>JAKWJD010001755.1:43487964-43604395 GCA_027705065.1 Solanum peruvianum
ATGACATATTATTTTGGTAGAAGTCTAAATATTGTGAATGGTACCAAATTATTTTTGTCTACTAACTTTGATGAAAAATCTGGGTAAAGTAAAATATGATTTTGAAGTTAAGATAATAAGGAATGAAGATGATATAATGTTGTCACAAGAACATTATGTGGAAAGATTTTTTAATGGTTTGAGGTGACACATGTAGCCAATTACTTATGATGCTAACTTTAAATTTATGTTGACCCAGATGCTCAGTCTAAATATGCTCAAATTATTGAAAGTCTATTGCCTTTGATAAACTTTACTAGGCTTGATATTGCCTATATGTTTGCATAATGAGTAAATATACTCATAATCCCAATATGAGCATTGATTTGTGTTGAATAGACTGAAGAAATATTTGAGATGAACCATGCATTATGAAGGGTATTGTCATACAGTATGGATCTCTTAGTCAGATGAGACGAAATCCACTAGTGGATATGTATTCACCTTATGTGGTGGTGCAATATACTGAAAATCAGCTAACCATACAATCATTGCTAGATCAACCGTGGAGACAGAGTTTGTATCTTTGGAGCTAGATGGTCTGAGGCTAAATGGCTAAGAAGTTTTTTAGCGGATATTCCTTTAATAAAGGATGAATTGTCAGCTAATCTCTTTGATACGAAGGATGAATTGTTGATCCCTTCGATGTAGGACGAATTTGATCCCTTCGATGAATAACGAATTATTGATTCCTTCGATGAAGGAAAAAAATTTGATCCCATCGATGAAGGACAAATTATTGATCCCTTCAATGAAGGAGAAATTGTTGATCCATTCCTGAAGGATAAATTGTTGATCTCTTCGATGAAGGATAAATTCTTGATCCCTTCGGTGAAGGATGAATTGTTGATCCTTTGATGATGAGTTGTTGATACCTTTGATAAGGATGAATTGTTGATCCCTTTGATAAGGATGAATTGTATCATGTGTTTACACTGGAATTGTGTTACATCCCGAAATCACACCCTAGAAGATAGGGCCAATCTCATATTACAACCGGCGTACTTGATCTCTCGGAGGTTTTGTACAATTCCTTTCCGTATCGTTTATCGCATATGCATAATGAAAAATAGTGCAAAATTAAAACTTTTCACAAATCATTAAAATATCTTTAATAACATCTTTCATTAGAAATCATAGGAAATACTATGTCTCAATTTCATCAAAACTTAGACATAAAAATACATGGAACACGGCATATACTTCAAAATATAGAAATACTTAGTCTATTACAATACTTCGATAAAGGAAATTAAAGACATGTTATGCCCTCGAGTCAAATTCACTCAAATGATGCTACAGTTCAAGTCTTGCTTCCCAAATTCTCCTCACCTACCAACCATTATAGATATAGATAAATCCATGGATTAGTACAACCACATGTTCAAAGTATGACATAATGCATGAAATCATGAAAACTGACATCCATTAGAAATATGCATTTTTTTCATTAAAACATCATATCATAATCATAAGAATAACATTTAACACCTTAGAAATACACAAAATAACATTTAAACAATTTAACATATTTTTAAGGTCACTTTAGTGAAGTTCCTTCACTCTATAGTGAAGTGCCTTACCTTTTATTTAGACACTTCCTAGCATGTAGTTCCCTTACTAAAAGCTATCATAAGATTCACTTAAGACAAAGAGAGACCTCCCATACAACTTCTCTAGTCACACCTAAATGATCCTTAATATCACCTATAATGAGATCAACACATACTTACAAGACATCATACATATGAACATGAGATCCTTCTACCAAAGGTGATTCTAAGTCTCACTTGAGTGAGTTGTGAAGCGACCGCCCATACAATCCCTTACACATACACTAAATATATACTATAGACTAAATAATATAAAATCATTTTCACTTAATACATAAACATATAGCTAATATGACATTCTCCTTCCAAAGTCTATCAAAAGACTTACTTAAGTAAATGAAGAAGATAATTTCCATGATTGACCTCTTCAAGACTACCTAAATAATTATTAAGACTACCTAAGGCTTAGATCATGTCCACATAATCATCATATTCCATAACTAGACTCATTCTTAAGACTTATCGAGGTAAGATACGAAGTGACCATTCCTATGCCCCGTTCACACCTTGACAAGATAACCCTTAACTACTCTAGGTAAGTATTTGTTCATTTAACATACTTTCTTAAGTTGAATCATTACATTAATTAGTTAATTTTAGAATCATTCATCACATAAAGACATTCAAATAATGGTCTTGGATAAGACCTAGGGACTCAAACTAACACCTTCAAAGCCTATTGCGCAATCTCTAGATAGCATCCCATACCACCACCTAAACTTCATAGAACTTCTCTAATGCTAATAGGTATCTCATATGATGATAATAGGCACTAATACACATATACCATGATATATAGACATGGAATCCGGAGTTCTAACCTACTTCGATGAAGGTGTTCTACTCGCCAATGGTAGAACTAGGACACATCCCATGTAGGCACATGATTGAGGAATATGAAAGGCGTGCTTTGTACTCTTGTCTCATACTTTAACTAGAGATACTTCCCTTAGAATACTCACTCGGTGTTAGCCTTTGTTCTCATAGCTTTATAGTAAAGGTTCATATAAAGGGGTTTCATATCAAGTTCATAGCTCAATCACATTCACCCTACCAATGAGGTCCTTTAGAGCTACCTTACAATGGCGACAAGAATTTCATAATGACTTTCCTAAGGATTGATATGATGTCGTTCCAGCCAACCAACCTTAAGTCCATCATTCCGTTACTTGAAGGATATCATTACGACTTTCAACTCCAACATTTCTAACCTTACCACTAGGTTCAAGATTTCACAATAAAGACCCTCTTAACATTATTTATAGTCTCATGTAATTCATGCATACAAGACTAAGAGGTTCTAGCATACTAAGTCAAGACATTTCATATTCACATTCACACATGCATCACGTAAGGGACACAATTCAACCAAGACAAGACACAACATACTTCACTTTAAAACACATTACATGTCATTCTTGAAGCACATAGAAATAATCATTATCATCTTTAATTCATCCTATACACTACAATATCATCATCAATATGAACATCATAGACTCATATAGTCAAGTAGGAATAATCTTGCATCAAACCTAAAACTATATACATAAAGACATAGTCATAACCTAACATGACCACCTAAATGGCATCAATAAAAGAACACATATACTTACACACTATTTATCATATAGATAGATATTATCTTACTTTAGATAATCAACTACCCAAATCATCAAAATACTTCAAGTAGTGCCGACAAGGTCATGATCATCATATTACATAAAGTAACACCGACAAGGCCTCATCAATTGCAAGTAAAACACATAACACCGTCACCATAAGTGGACCATACCAATCACAACATAATTGAATTCCAATTAACATAAAATAAAGAGAATTAGGGCTACGTACCACCACTCCCGTCCTCAACACTTCAATTCAATGCTAAATCATCCAATTCAATACCATATGACCCTTACCCGTGGTCATTAATATAAATTCAATACAAAATCTTTGTTATTCAATGAAACTAGGTCAATTAAATGTAGATTAATAAATGTAAGACAACCTAGATATCAATCCAATACAATTATTGCATCAATCAATAGCCCATAGAAAATTATGCTATAATTCATAATCATTAAGTCCAAGTCACGTAACCCATAAAGTAGTCAAAAACTAGGGTTCATCAATTTCATTGGTTCATAGGATAATTAATTTAAAATCATATAATTAACAAAAATTCAATAAATATACAATGCTTTAAAACCTTTAATACAAGAACCCATGGATGGATCACGAAATTGGTCAATTAATCTTTCAAAACTTTAGAAAACTTCTTTGAAAGTTGGTCTCCTTGATGAATAGAGTTTCAAGGATCAAAAACCATACCTTAATATATATAATACTCGAATTTTATGAAGACTATCCACTAAATTCTCCAATCCAAGCCCTTCCTTGAATTTTGGCTCCAATGGAGTTCTAGAAAATTTCTAAGGGAATTTGGGTTTTGATTTTCAAGAATGAAAGCTTCTAAGTGTTTTAGGCTTATAAACATGTTTAAAATACCCAAAAGACACCTAAGTAACCTCCCTTTCTCTTATTTGGACGTAGGGTGAACTTACAACTTCACCCCTTGAACTGAACAATAAGCTGCGCAGAACACAGACCCAATCGACAAGGCGTCTGTCCACCCACGAACCATCCTGTCCTCGTTGATGGTATCAAAGGCTGGAAAATGGGAGTTTATATCCCTAGTCTAATTCCCCCCCACGTATCGGGCTTTGACCAGGCCGATGGCCCTTGTTTGCCATCCATAGGTGGGACTGCCTTAGGCAGTTTTGGCCACCAACATGGGTCCTTCCTCACGGGCCCTTTGACGGTCCTTGGGTAAATTTGCCTAGAAGTTTCCAATATAAATATGTCCGTAGATGAATTTCATCAAAAACGAACACGTAAAACTCAACAAAACACGCATAGACACACAAGGTTGTTTCAAGGAAAACCTTTTGAACGTCATTAACATTCTTGGATGTTTTACCTCCAAACATCCCGAAACTTGACACACTGTCTATATACACTATAATAACTCATATAATGACCTTATAACCTCATTAATCACACATAAACACCTAAAACCACATATGAGGCACATAGGTGACATAGTTGTCGAACGTCTTAGTCGTCCCTTAAAGTTTAACTTTCAATTCACCTAAAACTCTAGACACATCCTCAATACCACATTATAGACCATATTAGGACCTTAGGCCATCATTACAAACATTTTAGGCTCTAGCTTCACATAAATCATTTTTGAGGCATTACAATCTCCCCCACTTGGACAACATTCGTCCTCGAATGACACTTGTCACTCTCCGAACACTTCCAAGAATAGTGATTCAATTTGAAACTCATTACCATACCATATAAAATCTCATACAATACAAACATCTAAGAGAACATCAATTTCACATAATCAAGAAACCCACAACATAACAAGAAACTAGAACAAATCCTATAACTCATCATGCTATAAAACTCACATGCTTCATTCTAAATAGAAAAAACTCATTTTATATTGGATATCATACTCATATACATAATTTATAACTACATTACAACAATTTTAGACCAAAGAATGAATTAGTCATTTTTCCAAAATTTTTACAGTGAGAAGGCATGCATTATAGTGAATTTTTCAACATTCTTCAATAATGCAACTTTTAGGCAATTCATGATAGAAACATGCTACTATACATAATCATTACTTCATAAAATGCACAATGCAAGGAATCAATGAAATTCAATTTCAACAAGACCCCTAAACACAATGCACATGCAACATACTTCTATGACTTTCTACTCTAAAGCTTAAGTTTAATAAAAGAGATCAGAAAATCAATTCTAAACTCACCATACTACCCCACTTAGAAGGAACTCATAAAAAAAATAGATACAAGGACTTACCATCATCATCATCCTCACCCGGTTTTGCTCCTCTAGTCCGTAGTGCATAGAAACGCCTCTTATTCGTAGTGTCATCCTTTGGAACATTAGGAACGACTTGCTTACCCTATTTTCCTCTAGAAGCAATGCTAGGACAATCTCTCACCTTGTGTCCTTCTTTACCACAACCAAAGCAACTCCCAGTACCCTTTAGGCATTCGCCGTAGTGCCTCTTTCTACAAGTGACACACGTAGGTTTTACATTTTGAGAACCACCTCCTTTCTCTAATTTTACCTTTGCACTCCTAGGTTCTTGAGCCCTCTTTTTGAACCTAGTTTGATCTTGGTCACTAGAAAAACTCTTTTTTAAGTTTTTAGAGATCCTCTTAAGTTTGGACTCTTCAATTGATTAAGCATACACCATGAGTCTATCTAGGATCATATAATCATGTAACATGGTTATACGACATTCCTCCCTCACTAGATTGGCAAACCTGATCACAAATATACTCCTCTCGTCCCTCGGATTAGACACTAGGGATGGGGCGTATCTAGATAACAAAGAGAATTTCAAAAAGTGTTCCTCAACACTCATAATCTCTTGCTTAAGATTGATAAAATCCTCTACCTTAACTTCCCTCCTCTCACGGGGAAAGTAATTTCCAAGAAAAGCTTTCTTAAATTCTTCCCACTCAATAGGACCCCACTCCACCGGCCTATTATATTTCCATTGAGCGTACCACACTTGAAAAACATCACTCAATTGATAAGAAGCTAACTCCTTCTTCTCCCTACATGTAACCCACATAGCACTTAACACCTTTTATACACCATTTAGAAACTCTTGGGGCTTAAAAATCCCATTCATCAAGCTCATGAAAGCAGCAGGGGCATTCGTAAGACCAAAAGACATCACTACAAATTCATAATGCCCATACCTGGTTCGAAAAGCAGTCTTTGGCACATCTGTTGCCCGTATTATCAATTGATGATAACCGGATCTCAAGTCAATCTTAGAGAAGACACAAGCACCTTGTAATTGATCGAACAAGTCATCAATGCGAGGAAGAGGATACTTGTTCCTAATAGTTACCTTGTTCAACTGCCGGTAGTCTATGCACATCCAAAAACTCCCATCCTTCTTCTTCACAAACAAAAACGGAGCACCCCAGGGAGATGCACTTGGTCCAATGAAGCCTTTGCTCAACAACTCTTGAAGTTGGGCCTTTAACTCTCTTAACTCCACGGGAGCCATTCTATAAGGGGGTATAGAAATGGGGCGAGTACCCGGTTCAAGATCAATACAGAAGTCAATATCCCTATCTGGTGGCATACCAGGAAGATCTGCAGGGAACACATCCAAAAACTCACGGACTACCGAAACCGACTCAATCGAGGGTACTTGAGTAGTGTCATCCTTGAGATGTGCCAAGAAAGCTAAACACCCTTTACTAACCATTTTCTTAGCACGAAGAAAGGATATGATACGCACCGGATTGGAAGTGTAGTCACCCTCCCACACTAACGGATCTGTCCCAGGCTTGGCTAATGTCACCGTTTTAGCATTACAATCCAAGATCGCAAAATTCGGAGAAAGCCAAGTCATACCCAGAATTACATCAAAGTCAACCATTTCTAAGATAACCAAATCTACATAAGTGTTACTCCCCACAAAGTTCACCAAACCATACCTATATACCCTTTCAACTACCACAGGCTCACCCACCGGAGTAGAAACACGAATAGACCATTAGCAAATGAGGAAGATACATAAGAGAATGTGGATCCAGGATCAAACAATACAAAAGCCATGTAATCACAAACCAGAAGATTACCTGTGATGACAGCATCAGACGTCTCCGCCTCCGATCTCCCAGGGAAAGCATAACAATGGGCCCTTTCGTTACTTTGTCTGTTGCCCCTACCATGTTGTGATGTAGTGGCTCCAGTTTGCCCATCACCTCGGCCGTTTGGTGACCACCATTACCTCGACCACTACGTCCTCCAGAATAACGGCCTCTACCATTACCACCTCTACCTCTAGATATTGGGGGTCTATAGCTCTGTTTGGGACAATTTCTCCTAATATGCCCCGTCTCCCCACATCCATAACACTCTCTAGAGTCAAGTAAAGGTCTCTCAGAGAAGTGTTGACCGGTCTGAGGTGGACTCCCAACTACAGTCTGTAGTGAAGACTGAATTGGTCGAACTGAGTAACCTCTGGAACCCTGTCCTCTGGTGTAGGAACCATTAAACTCACCTCCCTTTCGAAACCTTTTTGATGTCGATTTCGAGGTGAAGTCATCGGGCTTCACCCCTTCCACCTCTATCACGAAGTCTACCACTTCTTGGAAGGATTTTGCCGTAGCCGCTACCTGTAAGGCCGAAATCCGCAACTCTGACCTCAACCCCTTCACAAACCGGCGAATTCGCTCTTGTGGACTGAAACAGAGTTGAGTGGCATACCTTGATAAAGCATGAAACTTAGCCTCATATGCATTAACCGACATCCTACCTTGTCTAGGCTCAAGAATTCATCTCTTTTCCTATCCCTCAAAGTCTGTGGGATGTACTTCTCCATAAACAAGCTAGAAAATGAGGCCCAAGTCATAGGTGTTTGCCTGGTTGGTTGACACTCAACATGTGATCGCCACCACATCTTGGCGTTCCCTTGAAACTGATAACCACGAACTCAACACCAAACCGTTCTACTATACTCATCTTGTGTAGTAGCTCATGACAGTCAACCAGAAAATCGTAAGCATCCTCAGATTCGGCACCCTTGAAGACTGGGGGTTTTAATTTCAAGAACTTACTAAAAAGTTCATGCTGATCATTTGTCATTATAGGCCCAGTAGTCAGACGTGGAAACGTGCCTGTCTCCAATGAGGCATCCATGCGGGGAGCCATAGTAGCCGCATGTTGTACCCCCGGAACCTGAGGTGCTGGTGCAGAAAACACTGGGGGTGTTGGCCCTGATCAGATAACCCGCTAAGATAAGCCAGAACCTGATTAATCATCTCTGGGGTAGGTTGGGGTGGCATTTCCTCATTCTGCACTTGTTCATCTCCCCATCCTCCCCCTCTCTTACTACTTCCTCAGTCGGTGGAGGAGTCACCGCCCTAGCATCAGATGGACTAGGTGCTCGTCCTCTTCCTCTAGAGGACGTCCTCCCACGACCTCTACCACGGCCTCTTACCGCTGTTCTCCCTCGAGCCACAGCCCCAGTGGCTAGCTCAGACGTTTCTTGTCTTGCCGGTGTTAGTGTTGGTGCGGTCGTTGCTCTAGTTCTAACCATCTGCGAAAAGAGTGAAGATGGTCAGATACCAATTTGTATCACCTAGATACCAATTGGATTCAAGTAATAGCACGAAAGAAAGAAGAAAGAATGGAATTTTCCTAAAGTCTTATAGCCTCTCAAAGAAAAGTAAAGGCGTCCCCCTACCGTTCCTTAAGACTCTACTAGACTCGTTCTTGTGTGATGAGACCAACGAACCTAATACTCTGATACCAAGTTTGTCACGACCCAAAACCGAGCCGCGACTGGCACCCACATTTACCCTCCTCTATGAGCGAACCAACCAATCTAACCCTTATTATTAATAATATAATATCAAGTAAGTAATGCGGAAGTCTTAAACTCATTAAATAAAATAATTCAAAACTATTATTATTATTATCCCCAAAATCTGGAAGTCATCATCACAAGAACATCTATGATCAAATTACTAAACTAACAATGTCTAAGAAGCTAAAAATACATAAAAGCTAGTCCATGCCGGAAGTTCAAGGCATCAAGACTTGAAGAAGAAGATCCAGTCCAAGCTAGACGCATTAGCTCACCCTGAATTTCCGATGTAGTGAAGACTGGCTAGAATTACTGCTGAGTTGAAGATAACGGAACGTTTGCTGCATTCCACAAATAACAAAGAAGAAAACATAAAAGTAGGGGTCAGTACAAACCACGGGTACTGAGTAAGTATCATCGGCCAACTCAAAATAGGGAACAGTATATATCAATAATAATGTAAATCAACTACAATACTCAACATGTAGCAACAACAAGTATTAAATCATCAATAAGTACCACCAAGTTCATCCATGAGGACTCAAGCCTCAATACCATACTAATTTGGGGATTAAGTTCATTATGCTGAGTAAATTATCGTCTTTCAGGATTCATTATATTTCTTCTCTTGTGCCGGTACGTGACACTCTGATCCTCTACTACTATGTGTCGGTACGTGACACTCCGATCCCCTAATTCTACGTGTCGATTCGTGACACCCGTCCCACTAATACTATGTGTCGGAACGTGACACTCCGATCCCCTATATGTGTCGGTACGTGACACTCCGATCCCCTATATGTGTCGGTACGTGACACTCCGATCCCCTAATTCTACGTGTCGGTTCGTGACACCCGTCCCACTAATGCTATGTGTCGGAACGTGACACTCCGATCCACTAATGCTATGTGTCGGAACGTGACACTCCGATCCACTACCTCATTCTATCAGTTCATCAAGCCTTCTCTATACCAAGGCATCATCAATCCCATTACTTTAATTCATCAAGCCTTCGTTTATATCAAGGCATCATCATTAACAACGTAGATTAAAGTTTCTTTCAAGATTTGGGATTCAATTGTTTTCATCATGCTTATCTTATCACAATTATATAATCACATTCATGCAAGCATACAATTAAGCACATAGCAAGGTTTACAATACTATCAATACATATCATTCGCTATTAAGAGTTTACTACGAATAGCATGAAAACCATAACCTACCTCCACCGAAGACTAGTGATCAAGCAAGAAATTCCCAAGCCTTGTTCTCTTCTTTCTCTTCTCTCTCGTTCGACTTTCTCTCCCTTAGTATTGTTCTTTCTCTTTTCTTTATTCAAACCCTCTTTCTTTACCCTAATTAGCATATAATTAAGAATAAAAGATGGCAATAATGACCCACTAATTAACTTATGGTTACCTCTTTAACCCCCAAGTAATTAGACTTATTAATATAAACCCTCTAACTTTATAATTAAAGAAGGAATAGTCCAAAACGTCCTTAAAACGTGTAAAGAAATCCGACTCCAACTGGGATTGTGCACCCTGTGACGGGCCGTCGTGCCCTGCGACGGTCCGTCCTGCTGTCCATCACACGATACAGAGACTTGATTTCTGTAAAAAGTCCTGTGACGGTCCGTCACACTTGTGACGGTCCGTCCTGCCATTCCGTTACGAAGTTCAGAGAGTCGATTTTCAGTACCCAATTTCAGAATTTCTAAGTATATTGAAACGAGACCCTGCGACGGTCTGTCGTGCCCATGACGGTCCGTCGTGGGGTCCGTTGCCTCAGCCAATTTTTCAAAAATAAAATCTGCTACTCAAAATGACTAAACAGGTCGTTACAGAAGGGGAGAATCAATGAGGAATAGGAGGAGAAGGCCGAAATCTACTGTATTTTGCCATATTTCGGCAGATCGCAAGCTCCGGCGTGACAAAGAATTAGAAAGATTGATCGGAGAGGTGGTCAACTTTCTCGGAACTAGAAGCTTTCTGGGAAAGGAGAAAGATTTTGATAGGGAAAATTTTATTAATTAGTTTAGGGAAATTTTTCAAAATGTCAATATTTTAACATTTAAGAGGGCTCATTTGCAACATTTTCAATATTTAGTAGAAACGTAAAAATTTAGTTTGTTATGTATCTTATTTATTTTTTTTATATTTTTTTTATTAAAAGAGTATAATTATTAATAACAAAACGGAGAAAATCAAGGGAGAGAATATATCAAAAAAAGGTAAGGATCATTTAATTTTCTGATCAAATTACATTTCAAATAAAATTTAAACTTTGTTCTTTTTTTTCTCCAGAATTTTTGCCTTTTTAAAATTATATTCATTCCACAATATATTCTATTTATATTTATTATAGTTTTTTATAAGTTTGTATTCATTCCAATAGATATGCCGAATGTATCTATATAGTCATTTAAGAAATATATTTGCATTCATATATTTTTTTTCCTATATAGTTATTTTTTTTCTTCAAAAATCTTGTATGTATTCATTTCAATATGTTTTTCTATTAATTCTATTTTTATTTGGAATTTTGTATAATAATATTATTAATACAAAAATTAGTATGATGAAAAGTGAATGAAATAATTGAAAATATAAAAAATATGTGTTAATAATGAGATTCGAACGTTGGTACAACAACACTGAAAAAGTCTTAAGTGGAGTCATTGGGCTAACTAAATCATTTATTCATTGGGTGCTCTATGTTAATTTTATACAATACCTATCAATTTCTACATAGATATACATATTCTGTAACGAAGTTAATGGATGCTCGAGCACCCGGCGGACACCATGTGGGTCTGCTTCTTACTAGTTGACATACATTTAGAATAAATACAAATTAGAAAAAAACATCAAATTCAGAAACAATGCAACATAATTTTTGAATGAATACAACTATTAATTGTAAAATATATACTAACTAAAACAGAATCAAAATTCAATATATACTTTCAAATTATGAATACAAACACAATAAAGCTATGAAATACAAAAATAAATACTAACTGTGGTACATTGACATAACTATAAAAAACAGAATACAAAATGAATTAAATATATGAAATACAATTCCAAATCTATGGATACAAATACAATAAAACAATGAAATACAATAATACATACTGACTAAAACAGCAACAAAATTCAATATACACTTCCAAATCTATGAATACAAAAACATTAAAACTATGAAATATACACAATCAAACTCATATAATGTGTTACATCGACATAACTAAAACAAAAAAAACATAAAAACAAATAATAAATATATGAAATACAAAAATAAATACTAACTATAACATAATAAAAATTTCATATACACTTCCAACGCATTGTAACATGAATTTTTTTGAATCTTAAAAATAATAAATAAATTAAACTAAACATGCAATACATAGAACATGCAAAAAAAAAAACCCTCTTCTTTCCAACAAATTGGTCTTCTTCAACTTCATGGTTATGAATTTGTATGGAATTTTGCACATTAACAGATTCAGACATTTTTCTCCATCGTATATCCTCCTTAGATTTAGAAGCGGAACCTACATTGTTATTTAATTATTGAGAAAAAAAATTAATGATGAGAAATCGAAAGAACTTTGATTAAAAAAAAAACACTAAAATCAGTAAGTAGATAAATAAGGAATCTGAAAAACATAATACTCAAATCAATGTTAATCTTCAAATCAAATCTTGCAACGAAATTAAATGAGAATAATAGAAAATATTAATATATTGAATCAAAATCTGTAGAATTGATTTGGAAGAATGTTAGAGAGAGAAATTGAAAAGAAGCAGAAGAAAAGTATAAAAAAATCTGGGGATTTAATTAGGAAGAAAGTAAGAGAGAAATTGATAATCTTAAGAAAGAGAGAGAAAATTAAAATAAACATTAATATCTATCCAATTACATAAATATAAGAAAATATGTAATCTATGAGAGATAAAAAAAATGGTGTAAATAATGAGAGAGAAAATATTAGTAATATCAGAATAATTATTTATTTTTAAAATAATGACATTATCACTAAAAGTTATTTTTTGACTAGTTAGCTAAATTTTCCATTAGTTTATGCTTTCCTTTTTTTCTTATTGAGTTCTTATTTAAATTTTACGATTATAATAAATGTTTTTAGTTTATTATTTTAATAATTTTTTATTTTATGCTACTTATTCTATTATAATAAATATTTATTTGAAACTTAGTTTTTAGTTTATAAAATTGTAACGACCTGTTTAGTCGTTTGAGCAGCAGATTTTATTTCTGGAAAACTGGCTGAGACGACGGACCCCACGACGGACCGTCATGGGCACGACGGACCGTCGCAGGGTTCGTTTCAAAACACTTAGAAATTCTGAAATTTGGGTACTGAAATAGACTCTCTGCTTCGTGACGACATGCAGGCAGGACGGACCGTCGTGGACACGACGGACCGTCACAGACCCTTTAATAGAATTGAGTCTCTAACTCTGTGACGGAGCAGCAGGAAAGACCGTCGCAGGCACGACGGGCCGTCACAGGCTGCGTAATCCCAGGGTGGGTCGAATTTCCTTAAAGGTTTTAAGGGACGTTTTGGACTATTCTTGCCTTAATTATAAAGTTAGTGGGTTAATGCTAATAAGTCTAATTACTTGGGGGTAAAAGAGGTAACCTTGAGTTAATTAGTGGGGTATTATTGCCATCTTTTATACTTAATTATATGCTAATTAGGGTAAAAGAAAGAGGGTTTGAATAAAGAAAATAGAAAGAACAAAGAGAGAGAGAGAGAGGATTGAACGAGAGAGGAGAAACGAAGAGGAAAACACAAGGCTTTGGGAAATTTCTTTCTTGATCACTAGTCTTCGGTGGAGGTAGGTTATGGTTTTCACACTATTCGTAGTAAACTCTTAATAGTGAATGATATGTGTTAGTAGTATTGTAAACCCTCCTATATGCTTAATTGTATGCTTGCATGAATATGATTATGTAATTGTGAATAAATAAGCATGATGAAGCTATTGAATCCCAAATCTTGAAAAGAAACCCTAATCTACTTGGTTAATGATGATGCCTTGGTATAAAAGAAGGCTTGATGAACGAAAGTGGTGAGATTAGGGGATCGGGGGCCACGTTCCGGTACCAGGATAGTAATAGAGGATCGGGTGCCACGTTCCGGTACCACGATAGAATGAGGATCGGAGTGTCACGTTCCGACACCAGGATAGTATATGGATCGGGTGCCACGTTCGGTACCAGGATAGAATGAGGATCGGAGTGTCACGTTTCGACACCAGGATAGTATATGGATCGGGTGCCACGTTCCGGTACCAGGATAGAATGAGGATCGGAGTGTCACGTTCCGACACCAGGATAGTATATGGAGGGTGCCACGTTCCGGTACCAGGATAGTATATGAGGATCGGAGTGTCACGTTCCGACACCAGGATAGTATATGGAGCGGAGTGTCACGTACCGACACGAGGGGATAAAGATAATGAATCTTGAAATATGTTGATTATTCAATCTAATGAACCTAATTCCCAAATGAGTATGATGGGGAGACGTGAGTCCTCATTGATGTGCTTGGGTTATGACCAAGAGAGTTAATGATAATGGTAAATGTCGCATGTTGAGTATTGTAGTTGGTTTTATAATATTACTGATATATATAATGTCTTCTATTTTGAGTTGGCCGATGATATCTACTCAGTACCCGTGTTTTGTACTGACCCCTACTTTTATGTTTTCTTCTTGTTAATTGTGGAGTGCAGCAAAGTGCCGTCGTCTTCAACTCAACCGCAATTCTAGCCAGTCTTCGTCACATCGGATCTTCAGGGTGAGCTAACGCTTCTAGCTTGGACTGGATCTTCTTCCTCATGTCTTGATGCCTTGAAGTTCCGGCATGGACTAGCTTTACTTGTTTTAGCTTCTTAGAAATTCTTAGTTTAGTAATTTGATCATAGATGTTCTTGTGGTGATGACTTCCAGATTTTGGGGAATAATAGATGTTGAATTTTAGAAGTTATTGAATTGGTTCTTATTAATGAGTTTAATTCTTCCGCATTACTTTCTGTTGATATTATATTGAAATGTTAGAGTTAGATTGGTTGGTTCGCTCACATAGGAGAGTAAGTGTGGGTGCCAGTCGCGGCTCGGTTTTGGGTCGTGACAAACTTGGTATCAGAGCATTAGGTTCGTTGGTCTCATCACACAAGAACGAGTCTAGTAGAGTCTTAAGGAACGGTAGGGGGACGCCTTTACTTTTCTTTGAGAGGCTATAAGACTTTAGGAAAATTCCATTCTTTCTTTCTTTCTTTCTTTCTTTCGTGCTACTAATTGGATACAATTGGTATCTAGGTGATACAAATTGGTATCTGACCATCTTCACTCTATTTCGTAGATGGTTAGAACTAGAGCAACGACTGCGCCAACACCAACACCGGCAAGACAAGAAACGTCTGAGCCAGCCACTGGGGCTGTGGCTCGAGGAAGAGCAGTGCCAAGAGGCCGTGGTAGAGGTCGTGGGAGAACGTCCTCTAGAGGAAGAGGACAAGTACCTAGACCATTTGATGCTAGGGCGGTGACTCCTCCACCGACTGAGGAAGTAATAAGAGAGGGTGAGGAAGGGGAGAATGAACAAGTGCAAAATGAGGAATTGCCACCCCAACCTACCCAGAGAGATGATCAATCAGGCTCTTGCTTATCTTAGCGGGTTATCTGATCAGTGTCAGGCACCTCCAGTGTTTTTCTGCACCAACACCTCCGGTTTCAGAGGTACGACATGCCGCTGCTGGGGCTCCCGTATGGATGCCTCATTGGAAATAGGCACGTTTCCTCGTCTGACTACAGGGCCTATAATGACAAATGATCAGCATGAACTTTTCAGTAGTTCTTGAAATTGAAACCTCCAGTCTTCAAGGGTGCTGAATCGGAGGATGCCTACGATTTTCTGGTTGACTGTCATGAGCTACTACACAAGATGGGTATAGTAGAACGGTTTGGTGTTGAATTTGTGACTTATCAGTTTCAAGGGAACGCCAAAATGTGGTGGCGATCACATGTTGAGTGTCAACCAACAGAGGCACCACCTATGACTTGGGCCTCATTCTCTAGCTTGTTTATGGAGAAGTATATCCCCCGGACCTTGAGGGATAGGAAAAAAGATGAGTTCTTGAGCCTAGAGCAAGGTAGAATGTCGGTTACTGCATATGAAATTAGGTTTTGCGCACTATCCAGATATGCCACCCAACTTTGTTTCAGTCCACTAGAACAGATTCGCCGTTTTGTGAAGGGGTTGAGGTCAGAGTTGCGGATTTCAGCCTTACAGGTAGCGGCTACAGTGAAATCCTTTCAGGAAGTGGTAGACTTCGTAATAGAGGTGGAAGGAGTAAAGCCAGATGACTTCACCATGGCTTCGACATCAAAAAGGTTTCGAAAGGGAGGTGAGTTTAATGGTTTTTATTCTAGAGGACAGGGTTCCGGAGGTTACTCAGTCCGACCAATTCAGTCTTCACTACAAACTGTAGTTGGGGGTCCACCTCAGACCGGTCAACACTTCTCTGAGAGGCCGATGCTTGAATCCAGAGAATGTTATGGATGTGGGGAGACTTGACACATCAAGAGGTATTGTCCAAAACAGAGTTACCGACCTCCAATGGTTAGAGGTAAAGGTGGTTATGGAAGAGACCGTCATTCTGGAGGACGCAGTGGTCAAGGTAATGGTGGTCACCAAAACGGCCGAGGTAATAGGCAAACTGGAGCCACTACATCACAACATGGTAGGGGCAACAGGCAAACAAACGAAAGGGCCCATTGTTATGCTTTCCCTGGGAGATCGGAGGCGGAGACATCTGATTGTTATCACAGGTAATCTTTGGTTTGTGATTGCATGGCTTCTGTATTGTTTGATCCCGGATCCACATTTTCTTATGTATCTTCCTCATTTGCTAATGGTCTAAATTTACATTGTGATTACTTGATATGCCTATTCGTGTTTCTACTCCGGTGGGTGAGTCTGTGGTAGTTGAAAAGGTATATAGGTCTTGTTTGGTGAATTTTGTGGGGAGCAACACTTATGTAGATTTGGTTATCGTAGAAATGGTTGACTTTGATGTAATTCTGGTATGACTTGGCTTTCTCCCTCCGAATTTTGCGATCTTGGATTGTAATGCTAAACTGTGACGTTAGCCAAGCCTAGGACGATCTTTTAGTGTGGGAGGGTGACTACACTTCCAATCCGGTTCGTATCGTGTCCTTTCTTCGTGCTAAGAGAATGGTTAGTAAGGTTATTTTATCTTTCTTGGCACATCTCAAGGATGACACTACCCAAGTACCTTCGATTGAGTCGGTTTCGGTAGTCCGTGAGTTTTTGGATGTGTTTCCTGCAGATCTTCCTGGTATGCCACCAGATAGGGATATTGACTTCTGTATTGATCTTGAACCGGGTACTCGCCCCATTTCTATACCCCCTTATAGAATGGATCCCGCAGAGTTAAGAGAGTTAAAGGCCCAACTTCAAGAGTTGTTGAGCAAAGGCTTCATTAGACCAAGTGCATCTCCTTGGGGTGCTCCGGTTTTGTTTGTGAAGAAGAAGGATGGGAGTTTTCGGATGTGCATAGACTACCGGCAGTTGAACAAGGTAACTATTAAGAACAAGTATCCTCTTCCTCGCATTGATGACTTGTTCGATCAGTTACAAGGTGCGTGTGTCTTCTCTAAGATTGACTTGAGATCCGGTTATCATCAATTGAAAATACAGGCAGCGGATTGCCAAACTGCTTTTAGAACCAGGTATGGGCATTACAATTTGTAGTGATGTCTTTTGGTCTTACGAATGCCCCTGCTGCGTTCATGAGCTTGATGAACGGGATTTTTAAAGCCATTTCTTGATCTCTTTGTGATCGTATTTATTGATGATATACTGATATACTCTAAAAGTAGAAGGAACATGAGGAGCATTTGAAATTGTATTGGAAATGTTGAGGGAGAAAAAGCTTTATGCCAAGTTCTCTAAGTGTGAGTTTTGTCTATATGCAGTGTCCTTCTTGGGGCACGTGGTTTCTAAGGATGGAGTGATGGTGGATCCTTCTAAGATTGAGACAGTGAAGAATTGGGTAAGACCTACTAATGTGTCAGAAATAAGGATCTTTGTTGGGTTAGCTAGCTACTACCGCCGATTTGTCAAGGGATTCTCCTCTATTGCTTCCCAATTGACGAACTTGACTAAGTAGAATGTTCCATTTGTATGGTCGGACGAATGTGAGGAAAGCTTTCAGAAGCTCAAGACTTTGTTGACTATCGCACCTATCCTTACCTAGCCAGTAGAGGGTAAGAACTTCATTGTTTATTGTGATGCATCCTATTCTGGGTTGGGTGCAGTGCTAATGCAAGAGAAGAATGTGATTGCTTATGCTTCAAGACAATTAAAGGTGCATGAACGTAACTATCCGACCCATGATTTGGAATTGGCCGCGGTAGTGTTTGCATTAAAGCAATGGAGGCACTATTTATATGGAGTTAAGTGTGAAGTCTATACGGATCATCGTAGCCTACAGTATGTCTTTACTCAAAAGATTTGAACTTGAGACAAAGGAGATGGATGGAACTACTGAAGGACTACGATATCACTATTTTGTATCATCCGGGAAAGGCTAATGTTGTGGCGGATGCTTTAAGTAGGAAGGCGGGAGCATGGGAAGTCTAGCTCACTTGCAAGTTTCTAGACGCCCATTGGCTAGAGAGGTTCAGATTCTGTCTAATGACCTTATGAGATTAGAAGTAAATGAGAAGGGAGGATTTTTAGCTTGTGTGGAGGCAAGATCTTCCTTCCTTGACAAGATTAAGGGAAAGCAGTTTAATGATGAGAAATTGATCCGGATTCGAGATAAAGTGTTGCAAGGAGAGGCTAAAGAAGCAACAATCGATGAGGAAGGTGTTTTGAGGATTAAGGGAAGGGTATGTGTACCCTGCATCGATGATTTGATCACCACTGTTCTGACAGAGGCTCATAGTTCAAGGTATTCTATACATCCGGGTGCAACCAAGATGTACCGTGACCTAAAGCAACATTTTTGGTGGAGTAGAATGAAGCGTGATATTGTGGATTTTATTGCCAAATGTCCAAACTGTCAACAGGTAAAGTATGAACACACCAGAGGCCCGGAGGAACACTTCAGAGAATGCCCATTCCTGAATGGAAGTGGGAGAGAATCGCAATGGACTTCGTGGTTGGTCTTCCAAAGAAAATGGGTAGTATGACTCTATTTGGGTGATTGTTGATAGGTTAACTAAGTCTGCTCATTTCATTCCGGTCAAGGTGACTTACAATGCCGAGAAGTTAGCCAAAATCTATATCTCAGAAATTGTTCGGTTGCATGGAGTTCCACTCTCCATTATATCAGATAGAGGTACGCAGTTTACTTCTAAATTTTGGAAAACACTGCATGCAGAATTGGGTACTAGGTTGGACCTTAGTACTGCGTTCCATCCTCAGACCGATGGTCAGTCTGAGCGAACGATTCAAGTGGTGGAGGATATGCTTCGTGCATGTGTGATAGAATTTGGTGGCCATTGGGATAGCTTCTTACCCTTAGTAGAGTTTTCGTAAAATAATAGTTATCACTCAAGTATCGACATGGCCCCATTTGAAGCATTGTATGGTAGGAGATGTAGGTCTCCCATTGGGTGGTTTGATGCATTTGAGGTTAGACCTTGGGGTACTGACCTTCTGAGAGAATCGTTAGATAAAGTGAAATGCATTCAAGAAAAGCTTTTAGCGGCTCAAAGTAGGCAGAGGAATATGCAGATTGAAAGGTTAGAGACTTGGAGTTCATGAGGTGAGCAAGTCTTGTTGAAGGTTTCGCCCATGAAAGGGGGATGCGGTTTGGTAAAAGAGGTAAGCTAAGCCCGAGGTACATTGGACCATTTGAAGTACTTAAGCGAGTAGGGGAGGTGGCTTATGAGCTAGCCTTGCCCCCAGGGCTGTCCGGAGTGCATCCGGTATTCCATGTGTCTATGTTGAAAAGATATCTGGGGATGCAAACTACATTATCCGTTGGGATTCGGTCCTGCTTGATGAGAATTTGTCTTATGAGGAAGAACATGTTGCTATCTTAGATAGAGAAGTCCGCAAGTTGAGGTCGAGGGAGATTGCATCCATCAAAGTTCAATGGAAGAATCGACCGGTTGAAGAAGCCACTTGGGAGAAGGAGGCAGATATGCGAGAAAGATACCCACACCTGTTTACGGATTCGGGTACTCCTTTTCACCCTTGTTTTCCTTCTTGTGATCGTTCGAGGACGAACAATGGGTAAATTGGTATCTATTGTAACGACCTGTTTAGTCGTTTTGAGCAGCAAATTTTATTTCTGGAAAACTGGCTGAGACGACGGACCCCACGACGGACCGTCATGGGCACGACGGACCGTCGCAGGGTCTCGTTTTAAAACACTTAGAAATTCTGAAATTTGGGTACTCAAATCGACTCTCTGAACTTCGTGACGACATGGCAGGACGGACCGTCGTGGGCACGACGGACCGTCACAGACCCTTTAATAGAATTGAGTCTCTGAACTCTGTGACGGAGCAGCAGGACGGACCGTCGCAGGCACGATGGGCCGTCACAGGCTGCGTAATCCCAGGCTGGGTCGAATTTCCTTAAAGTTTTTAAGGGACGTTTTGGACTATTCTTGCCTTAATTATAAAGTTAGTGGGTTAATGCTAATAAGTCTAATTACTTTGGGGTAAAAGAGGTAGCCTTGAGTTAATTAGTGGGGTATTATTGCCATCTTTTATACTTAATTATATGCTAATTAGGGTAAAGAAAGAGGGTTTGAATAAAGAAAATAGAAAGAACAAAGAGAGAGAGAGGATGAACAAGAGAGGGAGAAACGAAGAGGAAAACACAAGGCTTTGGGAAATTTTTTTCTTGATCACTAGTCTTCGGTGGAGGTAGGTTACGGTTTCACACTATTCGTAGTAAACTCTTAATAGTGAATGATATGTGTTAGTAGTATTGTAAACCCTCCTATATGCTTAATTGTATGCTTGCATGAATATGATTATGTAATTGTGAATAAATAAGCATGATGAAGCTATTGAATCCCAAATCTTGAAAAGAAACCCTAATCTACTTGGTTAATGATGATGCCTTGGTATAAAAGAAGGCTTGATGAACGAAAGTGGTGAGATTAGGGGATCGGGTGCCACGTTCCGGTACCAGGATAGTAATAGAGGATCGGGTGCCACGTTCCGGTACCACGATAGAATGAGGATCGGAGTGTCACGTTCCGACACAAGGATAGTATATGGATCGGGTGCCACGTTCTGGTACCAGGATGTAATGAGGATCGGAGTGTCACGTTTCGACACCAGGATAGTATATGGATCGGGTGCCACGTTCCGGTACCAGGATAGAATGAGGATCGGAGTGTCACGTTTCGACACCAGGATAGTATATGGATCGGGTGCCACGTTCCGGTACCAGGATAGTATATGAGGATCGGAGTGTCACGTTCCGACACCAGGATAGTATATGGAGCGGAGTGTCACGTACCGACACGAGGGGAATAAAGATAATGAATCTTGAAATATGTTGATAAATTCAATCTAATGAACCTAATTCCCAAATGAGTATGATGGGGAGACGTGAGTCCTCATTGATGTGCTTGGTGTTATGACCAAGAGTTATGATAATGGTAAATGTCGCATGTTGAGTATTGTAGTTGGTTTTATAATATTACTTGATATATATAATGTCTTCTATTTTGAGTTGGCCGATGATATCTACTCAGTACCCGTGTTTTGTACTGACCCCTACTTTTATGTTTTCTTCTTGTTAATTGTGGAGTGCAGCAAACGTGCCGTCGTCTTCAACTCAACCGCAATTCTAGCCAGTCTTCGTCACATCGGATCTTCAGGGTGAGCTAACGCTTCTAGCTTGGACTGGATCTTCTTCCTCATGTCTTGATGCCTTGAAGTTCCGGCATGGACTAGCTTTTACTTGTTTTGGCTTCTTAGAATATTCTTAGTTTAGTAATTCGATCATAGATGTTCTTGTGTGATGACTTCCTGATTTGGGGAATAATAGATGTTGAATTTTAGAAGTTATTGAATTGGTTTTATTAATGTTTAAGTCTTCCGCGTTACTTTCTGTTGATATTATATTGAAATGTTAGAGTTAGATTGGTTGGTTCGCTCAATAGGAGGGCAAGTGTGGGGTGTCAGTCGCGGCTCGGTTTTGGGTCGTGACAAAAATCAAGATACAATAGGGTATTTAATCTTAACAATTATTCTTTTATACAATTATAAATATATTTTGTAAAATTGAGAAAATTCTTTTAAGGAATAAATATTAAAGTTATAATTTATATTTATAATTTCTTAAGAAATGTGTATGAAAAGTAATAAACAAATTATTAATAAATTTCACTTACCTTGAACTTTAAGAATAATAATATCGTATAAATTGACGGAAATAATATGTATTATGTTGATGTTTATGGATTGTATTTTGTTTTTTGAATTTCATGACAATTGTATCAAGACTTATATAATTGTTTGTCAAGATCATTAATGTTATTTCCATTAATTTACTTTTCAATAGTTGTGGATTGAATTTCTTTTCGATTATGAATTGTTAGAGAAAAATAAAGAATATATTAGATTTCTGCCTTCTTTTTTTCATATTAATAATCTATTTTTCTAAGAAATCATAAACATGATAATAGTTTTACTAATTTACACCTTAATTTTTGGGGTAGCTTTATAAATTTTATTTATACTTTTAAAAATAATTAATTGTTATAGTAAAATAGATAAGTGTAATTAATTAAATCTTGGGAAATTAACAAATAATTTCATAGAACTATTTTAAAAAATATAAATAATAATATCAACATGAAAATATAATATCAAAATGTTAAAAATAAATGACTCAGGCAAGTTTTTTTTAATTTCATATTTTTCATGAATAAAGTTATTTAAGTATGAAATTTGGAACACTTGATTAAAAAGAAACCAAAGGAAAAAAAAAGTAAAAAAGTTAAAAAAAATAAAATAAAAAGTAGTAAGAAAAATAGGGAAACGTGAGAAGGAAGCGAGAGAACGAAGAGTTTGGTCAATTTTTTGAAATAGATCCACTTGGCAAAATATAAAGGGAAAATTTCATATATGGCAAACTTATTTGACTAAATAACATTATATGGGTATAGTTTACCTAATTACATTATATGGGTATAGTTTAGTTATTTTAGGTATCTTTAATTCTGTATATAATGTTTTTTTATTATTATTTATACAATTCTATTTTAAAAGTGGTTTGTAACTGAAGCGTTAAATATGCTAACAATAAATTTTGATAATGCCACAATTTTAGGGAAACATCCCTTTTTTAAGCTAAACGTTCAAATTAAAAAAAAAAATTCATACAGCAATTGAAACAAAATAGAATTATTATTTTTTTTTGCTATTTGTGAAACTGAAGTTCAACAATTTTTGCAATCGAATACAGGTAAGTTTTTATTCGATTAAATTTCATGTTTATTATTGCAATAACTATACAATGTTAAAATTGGATTTAGAAATTGAAATTTGTGTTCATTCGTTAGTTTGATGTGGTTTTTTAATAAAAAAAATTCAAAAATGATTTTGTTAAGCTGAAATTTTGTAATATACAATTATATATTGTTCATGTAATTTATATGTTATTCGTAGTATTTGTATATTACAAATAAGTTCAAGTAAGCGAAAATATGTAATCAGTGTTCATAATTGTATATATCATAAATCATGTGTTTTATTTTTGATATAATTGTATACTATTGTAGATGTAGTGTTTGTATATTAAAAAGAATAACAGTATAAATTTTTAAATTTGATTGTATAAATATTGTTGTATTAATGTATATATGATCTCTTTGAATGATTTGAAATATATATATATATATATATAATATATATAGATATATATATATATATATTATATATATATATATATATATATATATATATATATATTATATATATATTCTTTTCATAAATACAGATAATGGGCTCATTAGCTATTTTGGTTATGCATTCTGGAAAATGGGCGATACAAATATTTACATTGATTATACTATAGAGGGAGTAGTTTTTAAGGACAGTCAACGTTTCTTGAATTTTATACTACTATTGCCAAACAGATTGGTGTTGATATGAATAATAAGACTTTGAAGATTGAGTACTAGGTTGAAGAAAGCAATAATAAACGAATGGTTATACACAATGACATCTGTTATATATATATATATATATATATATATAATAATATATAATATGAACTTACCTTTTTTGTATATTATATGTGTACATGAATATATTAGTTAAACGTGACATTATATACAAGTTTCTAAATGACTTTTTATATACTCCAATAATGTATAAAAGTTAATATATACTAACTTCAATAATTGTATATAAATACTACAATATACAATTACAATCACATATGATATTCTCCCATCTATATACCTAAATCCAATTACTTTGTGTATATATGTATATAAAAAAAATAATAGTCTTTAATGTACAATCCCCTACTATCAGCTATTAAACAGACATGTACATATTCAATTTTTGTATATTGTATATAAACTCAATATATACTAACTTCAATAATTTGTATATAACTAATAGAATATACAAATTCTAATCATATAAAAAAAATTCATCTGTTATAACTAAGTCAATTACTTTTTTGTATATATATATCCAAAAAACTAAAATAACATAAATATGCAATATACTATATACAATTACTAAACATGAAATATACTATATACAATACTAAAGAATATTTTGTTGTATATTGACATCTAATTAACCAAAAATTTGTATCTAACTTTGTGTTGTAAACAGTACCTCATTATTATTATGTTCTTCGGATCCGACAACTTCAGAAGCATTTTCCTCTGATTCAATGTTTACAGCTTTCCTTTTTCTTCTTCCTTGTACATTTAATGCCTCTAGCTTTGACATTGTTAATAACTTGTTGACTGTCGTAGGGTCGTTTTTTTTTTATTTAAGATCTTTAATTGTTTGATCTTGTATAACTTGTTTTGATTTTCCCAAAGACCCTACATCAAACCCAAAATCTTGAGTTAACCCCCTTGAAAACGATGGTAAAATGTCAACAACATTGACATGCAAAGGAATACCTCTGGTAATCCTCAAAGATGAAGTTGATTCATTCATTGTGTGACCAATTTTAGATCTATCAAGAACAAAAAATCGATTATTTCATCAAAATATATGGAAAAAACAATAAACAGAACACATATACAAATTTTGAATAAGTAAAAAAAAAAAGAAAAGAGGTAAACAACTAAAATTAAGGAGTACTTACGAAATTGACTTCAACTTGGGGAGGGAACTTCAACTTCGGGAGGGAGTAATCTAATTTTGGACAACAATTTGAAATTCAAACCGGATAGCTTGAGTATTAAATGTAGGAGAAAAAGTTGGAATGTGAAAAGGAGAGAGAAAATTGTTTTGTGTATAATTATATACAAAATTAGAAAATAAGATTTTTATACCATTGGTTATATAATAGGTTGTGGACCCCATTAAATATAGCAAACAAAAATAAACTATAATTATATAAGGTAAATAAATTAAACTATACCCCTATGATATAATTAGCTATGAATGTTTGCCATTTCATATAATTTTCCCAAATATAAACAGGCCTCATACAACTTTTATCTGTCACATCATACTTGTGCCTCATTCATCATAAAATTTTTCATTTAATAAGCAAGATTGTTTGGGAAAAAGAATGAGGACAAATGGGGTGTTTTGTCTGGGGGGAAAGTTGAGGGAATTTGAATCATCTGAGGGGTTGATCGAACGCTAAAACAAAATCAAGATATATAGATATAGAGATATAGATAGATCTATAGATAGATATATATAGATATAGATATTCTATATATATATATATATATATATATATGTATATATATATATATATAATAATATATATATAAAGAGACTAAATAAACTAAAACCATCATATCAAAAAATAGATGTTGAGATTGAAGCTCAAGAAGCCCAATTCATGTGCTTCCAACGTGTCACATGTCGATTGGCCAATTATGAAGACTGGATTAACATGTTTTGCTCAATTAAGCCATTAAAAAATGGTAACCATTTTCTTTATTAACTAATCATAGTTTATTAAATTAGAAAAAAGTTGTTTTTTCTAAGACTAACTTATTTGATAGAATTAGTCACTCTAAAATTAAATTAATGTAAATTATTAACTCATTCATTAATTAAGCTTCCTAAATTTGAAAAAAATATAAGAAAAATATTTGTTGCAATCATAGAATTAATTTCATTAGAAAAATCGAGTTAATCCTTAAGAACAATATTTATTTCACACAAAATTTAAAAAAAATGAAAAATTAAGTAGTAATATTTATAATATATTTAATTTTTTAAGAAATAATATTTATGAATAAATTTATCAAATAAGATTAAAAACATTAAGAAATATTATTGTTCTTATTATTATTATTATTATTATTATTATTACCATTTTATTATAATAACTATTATTGTTACTATTGCTAACATCATCATCATCATCATCGTCGTCGTCATTATCGTCATCGTCGTCATCATCATCATCGTCATCATCGTCGTCATCTTCATCATTGTCGTCATCGTCATCGTCATCGTCGTCATCATCATCGTCGTCGTTGTCGTCGTCCTCGTCGTCGTCATTATCGTCCTTGTCGTCATTATCGTCATCATTGTCATCATCGTCATCATCATCATCATCATCATCATCATCATTGTCATCATCGTCATCATCCTCGGCATCTTCATCATCATCATCATCATCAGTATTATTACTATTATTATAATTACCTCGTCCTTCACAAGAAGTCAAGGGACTCGTGGAGGGTCTCACTTCGAGGCACCCTCAAATAGTTTACTCCCTAGCCTTCACAACCCTCATCACGATCTGTGGTCCCCCATCACGAGGCATCACAGTGATCGTCCAAGGTGAGCATGGCTTGGTTCGCTATTGGAAGCCAACAATGGAAGCACCATGGCTTGTAGTGCCCTTCACGCCCCGTTTGGGTCCATATGAGCTCAATTTCTTAGCTCATGACCTCTTACTTTACCCCATTCTTAGAGTACTATATTTCCAAGGTTTTACATTATATCCTCGTTGGGAACATTTGTCATCTAATGGAATCCTAGACACCTCTTGAAGGAAAAGACTCCAGACTAGCAGTTCATCATGCATGTAGCTCATCAAAATGCACACAACCAAGGAGGAAACATCAACTCCAAGCTAAACATACTAAATGTATCATAAGGAAAGTAGGAACAAGACCGAATAAATCAATATGCATGAAATTTCAATATTTTTCATATTCAAGGAGGAACTATTTTCTCCAAGATAAAAGCATGCTCAAAACAATTACATGGAACCTATATGTAATTCACACTCAACAACATAATTAAAGCATGTTCAACAATTCATCAGTCTACAGGCAACTCATACTCAATGCACAACAACATGAAAAACATTTATCATATAAACTCATTTTCTTTCAAATACAAGTTTTTAATGAACATGCATAAAATAAGGAAATCATCGGAACAGTTAAAGAACAGAAGACACCAACATAAATAAAAAAACATGAAGAACTCATTACTTCAAGCTAGAGTAGGAGTATAAGAAAGAGATAAGGATATCGGAACATCATATCGTCCTCGGCCTCCCAAGTACCACCCTCAACTAACTGATTCCTCCATAACACTTTCATAGAAGCAACTTCTTTATTTCTCAACTTCTTGACTTTTCGTTCTAAAATCTCAACTTCCTTATAAGAAAGATTCTCCTTAACTGCTAAACCTTCTAAAGTAACATGAATGTCGGATCACTCACACATTTCTTCAACATTGATACATGGAAAACTGGATGCACCGACATCAACTCATTAGGCAAATCAAGCTCGGAAGGAACTTTACCAGCACGCCTCAAAATCTGATATGGGCCTACATACGAGGACTAAGCTTCCTTTCTTACCAAACCTAATTACACCCTTCATGGATGAGAGTTGCAAGTAAACCAATCATGAACATCAACTTCAGATCCATTCTTCTAAAATCATCATATGCCTTTTGTCGACTTTGAGTCATCTTCAATTTTTATCTAATAGTTGAACTTTCTATATAGCCTTATTGTACCAATTTAGGATCTATTAGGGAAACTTCACCCACCTCAAACAAACGTATCGGAGATCTACACCTCCTACCATAAACAGCCTAAATAGAGTCATACCCATACTCGAATGATAACTTTTGTTATAGGTAAATTAATTGAATGACAAATGTCCATCACAATTACCCTTAAAATCAATCACACAAGCTCTCAACATATTTCCTAAAGTATGGATCGTACGCTCCGCTTGCCCATCTATTTGAAGATGAAAAGTCATGCTAAGATTAACACGAGTACCAAGACCCTTTTGGAAAGAATTTCAAAACTGAGATGAGAATTAAGTACCACGATCTGAAATAATGGATAAGGCATGCGTTCTTACCATATCCCTCAAGTACAACTTAGCATAATTCTCTGCCGCATAGAAAACTTTGAAGGGAATAAAATCAGCCGATTTCGTGATTTGATCTACTATAACACAAATCAAGTCATGTTGTCATGGAGTGATTCACGTACTAGGACACTTCATCCAATTCTAATTTCCCACGATCGTTAGCTAGTAATATAATCCAACTAAATGAGTTGGGGTCGAATTCAATATAAAGTGGTAAGTATTCGAGAATAAATAGATAAGTACGAATATGCTCAAGTCAATCATAGGAATAAAAGCTACCAAATAAAAACATAATGCAAATTAAGGTTGACACAAGTGTCAAATATAAGGGTTTTTTTTTAACTATCAACTACAACAGAAAACAACATAAAAATAGGATTATAGAGACGGGTTCTTGGGATGTGATTGTATTATAGGCTAAGATCGACAAATAGGTAATTGCAATTGTTAGTAAATAGTAATAAATAGGTGAATAAGCTAAACTTTAGCGGGGTAAACTTTCTCTTAAACAGTTTACCCTGAATCAAGTTGGTTTCTCTCGAACACCAACAAGCAATCAATTAAGAACATGTTATGCTTTAGTCCATTCACTCTCTCGAGTTGAATGTGTGGAAAAGGTCTTAGGATTAACTCTCTTGAGATGAATCCATGACAACCCAATACCCAACGACCATCTAATTAGTAATCTTGATTTTAAAATTTCTCTCTCAAGAAAGCCAAAAGCATGAAGGTAGTATTGCATTTGCAACTACAACTCTGTAAATTCAACTACAATTACGGAATAAAATCACTTTTAAACATCATTTACACTAACAATAAATAATACCCTGCACCTAACTCAATCCATAATCACATATCACACCCCAAGAATTGAAGTTTTAGCTACACATCATTAAAAGATAAAAAATCATTACAAAAATGTGTTTCCATCAACTGGGTACGATTAATTTCGTCTTTACAAAGGTCAAGATTGAAGAATTTCAAAGATCCACTTCCAATTTCTCAAATGTGGAACACTTCAATCTTTAAAGCTAAGAAAAAATTGTCTTTATACTCTCAGTTCTAGAACTCTAAAAACTGGAAAATGAATAATAATGAAAATCAGATAAAAATATGATCCTAAAATAAAAATTCAAACATGTATTTACGGTCGCCAAAAATGTGTTGTGAATGTCCATTCGACGCAGTGAATCGGAATCGGAGATGAACTTAGTGATCCTCCCTTTGTTCAATTCCATCGCCTTTTTGCTTTGGCCTTCGGCATCCTTGATCTTTGTAACTCGGGGTGATCTAGTACTACATCGCGGAACCATTCGGCGACTGATGAGTCCATAAATTAGACTTATTTAGGGCCATATTTTTAATTAATTTGTGTCCTCAAATGCTTTTTTATCTCAATATCTGATGAAAACTCTCAAGTTTTAGGTAGTCGAATTTCAGGGAAAGTATGGACTTATGTCGCGCGAAAAGGCTACAAAGAATGAAGAAATTGAAGCCTTAACATTGACAAGTACACTTGGGGAGTCGCCGAAGGGACTTACATTGCCTTTTGTCTTAGTAAGCCGAGCCCTAAAGAGGAAGATCAAATCAACAAAAAAGAGTGTTTTCGACTCACTGAGTGATTTCGCGAAGTATTACTATACCACCAAAATTACAGAATAAGGGAACAAAAGTGAGCAAAATAATGGCTAACAGAGCATCTAAGTTGGCATATCGCTATCCAATTCGGAGCCATGGGACTTAATGGACGATGGGAAAATATCTAGGAAAGAGGCGAGTCGCGAAGTGGATCAGTGAACCTATATTCAGACCGCCAAAAGTGACAACGAGTCAGTCCAAAATTGACGACAAGCAAAAGGCGGTTCGCTGAGCCATACGACGACCTCAACTAACTTTGCTGACCATCCTTAGAAACAAATTTCAAAACATTATAAATACGGACAATGGCCTAAAATACCCTTAAAGTATTGAAAATGGTACAAAATTACCCTTCATCGACCTATTGGCTCCAAAATGCCCTTTTCTCCCACCTATTGGCTTCAAAATACCCTTGTCATCCACCTTTCGGTTCAAAATTGACCATTTTTTAATTGTTTTAAAATTAAACTCTTTAAATATTTTTTTAAATACTGGGCGTTCAACTATTAATTATAATTTTAATTTATTAATATAATTTATAAACCAATCCACTACCCACTCATTACTAACTAAACCACTCAATTATATAATTCAATTATAATATCAAAATCGTCATAAACACTACTAAAACACGATGAAATTATAGATTGCTGAAAATGACATTCAAAATTATTCGAGTCCGAATCGAAGTCCCAATTAAATTTAGGTTGAGCGCTTATTTAGGAGGACACTTTCTTTCAAAATTGAATTAGAAATTTATGATTAAAGGTAAAGAAATAATACATCCTGAATTAATTCATGCACTTTTTTTAAATATAATTTCATAATATTTATGATTTATTTTAAAACCTTTAATATATTATTAAAAAAAAAAGGTACCTATGAAGTAACATCACATAATTGAGACGTAAGAATAATTAAGATGAACATAGTCGGACTTTTAAATTATCGGTGGGTTTTATATGTAGCCACTTGAATGTATGATAATTTAATTCTATATTTTTTAAAAACACTCAATTGGCAGTAGCTTGCATAATAATGTGACGGGTTCATTCATTTAGATTGGGATTTATTTAAATAGTAATGGGTGGGTAGTGGATTGATTTATAAATTACACTTATAGTTAAATTATAACAAATAGTTGAGCGCCACGTATTTTAAAAAATATTTAAATAGTTTAAATATAAAACCATTAAATAAGTGGTCAATTTTTAACCAAAAGGTGGATGACAAGGGTATTTTGGACCCAATACGTGGGGTTGGAAAGGGCATTTTGGAGCCAATAGGTGGATGAAGGGTAATTTTGTACCATTTTCAATACTTAGAGGGTATTTTAGGCCCTTTTCCGTTATAAATACTATATAAGTTGTTTATTTTTAGGATTCGGACATTATTACTAAATTTCACTTTTGAATATTAGTTGTTTTTTATTTTTACTCTCATGTTTGTAAGGGCTTTTGAGGATTTCAAGAAGGAAGGGTTTCATCTTCCCCATATTGGAAGTGGGTCTCCTTGATTCTTCTTGCTTTGCTCAAATCAAGACTTATTTGTGTATATCCATTTGATTTCAACATCAGCGTAGGTATAATTTTCTATTTGTTGATGTGTGGTTAAAAAACCCATTTTTAGGGTGTGATTTAGTGAATATGAGTTAATATTGTTGTTGGGCCTTGCTCACTGATAGCTTAGATGTAGTTTAATAGTGAGTTCTTCTAGTAGTTGTATTTTAATCTAATGGATTTGAAGTTTCAAATGCAAATTCACACATGTATTTTCGGCTTGTGAGAGAGAGAGGTCACGAAACCAAGACCACTAGATTGATGGCCTAAGGAGTGGGCCGACATGAGGTTTCCTAAAACGTGAGGTGAGATGTTGATTCTACTCTTGGTGTGACTCAACATAATGCTCCCGAGAGGATGAGCCCTATTCCCATATTCTAACAATCATAAGGCAAATGGGTGTCTAAGGAACCCATTTGTAATGGGGTAAGTTGCTCAAGAGAGAACTTATTTCCAATTAAATCTTAACCTAGTCACTAGTATTCAATAAATTCTCTATCGAAAGCATGTACCCATTAATCTAGGTTAATTCGTATTACGGTTACACCCCAAGAATTCCCCTTTCATACTTGATTTTCTTTGCATTTTAAAATTTTTTATCTTACTTGTGATAAACCCCCAAATTGATATTTGGCACCTTCATGTCACCCCTTTAACTTGTAATGTTTTTATTCATAAATCTCTTATCAATTCTAATTAGCTACATATTCTCAAAACATTTCCCTTGGGACACGACCCCAACCCTCAATTAAGTTACTATACTATCGACGATTGTAGATACTTAAATCGGAAGTAGTGTTGTTGGTCACGATAAGCATTAGAAACACGTGCGACTTCTATTTTCCATTACCTACTTGATTTTATTCTTCTAGGTTTGGCACATTAGAACTTTAGGCCATATCATGGTCATTCGGCAACTCACTCAATGGGTTAGGTGATCGTAAGACTTTCTTTTCTTTGTTCTTTCAGCTGCCTTGTTCCTTTTCACTCATTTGTGTCCATAGTTTCTTCCTCAATCCAAATACCTGTAATTCAAGGTTTTACATCAGTTATTGGCACAAAATAAACACTTGAGGTCACTAAATCTATTAAAATAAAGTCCTAAATGAGTCCAAATCATGGTCTCATTAACAACCCCAACATAAAGTTTTGTTTGTCCTCAAGTTCGGTAGTTCAAAAAGGATGTCTCACTTAGTGCTACACAAGAATCAATCATGAATGCACATAAAAAGACTCAACTTTCGCATGCAAGGATCAATTGTGCACTCTAAGATTCAAATCAAGACTCACCATTATCAAAGATTCTCAAGTTCAGTATACCTGCTTCAAATGGAAGTTCAAACTGAAAAAGGTAATTAAATACCCTCATAGAAAGAATAATTACATATTCATACACAATGGTTCAACAATTTGAAGCTCCAGAAAGACGAATACAATCTGTGATTTTACTCATAGATTTGCCAATATTTTCCAATCAACAATTCTTTCAGATCACTAAGATCAAAAAGGTATTTTTCAGGGCTTGGAATGGGGTTGAGTGTAACAGTATGGTCATTTAGGCTCATTGACTTCTATTCTCATGATATGTTTTGTGAACAACATTTCCTTTTCCTTTTCTCCATAATTTACATTCGGTGCTCTAGAGTCGCCCCATTTATTCCTTTTCATGAAATAGCGGACACCCCATTTATTTCACAACTTTTTCTTTCTTTTTCTCTTTTTTTTATTTGTATGGAGGGGTTCCACCTTTTTCAAACTCATGGATAAAGGAGGACTTCTTTGCACTTCTTGATTCACCTTTTCTTTTCACCACAAAAGCCTAATTTGCCTATTCACACATACTACATTTCATGAGAATTAAGGGTGAAGGGGTAAAGAAAGGTCAAAATTTCATCAAGTTTCTTCCAAGAAAAATTTAGGGCTCAAAGGGGGTTCAAGCGAGGTTCACACCATCAAAAGTTAGGCCACAAAAAGAGATATAATGTCAAATTATTTCACTCTTCAAAGTTGCTTAAGATCATTTCAAGAGTTTGCATCACTTAGTCAACCGAACCAACCAAGCAAATTCTAGGTTTCATCACACATGGTTCACGATAAGCTCATCACACAAGGCATTAACACCAATGTCAAACAAGACTCAACACTTTCACTAGTGTGCAATGTTCATCACAAGAAACTCAATTTGGTAATTGGTCCAATTATCATACCACATAGTAGTACCCCTCTTGGTTCCACCACAAGTGTTTTTCTAGGCATTCTATATTCTCCAACATGTGTTACCAAACCTAAGAGTCGCCTTTATATTGTACCAGAGTAGAATTTTTTTCTTACAATATTTTTTCCATAAAAAGATTGACCACAAAGAATTTTGAGTTCTGAATCTTCCACCACAACTTAGCATACATAGTCTTACAAAATCAAAAATAGATCTGAAACCGAGTTCTCTTTCTTCTCTTGACAAACAAACCGTAGCCCATTCAGCCTAGTGATAACTTCTACTTTATTCTTTATTACTGCAAAAAAATTCAACAAAGATCATAAATATGGACACTTTGAAGAACACTAGTAAGCAGAACTTCTTTACCACCAAATGAGAGCTTCTAGCTTTTCTGTACTTAAAGTTTCCCCCTTACTCTTTCAAATTTCTCTTTGTAATGTTCTTTCCTTTTCCTTGGTAAGTGATTGTAAAACCTAAATATTTAATAGGAAAATAAACTTTACTCATTCATGTACATTGTTCCACCTGGAGGTGAACTCCCAACACCTATATTCTGATGCAAATAGTAAAAACTCTTGTATTTTTTCACCTTTTAACCAGATTGTTTCTCATAGTCCTGGAAAACAACCATGATTTTCCCCAAAGAATATTCATGAGTTGAAGAAAAACTAATTGTATAATATGCATATGCCTAATGATTTAGATTAGCACTCCACTTAGGCATCCCATGTCCTATGAATTGAGGATCATCAAATAAGGAAATAAGAGCCCTTGAAAGAACCTCTGATGATAAAATAAACAGGGTTGGGGAGAGAGTATCTCCTTGCCTCACTCCCCTAATGGAGTGAAAAAGACCATACGACTTACCATTTAGCACTACCGAGTAATAATTATTAGAAATCAGTCTCCAATCCATATCTACAAATTCATCCGAGAAACCCATCTTCATGACAAAATTTCACAAGGTAAAACCATGATGCCCTATCATACGCTTTAGCCATGTCAAATTTCATGAAAACATTAACATATTTCCTCTTTTGATGATGTATGTTACCAACTCCTGAGCTAAGAGAACATTTTCAATAATATTTCTCCTTTGATAAATCTAGACTGATTAGAAGATATTAGATTTGGAAGAATATTTTTCAGTCTATCATGAATAATTCTAGACAAAATCTTATTAATGAAATTATTCAAACTAATACTCCTTACATCTAAGAAAGTTTGAACATTGTCCTTCTCATGTTTAAAGGACAAATTAGTATGAGTTATATCCTTTGGAAGAGTGTTATCAGCAAAGAACTCATGCACCATCCTTACGATATCTGATCCTACTATATCCCAAAATACTTGATAGAATCAATCTGTAAGACCATCTGGACCACTAGAACTATCACCACTAAGACTGAACACAACAATCTTAACCTCTACATCATCTGGAATGACCTCCAAAGTTGTGTTCTCTTCATCAAAGATTAATTCTGGTATATGAAATAGCAGGGGAAAACTAGTAGAATCCCTATCTTGTTTAAGTTGATTCTGAAAATGCTCGACAGCTTCTGTTGCTATTTCTTCTTCCTCCTTAACCACAAACCTTAAAAATTTGGAATTCTAGCCATATTCATTCTCCTCCCTTTAATTAAATTATGAAAGAATCTGGTGTTCCTATCCCCACTTTCAAACTCATTCCCTACTTTTTGTTGTCAACCATCTCTTCAAAATGAAGATACTTATCTGTTGGAATTCTGACCCCCAAATTCGCCTTAGGAACAGGTTTATCTATATGTTCCTTTGAGAAATTACAGAAGTTACGTTTTGTGAAGTAAATAAAATAATGACACAATATTTTATCGCGGAAAACCCCAATTCGCAAGGGTAAAAACCACGACCTACACCTGTAGGATTTACATCCACTTTATTAACTTTCAAGTCTCAACAAAAGATTACAAAGCGATGTAACCTAAGGAATTATAAACTCTAATTCCTAGAGGAATTATAAACTCTAATTCCTAGCTAAGAAATTATAAACTCTAATTTCTAGCTACCCAAAGACACAAAACCCCCCGGTTTTTATATCTTCCGATGTTCTTCAAGTTCTACAATTGTCGAACAACTCCTACTCACAACACTCAGATTGTAAAGAAGACTCTTGAATACAATCTTACAATTTTTCCTCACAAATTGCTACACTCCCAAAATCTCAAAACTCTTTCAAACTTCTTGATCGTGTTTTGATCTTCTCTCTATGTAAGTGCACAATTTTTTTTATGCAAATAGCTCCCTATTTATAGATCAAAACTTCAACAAATCCTTGTATAATTCAACTTGTATTGCCTTCTACAAATCCTTGTTGACTTCTACTTGGACTCCTTTTCTACAGAATTTCCTTAAATAAATAAGAAAACAAATTTCCTTAAATAGATTTCCTTAAATAGGAATTAGTTTTCCTTCTTTCACTTGGCTTTGAACTCCTTTATAAAAGGAAACTTTTTGTACTTGTTGCTTGTCGAAAAAATAATAATTCCACAGCTTTATAACTTCTAATTCACGTGGTTGAAGTTCTCCTTATCCAAGTCGGATTCGTTCTGTAAGGAACACGTTTTGTACAACCTGTTCTTTCATCTGTTTCTGTATTTGTCAATTATCAAAATCTTTATCATTCTAACAAATTCCCCCTTTTTGATGATGACAATTATACATTTCGAACTCAGCAAATAAGACACACATCTTCCTTCTTTTGCCATGTTACTACTACAACTCCTTAACTTTGCCATACTTCAAAACAACAATATTTTAAGATCAAAACACGATCAAGAAGTTTGAAAGAGTTTTGAGATTTATTGGGAGTGTAGCAATTTGTGAGGAAAAATTGTAAGATTGTATTCAAGAGTCTTCTTTACAATCTGAGTGTTGTGAGTAGGAGTTGTTCGACAAGTTGTAGAACTTGAAGAACATCGGAAGATATAAACCGGGGGGTTTTGTCTTTGGGTAGCTAGAAATTAGAGTTTATAATTTCTTAGCTAGGAATTAGAGTTATTTAATTCCTCTAGGAATTAGAGTTTATAATTCCTTAGGTTACATCGCTTTGTAATCTTTTGTTGAGACTTGAAAGTTAAAAGTGGAGGTAAATCCTACAGAGGTGTAGGTCGTGGTTTTTACCCTTGTGAATTGGGGTTTTCCGCGATAAAATATTGTGTCATTATTTTATTTACTTCACAAAACGTAACTTCTGTAATTTCTCAAAGGAACATATAGAATAAACCTGTTCCTAAGGCGAATTTGGGGGTCAGAATTCCAACATTATCATATTCAGCTTTGGCTCTCTACATAATATTTCTATTCTCACATGTGGGACATTCTTCAAATAGCTTCTCCTTAATTCTTGCTATCTCCTCTCTAATGACGAGTTGCTGAAAAATGTTTCCCAAATGTTTCCTTACTTCATATGGAAAGTGTCATTTATTCTTAATCTTTCTCTTAAAATCTATAAAAGGATTAGCCGAGGTAGTAAAATCCAAATTTACATGCTTTGTCGAGAGTTTCAAAAACCTAAAATGTTTCTTTTTACTGGTAATTCTGTCTTCCCAAGTAAGAAACATAGGGGCATGATCTGAACCTGATCTTGCCACGTGTTCAGCCTCAGAATAGGAGAAAATGTAATGAAAATCATTTTTAACCAAGATTCTGTCCAATCTTACCGAAATATAATCATTTCCAGCTCTACTATTCCATGTAATAGACTTTCATTGAAATTCAGTTGTGACAGATCACAAGACTCTATACAACTATACAAGTCTTAAAGTCTTCATAATAAATAGACACAACAGGTAGACCCCCAATCTTTTCTTCCCCATTGAGAACAACACTGAAATCACCTCCAATTAGCCATGGTCCATCCATTCCACCACATAATTTATATAAATCATCCCTAAAATCTAATCTTTGGATACTATCACACTTAGTATATACAAATGTTGCATAAAAGCTAAATCTTGAATTATGATCAAGCATTAGAACAGTGAGTTGCTGCTCTCTGTTTTTTTACTACTGCAACATCATAACCATGATTATCAAACACCCTTATATTTCCACTGATATTGTGAGTTACCATAGGCATTCTTAATCTCCTTCTATATCTATTGAGGGATATAACCGACTGAAAAGGCTCCATCAGAGCAACAAATGCAATCTTATGAAAGTTATGCAACATTTATACTCTTTAAAATGCATGTGGAGACCTTACTGACCTAATATTTCAAATTAGAGCCTTCACTGATGTTTGGAATATTAGGATATAACCTGTCTCTTTGGTTGGACTCGAAGAGATTGGGCTAATTCACCATCACCCTGTTTCTTGCTATTTCGAGATGATTTAACAATCTTCATTACCCTTGAGAAATATCTGCATCATTATAAATCAACTCTTCGCTTGATTCTGAAACTATAGCACAATCGAACCCCTTAAGTTCTACTAGATCCTCTGGCTCTGAATATTCATCCTTATGAATGAGAATGTCATGCAAATCTTTATTCAGTGATTCAGAATGGACCGTCGCTACTTGGTCTTCATCAGACTGCAATACTGTAGGAACTACCAATACTGCCATATTATAATTCCTCTTAGTACACTGATTTTCACTTGTCGTGCCCATACTACTACTGCTATGACTGAATAATTTTGCACTAATTATATTTTTTAGAAAATCCTTGTTGTTGTTCATTGATCATATGCCCTATATCACGTTTCTCTGGACTTTTGTAACCTTTATCAATTGAATCCCTTGATATCACTACTTCATACATGTCTTTGTTATGCTTATTGTCAGTAGTGTGTAGCTCTTCATGCTTACGGACTGTTAACATTCAGATCATCTGTTGATGTTGTAGTTAATTTTACAGATTGCATTTCCTTTATCTTTTCTTCTTATGACATTTATTCATGTCCATGTTCTTTCTCCAATCATCTGTATTTGTGGTTTCTGCTTATCCCCGTTGTTTCTTACTTTATTACTTTGAGATACTTCTAGCTGATTGCTTTTCTCTAATGCATGCTCTTTGTTTTTCAGGGCAGACTCAGTATTATCACTCTCTACAAAGTTATGGATTGTATGCGTAGAAGACAGTTGAGCATCACTTTGCAAGACTGATCCAAATGATTTTGTGATCCACTCCTTGGTTGATATTATCACTCCTTTCCCTTTGTCTTGAGAGTCAGGTTCCCTTTATTACTAATAACATTAATTTCTATATTTTGAGACTTTGATGTACTGATGCCTTCCAGAGTGTTTTCCTCTTGGGCATGAGCATCAAACTTGTTCTCCACTACAGTAGTTATCTGAGGGGCTGTATTTGTGTTCCCCCTTTTTATTCCTTACCACATTCCAATTACCAGGGTCTTGCACTACTTTCCGACTTGAAAGTATTCTTGCTCCTCCTTTTTGCAGTTTTTGAATCTTAGCAGCTTGCGGCTCGTATTTGAGTTGTGCTATATCTTGTATATATTGAGCATTTTGCTCTACATTATTCCTAAAATTGACCACTTTACAATTCTCTTTGTTATGCTCTTGCATTTTGCATTCAACACAGTATTTAGGAACATAATCATACTTAATAGCAACCATAGTAGAACTTACATCCTTGTCTGCACATTTTCTATGTTCATTTGCACAGCTTTAGGAAATCACCTTTAAGATCTACCTGTTATGGGTCCAGCCCATTTGATATAGTTTTTTTTTAAGTGAAAGCCCATATATTTTGGGCTTTGTTGACTTCTTCTAGAGGTCTTTTGGGGGAGCTGCTGTCTGGCTAAGCAGTCTGTTTTTGATGTGAAAAATTAGCAAAAAAAACGGAGAGAGAGGGAGATAGAGAGAAAAAACAGCTTTTGAGAGAGAGGGTTGAGAGCAGAACGAATTTCAGTTTTCCGGAGATCCGACCGTTGGATCATACTGAAATTTTCACAGCTGGTTCAAACATAGCACATACATCTTGACCGTTCAGATCGTCAATCGGAGTTCTTGATCGTCTGTTATTGCAGCTGCTGTAATCTGCGTTTTTTGGGTGATATTTCCCAATTTCTCTTCTCTTTTTGTGTTGATTCTTATGTATGTTGTTGTTGGTGGGCTGTGACATCCTTGTATACTGATTTGGGTGTTTTTTACCCTCAATTTGCATAATAAGAGAAGAAAGAAAGGTGGACTCCTACAAGTCCCGTGGTTTTTATCCTTCATACCGAAGGGGTTTTCCACGTATAAATCTCGTGTGTCACTTGCATATTTATAATTCATATTTGCTTGTGATTTAGTTGATGTGTTGCTGATTTGAGCTTGGTTAATATAGTGGTGAATTTCTTTTGGTAAATTGGTGAAGTATATTTGGTTGATTGTCTTGAAGTCGATCCTAGTAGGTGTTGTATCCTACTTGTGTTGGTGTGTGCCTCCCCCTACATTTGGTATCAAGAGCGGAGTGTTAAAACATAGACATGGAGCATGGAAATAACTCTATGGTTAAACTGACATCAACCAATTATTCCATTTGGCGTCCGATGATGGAAGATTTGCTATATTGCAAGGATTTGTTTGATCCAATTGATGTGGATAAAACAAAGAAAGATGACCAGCCCACTAAGCCAGAGAAGATGATAGAAAAAGAATGGGAAAAGCTGAGAGAGAAAGACCTTGGGGACAATCAGACAGTGGATTGATATTAGCATATTCAATCATGTATCCCAGGAGACTGAGCCGCTTGAACTATGGAGAAAATTGGAGGGTCTTTATGAGAGGAAGACCGCTCATAACAAGGCCTCGTTGATTAAGAGGCTTGTTAATCTCAAGTTGAAGCCAGGGAAGTCTGTTTCTGAGCATCTTAGCGACTTTCAAGATATTATTAACAAGTTGACTGTTATGAAAATTGTTCTTGATGATGAGTTGCAGGCTTTATTCCTCTTGAGTTCTTTGCCAGACAGTTGGGAAACTTTGGTTGTGTCCATCAGCAACTCAGCTCCAGATGGTACGCTTTCATTGGATGTCATCAAAGAGAGCATGTTCAATGAAGAGCTTAGAAGAAAGGAGATGGGTGTTGATATTTCGCAGGCACTTGTGGTAGAGAATAGAGGAAGAAGCAAGAGTAGAGGTCCCAAAGGGCGTGGCAAGTCAAAGTATAGGTCAAAGTCCAAGGATGGAAGAGAACCTACGATATGCCACTATTGTAGCAAGCCTGGCCACATTCAAAAGTTTTGCTACAAGTTGAAAAGAGACCATCAAAATAAGAAAAATGACCATCATAAAGAGGGTGATGACAAGAATACAGCTGCTACAACTTCCAGTTCTGATGATCGTGTTTCTTTGATATGTGCTATCGGAGAATGTTGTCATGTTGATAGTTCTGACACTGAATGGCTTATTGATACAGGAGCTTCCTATCATTGTGTTCCTAATAAGGAGTACTTTATTGACTACCGAGCTGGAGATTTTGGTAGTGTGAAGATGGGGAACCAGAGCTCAGCAAGTATTGTTGGCATTGGAGATATTCGAGTCCAAACCAATGTTGGGTGTGCTATTTGACGTTGAGAGATGTTCGCCACATTCCAGATTTACGCCTCAATTTATTGTCTGCTAACGTACTTGATGAAGAAGGTTACAAACACACTTTTGGTGAGGGTAAATGGAAATTGTCTAAGGGTTCCTTGACTGTTGCTCGTGGCAAGCTTTGTGTTGCACCTTGTATAAGACACATTTGAAAGTGTGTAGTGGTGAGTTGAATGCTATTGAGGAGAAAACTTCTCCTAACTTATGGCACCGAAGATTGGGGCATGTTAGTGAGAAGGGTATAAAGCTGTTGGCCGGTAAGTCTCTTATTCCTGCTGATGTTACTATTTCACTTGACCCTTGTGATCATTGTTTAGCAGGAAAGCAACACAGAGTTTCTTTTCCGAGGACATCTACAAGAAAGAAAGTGAAGTTAGAGTTGGTTTACTCTGATGTGTGTGGTCCCATAGAGGTGGAATCACTTGGTGGTAACAAATACTTTGTTACTTTTATTGATGATGCTACTCGGAGAACTTGGGTTTATATGATGAAGCACAAAAGTGAGGTGTTCGGTATCTTCCAGAAGTTTCATGCAATGGTTGAAAGGGAGACGGATTGCAAACTGAAGCGTCTTCGAACTGATAATGGAGGTGAATACATTTCAAATGAGTTTTAAGCATATTGCTCAAGATATGGCATTCGACATGAGAGAACAGAACCGGGTACCCACACAACACAATGGCGTTGCTGAGAGGATGAACGGAACCATTATTGAGAAAGTGAGATGCATGCTTAGAATGTCCAATCTTCCTAAGTCATTTTGGGGTAAAACAGTTGGAACTGCTGTGTATTTGATAAATAGAGCACCATCAGTTCCTTTGGAGTTGATATTCCCGAGAGAGTTTGGTTTGGGAAAGACCCCTCTTATTCTCACTTGAGGGTGTTTGGATGCAAGGCTTTTATGCATGTGCCGAGGAACATAGATTGAAGCTTGATTTCAAGACTTCTCCTTGTGTGTTTGTTGGATATGGTGATGAAGAGTTTGGTTACAGACTTTATGATCCAGCAAAGCAAAAAGTTGTGAGAAGTAGAGATGTTGTCTTTTATGAGCACGAGATGGGTTTTCATCTTTTGGGTGCTGATAAGACTTATTATTCTAATTTCTCTCATGATGTTATTGATATGCCCATGCCTCATGTTTCTGCTGCAGATGATCAATTAACAGGTGATGCTCCAGAGGATGGTCATGAAATTGCTCATGAACATGACCATATTGAAGAGGTACAACCTGATGTTGTGTACCACAACCTGATGATGAAGCTGTAGATGTTCAACATGGAGAGTCTTCTAATCAGGGGGAGAATTCCAGCCCACAGGTAGAAGAGCCAACACTTAGAAAATCGACCAGAGTTCGTCAACCTTCAAGACTTTATCCAAGTTCAGAATACATCCTAATCACTGATGAGGGGGAGCCTGAAAGCCTTCAAGAGGTCTTGTCACATTCAGACAAAGACCATTGGCTCAAGGCTATGCAAGAGGAGATGGATTCTTTGAAGAAGAATGAAACCTATGACTTGGTGAAGCCTCCAAAAGGGAAGAAAGTCTTGAAGAACAGGTGGTTGTTTAAGAACAAGAAAGTTGACAACAAGCTAGTGAAGCGGAAGGCAAGGTTACTGGTGAAGGGATGCCATCAGAAAAAGGGCATCGACTTCGATGAGATTTTTGCACCAGTGGTAAAGATGACTTCCATTCGTATGATTTTGGGACTAGCTGCCTGTTTGAATCTTGAACTTGAACAACTTGATGTTAAAACTGCTTTCTTACATGGTGATTTGCATGAGGAGATTTACATGGAGCAGCCGGAAGGATTTGAAGTCAAGGGAAAAGAGAATTTTGTTTGCAAGTTGAAAAAGAGTCTCTATGGACTCAAGCAAGCACCAAGGCAATGGTATCACAAGTTTGATTCCTTCATGAGTAGTAATGAGTACAAGCGGACTACTGCAGATCCTTGTGTGTATTTTAGAAAATTCTCTGAAGGTAACTTCATTATCCTTTGCTTGTATGTTGATGATATGTTGATTGTAGGACAAGATGTTGAGATGATTTGCAGGTTGAAAGAGGATTTGTCAAAGTCCTTTGATATGAAAGATTTGGGTCTTGCGAAGCAAATTCTTGGTATGGAAATTGCTCGTGATAGAAAAGCTGGTAAGCTTTGGTTGTCACAAGAAAAGTATATTGAACGGGTGCTTGAAAGGTTCAATATGAAGAATGCCAAGCCAGTTAATACACCACTTGCAGCCCATTTCAAGTTGAGCAAGCGTTGTTGTCCTACAACCGATAAAGAAAAGGAATGTATGTCTCATATTCCTTACTCCTCTGTGGTTGGTTCATTGATGTATGCCATGGTGTGTACAAGACCGATATAGCACATGCTGTTGGATTGGTTAGCAGATACTTGGCAAATCCGAGCAAGGTTCATTGGGAAGCTGTAAAGTGGATCTTAAGATATTTGCGAGGCACATCAAATCTGAGTTTGTGTTTTGGAGGTGATGAGCCTATTCTTGAGGGATTTACGGATGCTGACATGGCTGGAGATCTTGATAACCGGAAGTCTACCTCGGTACTTGTTCAAATTTGCAGGGGGAGCCATTTCATGGCAATCCAAGCTACAGAAGTGTGTAGCGTTGTCTACAACCGAGGCAGAATATATAGCAGCAGTGGAAGCAAGCAAAGAAATGCTTTGGTTAAAGCGTTTCCTTCAAGAGTTAGGTTTGAAGCAAAGCGAGTATGTTGTGTTTTGTGATAGTCAAAGTGCTATGGACTTGAGCAAAAACAGCATGTACCATGCTCGCACAAAGCATATTGATGTGAGATATCATTGGTTGTGTGTTGTCATTGAAGAGCAACTAATGAAGTTGAAGAAGATTCACACCAACAAGATGGTGCTGATATGTTGACAAGGTGGTCCCTCGAAGCAAGCTTGAATTTTGTTCCAAGCTTGCAGGTATGTCTTCTTGATGACCTCTTATTTGGTCTCCCCGAACTGGGCTGGAGGGGGAGATTGTTATGGGTCCAGCCCATTTGATATAGTTTTTTTTTAAGTGAAAGCCCATATATTTTGGGCTTTGTTGACTTCTTCTAGAGGTCTTTTGGGGGAGCTGCTGTCTGGCTAAGCAGTCTGTTTTTGATGTGAAAAATTAGCAGAAAAAAACGGAGAGAGAAGGGAGATAGAGAGAAAAACAGCTTTTGAGAGAGAGGGTTTGAGAGCAGAACGAAATTTCAGTTTTCCGGAGATCCGACCGTTGGATCATACTGAAATTTTCACAGCTGGTTCACAACACATAGCACTACATCTTGACCATTCAGATCGTCAATCGGAGTTCTTGATCGTCTGTTATTGCAACTGCTGTAATCTGCATTTTTTGGGTGATATTTCCCAATTTCTCTTCTCTTTTTTGTGTGATTCTTATGTATGTTGTTGTTGGTGGGCTGTGACATCCTTGTATACTGATTTGGGTGTTTTTTACCCTCAATTTGCATAATAAGAGAAGAAGAAAGGTGGACTCCTACAAGTCCCGTGGTTTTTATCCTTCATACCGAAGGGGTTTTCCACGTATAAATCTCGTGTGTCACTTGCATATTTATAATTCATATTTGCTTGTGATTTAGTTGATGTGTTGCTGATTTGAGCTTGGTTAATATAGTGGTGAATTTCTTTTGGTAAATTGGTGAAGTATATTTGGTTGATTGTCTTGAAGTCGATCCTAGTAGGTGTTGTATCCTACTTGTGTTGTGTTGTGCCTCCCCCTACACTACCAACAACCTTACACTTCACGCTGCACAACTAGGTCTTGTCTTGCTTATAGTTGCTTGATCAAGATGGATAGGTTTTTCAGTTGTCGATGCTAGGGAGAAAAGACATTCATTGACAAAGAAAGTAGGTAATAGGTTAGGAAAGTATATCCATGTCATGGACATTGATGTTTCTTCATAAACCCTAAATCTCGAGTCATATATCAGAGTCCGCATCAGATACGAGTACCCATCCTTACACGTGATATAGAAAGCTTGCTTAGAGATAAGGTTAACGAAGTCCTCCTGTAGGGTCAGACGAATAAGAATGTGTTTACTCTGAAACAAACCAATGTGACACTCTCCTTTCATCTCACATTGCTTAAGAATGATTTTCCTTAATTCTTAAAGATCAGACCACTCATATGTGAACTTCCCAACTTTATACTATTGACAATGAGTTTTTTAGTTTCTCAAACTGTTGGGAAAATGTGGACTAACACAAAAATATATATGGTAAAAGTAATGAAAATAAAATGGGAAAATAATGATACCAAGAATTTTACGTGGAAACCCTTCTAAATAAGGAAAAAACCACGGGCCAAGAGGAGAAACTGATATAACTATAGTAAGGAATTTTACATTGTGTAATCATGAATACAATACTCAAAGTGATTACTACAATCTCAAAAGGAACAACTCTCTTTTGGTTTCCACCTTACTAAAATATCGCTCACACTGTATTTTTCTTCACAAACTATTTTTCTGTATAGTTTATGGAATGTCCACTTTGCTCTCAAAATAGTTTTTTCTTCTCTAACTTGGTGTGTTATGCAAATGAGCAAGAATGCTCTATTTGTAGAAGGAGAAAATCATGTGTATGTCACTAATAACATAGGTAAATATAACAAAGTCAAAAAGGATTGTAAATCTTACCAATTTGCCAAACACTTAATCTTTTATTTTCAACTCTAATTACTATTAATTTTTAACAATTACTTGTAGCAATTGAATAACAAAAGTTGACCAAAATATGTGATGGACTCAACAAATCTCCTCCTCCAGTCCCATTCACTGGAAGGAGGTATCTTCATCTTCTTTAGAGAGAGCTCATACCCACAAGTTCTTTGCATAACTTGAACTTGTCTTTCGTATTGTGTTGGTCAGCATATCTGCAGGACTTTCACTTGTGTGAATCTTTTTGACGCGAAATATTCACTCTCCACTTCCTCATGAATCCAATGATATTTACATCAATGTATTTTGTTCTTGTATGGTACATGGAATTCTTACTCAAGTCTATTGCACTCTGGCTGTCACAATAGACAATATACTCCATCTTATTCAAACAAATCTCTTGAAGAAATCACTTAAGTCATATCATCTCCTTGCCTGCTTCAGTAGCCGCAACATACTCAGCTTCAGTTGTAGATAGTGCAACACACTTCTGCAACTTTGACTGTCATGATATAGCTCCCTCTGAAAAAGTAAACAAATATCCAGTAATGGATTTTATATTATCAATGTTACATGTCATATCGGCATCTGTATAGACCTTAAAGATTAGATTTGATGCTCCAAAACACAAGCATTCATCTGAGCTTCCTCTAAGATACCTAAGTATCCACTTCACAACTTTTCCAATTCTCTTTTCATGGATTTTCGAGAAATCTGCTCACAACACCAACTACGTGAGTAATATCAGGTCTAGTGCACACCATTGCATACATTAGACTTCCAACGATGGAAGAATATGGAACTTTGGCCATGTTCTCTTTTTACTCCCTAGCTGTAGAACACATCTTCTTGCTCAACTTCGTATGACCAGCAAGAGGTGTGGTAATAGGCTTAGCATTCTTCATATTGAATCGCTCTAGTACACGTTCAATGTACTTTTTCTGTGATAAATAAATCTTTCTTTCATCTCTGAGACGAGTAATTCTCATGCTCAAATTTGTTTGGCATGACCCAAGTCTTTCATACAAAAAGACTTACACAACTCTTTCTTCAACTCGTCAATCTTGAAAGTATTCTTGCCCACAATCAACATAACATCCACATACAGCAAAAGGATGATGGAATCATTGTCTGAAAATTTTTGTACAAATACACAATGATCTGAAGAAGTCTTCTTATAGCCTTGCTCCCCCATATCATATTCAAACTTCTTATACCACTGGCTAGGAGCTTGTTTTAGGCCATAAAGACTCTTTTTGAGTTTGCACACAAAATTTTCTTTACCTTCTACTTCAAAGCCCTCAGATTGTTCCATATAAATCTCTTCTTCTAGGTCACCGTGAAAGAAAGTCATGTTCACATCCATCTGCTCAATCTCTAAATTAAGACTAGCAGCCAAACCTATAACTGTGTGAATCGAGGACATATTCACAACAGGAGAAAATATCTCGTCAAAGTCAATACCCTTCCTTTGACCAAATCCCTTAACAACCAATCTAGCTTTGTACTTGGGCTTCAATTTGTGTTCTTCAACTTTAAATTTGAACACCCACTTGTTCTTCAAAGCTCTCAAGCCCTTAAGCAATTTTAACAAATCATAAGTGTGATTCTCATGCAGAGAGTTTATCTCATCTTGCATGGCTTCAATCCATTGATCCTTGTGCTCATCTTCCATGGCCTCCTCATAACATTCAGGTTCTCCACCGTCAGTGAGTAACACATCATCATTGGGTGAATAACGATAGGAAGAAAACCGCTGTCTTGTGGACCTCCGAACCGAAATATTTGATTCGTCCACAACTTCATGAGTAGCAGGATCATCAATAACAATATCATTGTTATTATCAACATCAACATGTTTATTTGATACATGATTCTAGGCGTCACCATGATTATCAAGCCCAACAACATCATGCACACTTGTGTGAGGAACTTCATCATAATGAACTATACCATCAAAACTTGAAGATTCTACCTTCTTCGCTTTTATCAATATCTTCAATTTTTTGATTCTCCATTAAAATTATATCACGGCTTCTCACAAGTTTCTTTTCAATTGGATCATATAGCCTGTAACCAAATCCATCAAGGCCATATCCAATAAACATGCATTGCCTTGTCTTGGCATCTAACTTTGACCTCTCATCTTTTGGCACATGTACAAAAGCTTTGCAACCAAATACTCTCAAATGATCATATGAAACATCCTTTTCATATGAAACACTATTTAGTACATCACTTTGCAAAGCAACAGTAGGAGATAGATTAATAACATGTGCAGCGGTAAATAATGTCTCACCCCAAAATGAGTTTGGCAGTTTTGCTTCAGAAAGAAAATATCGAACTCTTTCCATCAAGGTCATGTTCATCGTCTCAGCCAAACAATTAAAGTGAGGAGTCTTGGGAGGAGTCTTTCGGTGTTCAATACCTTGATGCTTGCAGTATTCGTCAAATGATTCACAATATTCACCACCATTGTCAATACGAATACATTTCAGTTTCTTTCCAGTTTCTCTTTCAACTGAAGCCTAAAACTACCTGAAGACACCTAACACTTGGTCTTTAGTCTTCAAGACATAGACCCAAAGTTTTCTCCAGCAATCATTAATGAAAGTGACAAAGTAAAGTGCACCACCCAATTTCTTTGGCTTCATTGGACCACATAAATCAGAGTGCACCAACTCAAGCAACTCTATCTTTCTCGAAGGAGGGTAGGATTTAAAGGAAACTCTATTTTGTTTACCAGCCAAGCAGTGCTCACACTATTCTAATTTAGCACTTTTGAAATTTGACAAAAGTTTCTTCTTGGCTAAAACATTAAGTTCTTTCTCCCTGATGTAGCTAAGTCTCTTGTGCTATAACATTGATGAGTTATCGCTCTCAATTGCATTCATCATATAAACACAAGCAGAGGCCGTGGTCCAGTATAGACCACAACGTTTGTAACCATGAGCCACAACATGGAACCCTTAATGAGTTTCCATTTTCCATCAGTGTTGGTACTAACATATCCTTCATTATCTAAAACACACAACAAAAATTAGGTGCATACGAACATCAGGAGCATGTTTCATATTATTCAAAACTAGTTTAGTTCCAACACTAGTTTTCAAATAAATTGTACCAATACCAACCACCGTAGAAGCGGTCTTATTACCTATACTAAAGGTTCCAAAATAACCAGGAGTATAGGAAGAGAAAAAAATCCTTTTGTGATGTCACATGAGATGCGATACCAGTGTCCACAACCCAGCTTGACTCATCACAAATAATATTTATCATGTCTGCATCAAGAACGGTAACAAGATCTTCGATGGTGGCGGTGGCTTGACAATTTTCATTGCCATCTTCTTTAGTTTTTTCTTTATTTTTGTTCTCCCTCTTTAACTTCCTGCAGAACTTCTTTGTGTGCCCTTTCATGCCACAATGATAGCACTCAATATCTTGAGTCTGACTCTGGATTTGCTCCTTTTTGTTTTCTATACTGAAAATCACGAGTTTTATTTCTCCTCTTTGGCCAGTTATCAGGACATCCGACGAAGAAGAACCTTGAGTCTTTTTCTCATCTCTTAGTTCAAAACACTACTCTTGGCAAAAATTGCTAGATATCACACCATCCGGAGCAGATTTGAGCATGTGTTTTCCCAGAAATATGGCTCAACACATTATCATCAACTCATTGCCTAATGAATCCACAAACATGTTTGTGCAACAGATTCCACTCTTCATCTGTTTTATTATCAGGATTTACAATGGTAAATACTGGTTTGTAAAAATTCTTAACATAAAGCAGATCTTCCATATTTTCTTTCCAAATGGCATAATTAACACCATTCAAGGTAATCATTCTACTTGTGTTGACTTCCATCATTTTTCCCCAAAAAATATTATTATCGCAAATCAAAGTAAAATTTTTCTGATGTGGTAGTTCAGATTGTGCTGCAAGCACAGAGCATACTCAGATAAAACCTTGGCTCTGATACCAGTTTGTTGGGATAATGCTGACAAACCCAAAAATATATATGGTAAAAGTAATGAAAATTAAATGGAAAAATAATGACACCAAGAATTTTACGCGGAAACCCTTCTAAATAGGGAAAAAAACACGGGCTAAGAGGAACAACTGATATCACTATAGTAAGGAATTTTACACTGTGTAGTCACGAATAGAATACTTAAAGTGACTACTACACACTCAAAAGGAACAACACTCTTTTGATTTTCACCTTACTAAAATATCGCTCACACTTTATTTTTCTTCACAAACTATTTTCTTGTATAGTCTATGGAATACCTCGTTTTGCTCTTAGAATGGATTTTTTCTCTCTAACTTTGTGTGTTCTACAAATGAACAACAATGCTCTATTTACAAAAGGAGAAATCATGTCTATGTCACTAATGACATATGTAAATATAGCAAAGACAAAAAAGGTTGCAAATCTTACGAATTTGCCAACCACCAAATCTTTTATTTTCAAGTCTAATTATTAATCCTTTTTAACAATTACCTGTAGCAATTGAATAGCAAAAGTTGAACAAAATATGGGATGGACTCAACAGGAACTTGGTACATTGTATGAATCACTTTGTTCGTGTCATAGCTTTTTTGTGAATTATTCATATGCTAAGTGTTTGTTTCTACCGATATGTATATGTCGTCAAAAAATACTACTTTCAAATCGAAAAAAATGAGAAAATCGAGTCAAATCGACATTAAACAAACCGACCGTTATTTTTTTATTTGGTTTTAGAAATTCAAAAATTGATTAAATTGGTTGATTTTAACAATAATCAATCCAAACCAAACCACGAACACCATAGATGCATTAATAAAATAAATATATTTAACAATCCTTCGAAGTACGGACATATGCACTAATTATATTCATTTTAAATTGGAAGAGTTGTAGCTTGTCTAGAAATATTGAACTTGTGCATTATCCTTGCTTTCACATGGAATTTGTATCATGCTTTCTTTGTAACATATTGCTCTCATACTTGTCGGACAACCCTGTAAATTGAATTCTTGGATTTTATCCAACTTTAGATCATAGGAAATTAAAGAACCCTCTCTGCTTTCGCAAAGCATCACACTATCCTTCCAAATCAGTAACGGAGATTCAATAAGAAGAGGTCTAACTGTGTATATCTTCATCCAAGAATCATATACCCCATACTCTTTCATCATCCAGATTTGCATTAAATCTTGTGCTGGATCATATTCCGGATTTGGATTAGGGTAACGAAGCATTGTTATCGAGTCTCTTAAGACCATTAAACCATAGTGTGGTCCATTGTAGGAATTACAAGTATGAGGCAGATTAATAGTGTTAAAAATCTCTGTGCCCATATCAAAATAGAGAATTATCATTTTGTCTTTGGATCCAATTGCAAGCCAATAACAAGCACTCTTGTAAAACACCATAGAAGAAGGGGCCCAATAAATTCTAGGCATATCTTGATCAATATTGTCTAATTCTCTCCAGAAATCAGTGATCATATCATATACCTCAACTTTTTGCTCACTTGAATATGGGTCCCTATAAGGAGGATCATTATAAACTTTAGAAATCCTAACTACCTTGTAGTCATTTGCAATTGAGTCAAATCCAAACCCAACACCATCAATGGAACATCGAAAACCTTGTGGAGCATCACTAGGGAAACGCGGTAGCAACCTATAATTTCTAGTAGCTGGATTAAATAATACGGTGTTCATCATACTAATCAAAGCTACTAAGCCATGACAAGGTCCAATAAATTGGTCATAATCGTTAACAAAAGTGGATTCCAAATATGGCACAGCTAGATCTGGTAAAACAGGTTTAAGATCATCACCAAAAAGAAAAGACAATGTAGTTTTATGTTGAAAAGGATCTACTTGTAAAGAGCGCTTGAAGATAATGAATTCTTCTTTAGCAGTTTTACTGTGGTTGAGATGGAGGTTGATGAATGTAGAGGATCGAATGAGAATGTACCAAGTTTTAGAGATGCACGTAAATCCAATAAGTGATTTTACCGGAAGCCTTAAAAGTATATAAATAATCACATCTTCGGGCAATTTCTTCAGAATTTCATGTGCCATCTTTTATTTTCTCAAAATGCATTTTGAATTATACTTGAAGAAATGATATGTTTCTGACTTTCTATGTGTAGTCTCACTTGTATCGCCGAAACGCAAGGAAATCTCTATCTCATTTGAAAAATAATAATATTTTTTATTTTGTGGTTATGAGGATTTGCAAATACAACAATTTTTAATGACCAAACACTTACAACCTCTTTAATTTGCCTCGAAACTCTATTTAGCATGTATCATTTGATCACAAAAAGTTGTACCCTGTATAAATGTTTAGCATATGTTAGACTAACATTAAAAGGGTTAAAAAAATTTCATTTAAATAACGTCATGTATTTCATTTCTTTATGTCGTTCAAATTGCTTTGTATTTACTTTGTATAAATCAAGTTATCATCTTTATGTTATATAAGGATATCAATTAATTAGCTATAATTGATTACAAAATTATTGTAGATTGATTAGCGATACAGTTAATATAAAATTTAGTCTATGCTACTATGAGAATACATCCTCCATCCTCTTAAATTTATTTGGCATCAACAAATTAATATTTGACATCATTCGGCTAATTATAATTCAAAATTTTTTATATGATTTTTTTCTCCTCAATTTGACTTTTCTTATTGTAATATTTTATTTAGTCTTTTATAGCGTAGAATATAATTCATAGTTTACACTTTTAGATTAAAATTTTTTGATAATATTAAATTAAAATTTGAAGAATATCATCTTTGCTTAGAGAGAGATATAGAAAATAAGGTAGATGAAGAAAATAAATTGAAAAGTAAAACACATGATGGAGAAAATGGGGTTGAAGAGAAGATGGAGAAATAAATGAGTAGGTACGTAGAAGGTTTCAAATGATAAGAATATCGAATATTAATGTAAGAAAGAATTCCCCGCGCATTTTAAAAGGTGAATAATTTCATTAATCTCTTCCGCCAACATTTTGTATTTAAATGGTACATTGAAAATAAAATAGAAGGGTTAAAATGAAACACGATTCAATAGAATGTCAAAAGAAAATTTACGGACAGTTAAATGAGATATGTATGTGTTTGGACATTTTCAATATATATCTATATTATTATATATCATAATTGTTGTATATAAGTGAAAAAAATGATACTCTTTTAGAAAGATGGTTTGATTTGATTTGACATGAATTTTAAATAAATAAAGATGATTTTTGAATTTTATGATCTTAAAATAATATTATGTTAAATGTATAAAAATACCTATTACTTAAAAAAGTAAAATTTAAATATTATTTAAAAAAAGAAAAAAATCATACTTTTTTTAAAAAAATAAAAATAAAAGGGACTATTGACATATTTCATTGGCCAAGGATTCATCTACCTTTTTTGTCCTTTTCTTTTCTTTCTACTTTCTCAACTTTCCCTTTATTTTGTGTTAGTGCTAAAAATCTCGAAAGTCATTTTTTAATTCTCTTACAGCTTATTTGGCATTATTGTTGCGATGCTAGAAGTGTTTTTTTTTGTTTTAAAAAGAAACACTTATTTTGAAAAAATAAGTGTTTGGCGAATTCTTAAAATTATTTTTAGTAGAAGCAGAAACAATTTTTGAGTTATTCGAAAAAAGCTAAAAGTTTCTGCTTTTTTTAAAAAAAAAAAAGAAGCAGAAAGAGATTTTTTTTTAAAAAAAAAAATCTAAAATATTCCTAACATACATACATATTTATCAGTATATTTAATTAACATATCTCATAAGTTTGGTTAACTTTCATTCAAGTATTGTATTGCTTTTATTTTTATATAATCAAATTTTATTTTATACATGTTTTATATTATTATTTATACATTATATCGTATATATTATTTTACATACTTCCTCCGTCCCGTATTGGTTGTCATGTTGTGTTTTCTGAAAATCAATTGACTAATTTTCAAAATTAAATTAGATCATATTAATTTGATATTTTAAACAAAAAAAATAGATATTCTAAAACTATATGAAAATTACTATAAATTGCAATTTTTTGCATATTAATATAATGAAAAAATACATCTTAAAGTGTTAGTCAAAAATTTTATTATTTGACTCTAAAAATAGAAACAATAACAATAACACAGTACGGAGAGAATATTATTTTATAAAATTAAAAATAAAAGTAACAACAGTATATCTTTTTTTTAAAAGAAGTAACAGTTAAAGATTTAGACACTTCCAAAAAAAGTAACTAGTAACAAAATTTTCTTTTCTTAATTTACGTATTTATTTTATTTGAATTTGAAATTTTCAAATCTTTAGAGTATTATAATAATAATAAAAATGGAAAATAGCAAAGATTATATCCCAAAAACATATAAATATGTACAAATGAAAAAAAATATCTTTTCAAAAAAATTCAACAATATTTATCTATGTTCAATATTGATTGAAAATTTGATCATAATTATGAAACTATATAAATTTAGAAGAAGATCAAAATAGGGAGAAGAGAAAAAACTTCTTATTCATCTCGAGGGATATTTAGAATTTACAGATCTTATTTACAATGAAAGAAAACCTCATTTATTTATAGGGGAAACCTTTGGGTCCTCAAGTAGGATTCCTAATCGTATCCTAAAAGGACTCCACATAATTAGACATTCACTGTAATACAAATATTTTATAACACTCTCCCTTGAATGTCAATAGATTATGTGCTTCATTAAAATCTTACTAGATAAAACTCAGTGGGGAAAAATCTAGTGAAGAAAAAAGAGTACATATATCGAATAATACGCATTATGGATGCCTCATTAAAATTTTTACAAAGAAAACCTAATAGGACCAAACCTTATGGAGAAAAAAGAGTACATCACGTATTGACTCCCTATAATGAGAACATAAATCCACAGACTTGAATCTTTGTTTACCAAGCTTTTGCATAATCTTCTTGAAAGTTGTAGTTGGTAGAGACTTGGTGAATAGACGAATCATAATATTACTTAAACAAACTGTTGCATGTCGATATCACCTTCTTGGGAGCTCATAAATGTAAAAAAAAAAAAAAATTGACAAAATATGCTTTCTTCTATCTCCTTTATAAATTTTCCCTTTAGGATCAAAGATTTCTACAAGTTCCTTACTTCAACTTTTTAAGCAGATAATGTATATCCTTTTGAAAACTCTTAGAGAGTTTCAATTCTAGTCATCAACTTGCATAATAATACTTGTATATTCTGTGTATTTTAATATGTTTAATCCTTATGAGGATTATAAACAAGTTTTCCAAGAACTTGTATATATTTTAAATTTTGAAAACATCGGGCATTTTCATATATCAATTTTGTCAAATGATAACATCCATATTAAATGTATGATATCTTCTAGTGCATAGATTGCAAGTCAAATAAGTTTTAAGCCTATCAAGATGCATCATTCCACTTTTATTTGATAATTTTTCTTACACCAACATGATTTAAGAGTCATAGAATCTATATCATCATAATCTTTTACAATATTGCACGCTATTGTATCAAAGATATCGTCAACGATAAATCATTTTGTTTCGATTTACAATACGACGTAACTTATTGAGATCTCATCACTTCATTATTTTTAGATACTTACCCTTATCATGAGGTTTCATGAAGTGTTATGTCACAATCTCTTTAAGAGCACATTGTCCCTTTATTATGATCATTTTGATTCTTTGATCCTCCCCCTTCTTCAAGGGTTATTTTTATTAGATTCGATTAGTCTATCATGGTTGATGCATGTCGTAGACTCTATCCTTAAAGGACATTCAATAGGAGTATTTACAACTCTTGTGTTGCTTTTAGTCTCTCACTTGAAAAGCTTCATTTACTACCATATCCTCAGTAATCAGATCATGGAAAATAAGTTGAAGTTCCTACACTTGTGATCCAACAGTTTTACTATCAAGAATTTTATGTTCTAAACACGTTGTGGCCACAAACTTTTTCAAGTATGCATTTTCTGTCTTATATTTCTTCTCAATTGCGTCACACAATTATTTCGAAGTTGTCATTGCACTACAGACATTTTATAAGTGATCCTATAAAGCACTCAAAACGTAGCCCTTACATATAAATTTTGTCTATTTTCATGCGTCAATAATCATAAATATTTCTCTGCCTGACATTTCACCAGCAGACACTGGAGTTTCTTCGTTGGTTAATTTCTACAGACCAAGAGTGTTAATATATAAAAATACACATTGCTGCCATCCTTTCAAATTCACACCACAAAAATTTCTCGATTTCTCTACTGGTAGTACAACAGTTCGGGTTGGTACAATAGCAGACAGTGTCACGTTGTTATTTGTTATTTCTGATAAACAAAAATCGGTACAGACTTAGTAAGCAATAAACTAATGTTGCAAACTTAATAGGAGTATAGAATCACAAAGGTTTTTGTCTCCACCACAAGCACAAATTAAAATAAATAAAAAATAATTTCCTTAATGTTGTTGCCAATCTATGTTTAAAAACAATAATGCTGATTACCAGAAACTTTGCAGAAATATGAAGTTGTCAAAAAACTAAAATCTGTAGAACATACCAGAATTTGGAAAAATCAGAATGGAAAAAGATCAAGTCCACTAAATGCACTGTGTCCCTTAAGAAAACCATTCCCCTCGAATATCCAATGTTTGATTTGAAATATGTCCTTCGAGGATATAATGATCTTAATTACTAGTGTATTGATATACAAAAGGTTGGTGTCAGCGAGTCACTCAACGACATTAAAGTACACGAAGAAACTTTGTGCAGAAGAAGAAGAAAAAAATTAGAAAAATTCATAAGGAAAAAGTCTGAAGATTCAGTGGTATTTATTGCTAAGAGGAACTAATTTCGAAAGGTTGCAACTCTTTCAAATTCAACACGATCATTATGAAAGTTTGCAACCTTTCAAAAGGTTATGGTTGTTCCTGAATGTTGCTACTTTTCAGAACAGTCATTTCTAACGTTAGAAAATTCAAAATAAAATGAGAAAGAATTTAAATAATTAAGGTCGCGCGGATCCGATTCGGATCGGAATGTTTCGATTAATCAATTAAAAAGTTGAAACGTTTAGGTTATCAACTAATTAATTGAAAATGTTTTGACTATTTAATTTAATTTAAATATATAAATAAATAACTAAATAATTAAAACAAACTTTGTCCAAAAAAATCTCTCAATGGAAGCCGAGCAACGACAGCGCGAGGGGGTCCCTTTTTCCAATCCTTGTAACAATTAATAAGAGTGTTTCTATATTTAAATCTTCTATTTTTCTTCGGAAAATGGCCTAAAATACCCTTAAAGTATTGAAAATGATACAAAATTACCCTTCATCCACCTATTGGCTCCAAAATGTCCTTCTCATCCACCTATTGGCTCCAAAATACCCTTGTTATCCACTTTTGGGTTCAAAATTGACCACTTATTTAATTGTTTTGAAATTGAACTCTTTAAATATTTTTTAAAATACTTGGCGTAATACTATTGGTTATAATTTAATTTATTAGTACAATTTATGAACAAACTCACTATCTACTCATTACTAACTAAACCTCACCCAATTAATAATTCAATTATAATATCAAAATCGCGATAAAGACTACTAAAACACGATAAAATTATAGATTCCTAAAAATTACATCCAAAATTATTCGAGTCCAAATCTAAGCCCCATTTAAATTTAGATTGAGTCGCTTATTTAGGAGGAAACTTTCAATAGGATTCTCTTTCAAGATTAAATTAGAAATTTATGATTAAAGGTAAAGAAGTTATATATCCCGAATTAATTCATGCACTTTCTAAAAATATAATTTTATAAATATTTATGATTTGTTTTATAACTTTTAATATATTTATATTGAAAAAGAGTTACCTATGAAGTAACATCACATAATTGAAATGTAAGAATAATTAAGATGAACATAGTCAAACTTTTAAGTTCACCGGTAATTTTTAATTAGACACTTGAATATATGATAATTTACTGCTATAGCTATTTTCGCCTCAAATTTTTAAAAACATTCAATTAGAAGTAGCTTTTCTGTTGTTGAATTAATAATGTGACTGATTTATTAATTTAGAGAGATTTAATTAGTAATGGGTGGGTAGTGAATTGATTTAATTAATTTTACAAATAAGTTAAATTATAATAAATAGTTGAGCACCGCGTATTTAAAATAATATTTAAATAGTTTAAATATAAAACTATTAAATAAGTAGTCAATTTTTTGAACGAAAATGTGGATGACAAAGGGTATTTTGGACCCAATAGGTGTGTGTAAAGGGTATTTTGGAGCCAATAAATAGATGGAGAATAATTTAATACTATTTCCAATACTTTAAGGGTATTTTAGGTCATTTTCCGATTTTTCTTTCCACCACGATGAGGGACAAATACCTTTTCATCAAGGTATAAGAAGACTTTTGAAGTTCTTAACTTTTCAAATTTCTTTCTTTTCATTTTCCCTCCATTTTCCATTAACTCTTACTATATACCCAACAATACCTTCCTCAATTATCAAAGTACCTCTTGTTACATTAGTTTCAATTTGTTCTCTACAGACTGTGAGCACTCAATTTTTGCCGTATTTACCTCATGATAAATTATGAGGATTTACTAGACATTCTCTTACACTACTCTAACTAGCAGGTTCTCACCACTCATTATCACCTAAAGATTCGATATCTCTAACTAAGCTTTTAAACACACAATATGCATTCTTTCTAAAGAAACACATAATGAATACGTACAATCAATCCACGATGATTTAATCACCAGTTGAACAAGTAGAAAAATCCAACATCTCAATTGTATAAAAAGGTAACAATATTTAATTTAGTAACTGCCAAAACCTTAGATAGAAAATTTAGTTACTCATTAATAACGTATGTGAAAACAGAATACTAAAATTATAACTAAGATGGAAAATACGGGGAAAAGAGGGAAAATTTTGTATCTAATCTTTATTTATACTTTATGACGGATCCTAATTCTCCCTAGCTCACGGGTTCTGTAAAATCCGTAGTTAGACTATGTTTACAAACTACACACCCTGAGAAACGAAGTAATCTCCTGCTGGCACCAGCTTTACTGTACAAAGAGTGTAGCAAAAGGCTTCACCATTTTCTGCAATAGGAAGTGGCTGTGATGGTTCTCCAATAATATCTTTATCGCATTCTCATGTAAAAAATTTTAAATTCATTTTATTACAATTTCTTTGGCTTTTGCATGTTTTCTTACTATAGTTATGAGCCCATCATTAGCAAATTATACTATATATTCCTTTATTTTCTTACCCTCATTTCAACACTTTTATCTAGTTTATTTTATCTAAATCTCTTCATCTTAGAACCACTTTATTCCTGCCATATCAAAAATACAATTTTAAGCATGAGTAATATAATTTATACTCATGAGGTGATAAAAATTGTACATTGTGATCCAACAAATGATTATATATTTATATATACCATCACACACTTTAAAAAATTTAATTCAGATACAATTAATCAATTTTCATTGAATATTCACTCTATTATTTATTTGTCATTTTGAAATAATTTTGTCTTCAAGAACAATTACTTCTCAGGGTAAAATGAAAAATATTAGCAATTACGTTTATCTTAAAGTTTAAAATGATAGACATATTTATTTATTTTAAACAGATATTGTTAAAGAAAAATATGATAAATAATTTGAGATGAATGAAGTATAGTTCTTAGTTATAAAACTAAAGTTTGGATAGTTATACCTTGTGAAATAGTTTTGAACTTGTGGACCAATTTAGCTTTGTCTTTGAATGGGAGTCAAGAATTCTTTGTAATTTATAGCTCTCATTGATTTTTGACAGCCGAGTATATTCAATTCCTTGATTTCATCTTGTTTAAGATCATATGAGATCAAATATCCACTGTTGCTTTGAAAAAGCAATATATAATCTTTCCACACTACTAATGGGTTTTCGGTAGGAAGACCAATTATTGTATATTTCCTAATCCAAGACTCATAAATATTGTAATCCTTCATAATCCAAATTTCCATCATATCTGTTGTTGGATCAGTACCCGATGCTAGACAAGGGTAACATAACAAACTAAGAGACTCATTCAAAAGTTGGAGGCTATAAAGTGTGCCCTTCAAAAATTTGCTTGTGTTAGGCAATTCTATATTTCGAAAAATTTCGGTTGTCATGTCAAAGCAAAGGATTATATTTCTTCCTTCAACTGATGCAATCCAATGGTAAGCACCCTTATAAGACATTGAAGAATTCAACCAAAATAATATGGGCAACTCTTGATTCACATGATCCAATTTTCTCCAAATATCAATACCCAATTCATAAACTTCAACTTCTGTCTCTCCATCTTCAGGGTACCCATAACGATCTTCCGTGTAAACTTCAGAAATTCTAAAAACCTTGAAATCATTAACAACTGAATCGTAGCCAAATCCACCACTTTTAATCGATTGATAGAATCCCTTCGGAATTTGGAAAGGGCTGGGGGGGAGATGTCTATAATTTCTATTTGATATATTGAACAAGATGGTGGTTTGGTGTTCCATCAAAGCAATTAAGCCATGGTTAGAATCGATAAGCTTATCACTTGTAACACTAGTAGTCCTTAACAAATTAGGAACATCTAGATCTGGATAAACCGGGTTTAAATTATCTTCATCGTCACTAGAAATAAAAGAAAAAACAGCTTTATATCTTTCAATGTCTTCTTTGCAGGAGCGCTTTAAAAGAATGTTATCATATGTCGATGTTAATGTGTGATTGTAATGAATATTGATGAAATATGAAGATTGTATGAGAGTGTAAAAAGTTTTGGAGACACATTTGAGTCGCAAGATAAATTTAAGTGGAAGTCTCAAAAGGATATGAATGATCATAGCTTCAGGATATTTCTTCATAATTCCGTCCACCATCGTGTATTTTTTACCAAATAATTCCAGATGCAGTTTGGGAAATGGCGTGCTATATTAATTAACAGTGCCATTAGCACCTCACTTGAATTGTATCGCAAAAGCTTATTCTTCGCAAACTAAGATCCATAACAAACTAATCAACCGGTATTTTGTGGGTGAAAATGTGTTTGCTAGTGCAACATTTTTTTTCTTTTTGATTTAAAACAGTTATCTATTAAATATAATTTATATTTATCTATCTATACTATTTTAAAAGTAAAAACTTCCTAACTTAATATTAAACTAGTGATTCGCTTCGCGCAGCTATATGAAATATTTATATGATAGTAAAGTAATATTCATATTTTGGTAAGTATCAAATATATACGATAATATTGATATTTCTCTTCATCTGCAATCTCATATGTTTTCATTTTTAAAAACATATAAACTATAATTATTTTTTTATTTTTTTAGTGCAAACTGTTCATTTGTATATAGTAGAACAAAATATTTGCCGTTGTGAAGTAAATGAAATAAGAGGTAATATTTTTTAATAACAATATATTGTAATACATTGAAAATATTTTACATGTTTTAATTTTCTCTATCTATTATTGGAGTCCTAATTTTTTTATATAAACTATATTTCGTTAAAAAAGATTCTTTTATCTTATCTTTATTATTACATTTGTTTATCATAATTTTTTAACATTAATTAAATATTTATAAAAATTATGAAAAATGAAACATACAAAACTTATGAGTATATTTAATAGTAGAAGTTACCAGTAAAATGAAGAGACATGAGTTATAAATAATTCACATGTATATTTTTATTGGAAATTAAATGTATTAATAATGATGCACTGATTTTATTTGTAGAATAATGCATAAATAATGAATATGAGGTCTGAAAATACAAAAGATGAGCAAAAGAATGTAGTAATCAGTAAGTGCATAAAAGTTATGAATACATTTACGGTTACGAAAATAAATTGTTAAATACACAAAAAATAAAATGAAATCATGAAACTAATATTTTTTTCAATTAATTTTTTGAAAGTATAATAATAGTGAAATCATAATCATCAAAAAATTTTGTTCTTGTTGAAATAAGATAATTATATTAATTATGCTTCATAACAAAGATAAAGTAGAATAGTAAAGAATCAAATGATTAGCATTGAAATTACATTTAGCTACATTATTTATACGAACAAAATTCTAAATAATTCTAGCATAAGTTACTAGGTTATTAATACAAATCAAAGTAAAAACAAAATCTAGCAAAAATAAAAATCAATTATGTTTCATTGTTTTTCATTGTTTTTCCTTCTACATCTTCTTTGCAGTGCCAACTCTTGCCTTAGAAATTTTAGGCCATTGCCTTAGCCCCCCCCCCCTCCACCCCCACCCCCACCCCCCACATTTTTGGGGCCCTCAAATTTCTATATATAAAAAATCATATTTAATTTTTTTATGAAAAAAAATTATTTATAATAAAAAGTATATATATTTATTTATTTGCTAACACTCATTATTTATTTTTAATTCTTTATGCACTCTATTTCTTCAAAATTTCAATAATAGTGTAATATTCAGTCAAAAGTATGAATAAATAATCAAAAAGCGTTGAACAAAGTAAATTACGATTTTTTTTAAATATAATTTTTCATATTAAAGTAGGATATACCAAGTTATCAATTTTTTGAATCAAATTATATGATTCTAACTCTTATCTTTACTTAAAATTTATCAACTTATTACTTACAAAACTATATTATTGATTCGTTTAATAATTGTCTCAATAACATGATATTTTCAATGTTAAATTGACCAAATCTTGCTTGAAAATAATAATTGAAAAATTATTTGAAAAACTCATTTATTATAAAGATATTAAGTAATAATTTACATCTAAAAAATTAGAAAAAGATAAATACAAATTCAGTTTATTTAAATTTTAAGCCTCTAATTAAAATTTCTCTTTAGGCCTCGAATTATGTTGAGCCACCCCTGCTTCATTGCAAGTAGAACCGCCACCATATTTTGCTCCCTACGTCAAACTCTTCATCATATGCAACCAATTGAATAAAAAAATTGAAGAAATAAAATATCATATACCAATTAAAAATAATCATATCAAATGAATGAAAGAAATTAAACTATAAATATCTATACATGTATAATATTTGTATACTATTTTTCAATAATACTAACAATTAAATAATAATCATTTCCTAAAATCTATACTATAATCAAATTATATTAAACCTAGAAAATTGACTATTAGAAAGAACAATTGTGTATGGACAACACGTTGTTAAGAAGTACAAAGACATTATTTTAAATCATATGATAGTATAAGCATAAATAAAATATTAAGAAAGCATGTCCAAGTACATAAAGACTTGAAATGAAATATATCTTACCTTTATGTAATGTAAACAATAAAATTCGCGTCGAGAAAACAATAATCAAGAATGGAAAATTATAGCAACAATCGTATTTATTATATCAAAGTGCGAGTGTGACAATCTCTATGATTTCTTTGAATTCGTCTTTTCCAACATAATTCAGGGGTTATTGGGCTTGATCTTGAATTTGTGTTAAACTTGATTTAGAACTGAAACTTTAACTTTATCTTGATCTTGACTTTTAGGTGAATTATTCAAGGGCATCGAGTTGTTATTGAATTCGATGGTCTTGATCTTGATTGTTCTTAAATTTGAATGCTTGAATTCTTAAACTTGTAACTTTATGGAGAATTAAATGTCGTTTGTTCCACAAGTTTTCTCTAGCTTCTTGTTTAGAATTTTTTGTCTCTTTCTGATTATGCGAACCCTATTCATAGTTTTAGAATAGAATAGTTGCGGTTGGAACATGATTCCTTTCGACCAATAAGATTTTAGTGACATGTCACTTGAAATTTATGGAGTGGGCTTGTAATCTTTGACACATGTAATGATCCTATTGGCTTCTTGTTTGACTAAACATGCCACGTCATTTACCACGTGGCACCAAAATAATGGGCTTCTAAGATAAGATGAAATTTGAGTTAGCAAATTGGGCTCATCTATTGTAGCCCAAATCAATTTTTTTTTTTAATTAAATTCAAATTTATTGGACTTGAATAATTAGCCCAATCATATTAATTCATAATTTTTTTGGACTAATATATATTTATGAATTTAATATGATCCGAATTATTTTATTAAATTTATATTTAATAAATTTTAAATGATTACAAAAGCCTGCTTCAAGTCTTGTCAAAATATATGTTTTTTAAGACTAGACTTTGATGTATTACTGTCATATATTTGAAATGCCATAAATTAATATACCACTTTAACATAATTGGACAAGAATAATTAAAGTGGAAAATATACATGAGCTCACCTAGCCACATGGTTGTTTTACTTTCTTTGTCCAATTGGAATTAGGGGAGGTAATGACTTTACCCTCTTCTTAACCAATTAGAATCCCAAGCATGCATGTTTCCTTCAGGTTTTGGTTTTTACAGTTTAGTCGAAAGAAGGAATAGTATTCATTTAGGAGAGGATACCATGCCTCTGTATTTGAGCATACAAATAGATGATTCCTCTCTTTATTATTTTTAATCATCATCAGTGCAGAGCCTCTTTCTTCTTTTGCAGGTTCTCTTGGATTTTAACGTGTGGGCATCCTTTTAGATCTTCTACGAGCCAACATCAAGGTTCGTGTTTTTTTTTAATTACTAGTTCTTGGAAACGTGTGTTACACGTTTATACCCTACTATCATATTAATTAGTACATTTCTAATCTCCTGTTGATAATTATTTATTAAATAGTATTGATTAGATATAGAACTTGAATTTCCATCCTAAAAAGTAAAATAAAAGTACAAAATGAAAATTTTTCTTTGTTGAATATTAGTTTGTCAGTACAAATACAATAATTGTTTTTGAACGAAATTACATTCTCTATTTTAATAACTAATTATAAGTTTTGTTGAGTGAAAGTAAATTTTTGCACAAGTTTTATAGAGATTCAATCAATATGATCTTATGGTGGCTAGTATATGAATCACTGTGAATACTCAGTACGTATGAAAATTTACTATTTAATATTTAATATTTAATTCATTAGATATTTTATAACATTATTACTTAGATGTTATATAAGATTATATATTATTAAAAATGGATAGTAAAGATAAAATGATAATTATTAAAAATGGATAGTAGAGATAAAATGATAATTCAATTTTAGATTTTTGAATGTCTTGATTTACTGCTATTTTTGTTACCTTTAAAGATGGTTCAATGCCTCGTCATATAAACAAACAGTTATAGGAGACAAACTATTGAAAAAGATATTATGATATGATAATATATATATATATAATATATATATATATATATATGTAAAATTAATTTGTTAGATATTTTATTATATTTTAATTTATATCAAAGACAAAATCGTCATCTAACATTAAAGGTAAGAAGTTCACACTTTTGGTGTAATACAAGAATTGATTAGAAATTGCATCTCCCATTAATTTAATAGTCTTTAATCACAATGATCCTATAATTTTGTATCAAGATCAGGATAAATGTGAAATGATATATTATATCATATTATATCTTAGAAACTCAATTGATAAATAAATAAGTGCAAAGATATGGATATTACAATGCACTATAGGAATTAGATTTGCATGTCAAAATTCTATGGAGATTCTTTTTTCAGATTTGTAGGATATATGTGTTAGCTTATAATAAATACTCCGTAATAAAACCTCTTTCAACTTAGTTGAGGAATATCTTTTGTATGATTTACCTTTGTAGGAGGATGGAGCTAAAGAAATAAGAAGAAGACAATAACAGTTACATCCATAAAAAAATCCAGACTGGCTCAAGTCAACAGAGTAGTATTTGACGAGAGGTAGTTTCTCAGATGGTGAGCAACCCTCACTTCCAACCCAAAAGGTTGCGAGTTCGAGTCAAAGGGGTGGAGATTCTAAGAAGGGTAAAAAAAAATGCAGTACCTCCGTGCACAACCCTCAAACCTTCAAGATCTCAAGTTCTCAAACAGACATAGCCAAGAAAGTTCAAGAAATGAATGTTAAAGACGCACTCATATACACAAATATAATAAGAGATAATTAGAGATAGACACAAACCTAACTTGAGGAAAGGGTTCATAAAATGATTTTGTAGAAGTAGCAAAATAAAACAAATAGTAAAATACATATAACATAATGTTAACTTACATTGGAAGTATAACTTAAGCGGAAGGATTAAAAAGAGTACAATTTTCATCAAAATCTGACCAAGAAGAATCTCTAGTAATGGATATAATCAGATGATAATGAGATAGTTTTGGGAAACGGAATAGTCAAGTTAAAAAAAGTAATATTCAAAGCACCACCTAACATTCTCTAGGAAATTTGTATATGACGAAGTGAAAATTATAGTTAATGTCATTAAGTTTGTTGATGTACATTGTATATTACTCACATTGCATGCATAGTTAATGGGCAGTGGAAAAGACTCAACGGAATTATTTTTATTTATTCACAATATTATTAAAATTTTAGATTAAATAGATATGATTTAATTAAATTATCACTTAGTGTAGGGGTAAAATGGTAATTTAACTTTCAAAGTTGGAGGTTCCCACTTATAATAATATATGATTTTATTATTATTTTTTTGTGTGTGTGTTCTTCCTTCTTCTTTTGTTTCATTTTTTGGTGTCTTTCTTTTCAGAGACAAATATAAATAATATTTACATTTTGTGGAGGCTAAGCAATTGTAACATCTCGTAACTTGAAATAGCTAAGAATAAACTAAGAAACCAAAAAATAATCACCTTTGGAAAGAAAGGGAAAAATCTGGAAAATTTCCTAAGTTTTAAAAGTGAGTTTTTGGTCATTTTCAAACGGCCATAACTTCCAATTAAGGATGAGTTATAGATAGTTCTTGGTATGGTTGGAAACCCCTTGGAAAGATCTTTCCAACGGCGCCGAGTTTGCACGATTTTGATGAGATATGCCTTCCGGAAGTTGAGTTCTTGAAGTAAGAATTTCCAATCCGGATTTAAGTCTATCTCCTAATTCGTTTTAAAGGATTTATTTGGGATAAAAAGTAAGTTTTAATTCAGATTAGAAAAGTTATTTTATGCTTAGGGCTTGGAGAAAAGAGAAAGAAGAAGGAAAAAGGGAGAAAGATCAAGAATTCGTCCAGAATGCTAAGGTTTTTCGAGTGGAATTCATCGAGGGTGATCCCTATCAATGTATGTGAGATCTTTTCGTGTTGAGTTAGTTCCCCATACACCAACTTGTTTAATTCAGCGAATTTTGAGTAGATTGAATGATGAAAATTGAAGTTGTTGAAGAACATTGTTGAATTCTTGTTGGTTGAGTTGTAGCAAGCCTAGGGTTGATTTGATTCGCGTTTTCGGGTTGTTTTTTCGAGTCAATTCTCTTAGGTATTGAGGTTATTAATGATCCTAAGTGTTTGGAGAAAGAACCATTGTAACAACTCGAGAGTATACCCTAGTAGAAATGGCATCCTCAAGTCGTAACACGGCATATGAGACTCCGAGAAGTCTCATTCAAGCCACTCGTACCATTCATTGCACAATATACTCCTCAACAAGTAAGAATTTAAAACCTTCTTCATACATGAAGAACACTTTCATTAATATGCAAGCGTAAGACTTTTAAAACATTTAACCTTTACAATGTCTCATTAAAACCATCTAATGCTTTGAATGTACAACATTGCGACTAAGTCCATAAAAGACTTAAAAATAAAGACTAAGATATGAAGGAATATGTGGGTCTTCTCCTCGAATCAATGAGGACTCACCAATACTTCATCTTCAACCCTTAGAAACCTATCCATCCTCCATGACATATCAAGATTTCCAATTCCCTACACTTTAATCAAAAATAGAAAAGAAGGGGTTACCATATTGAATGCACTAAGTATGAAAGCCATGAATAAACCATGAAAAAGGGACATTTAGTATATAACATTCTTTCATGACATTTTAGTAAAAACCTTCATAAAAGAGTTTAAGAGACATATAAAAAGCCATCAATCACATATAACACATATTCAAGTAACATCCATCACATAAGCATATTCACATGAAACCCTCTACTAAAGGTATTCCTAAGACACACTTAAGTAAGATATGAAGCGGCCTCCCATACAACCCCTTCACACAGAGCTAAATGGTCCTTAAGACTACCTAAGGTAATTTATTCCAATACATCCCATATCACATAGTTCATATTCAATAAGACAAAATTTTACATCATATAGACTCCCTACCTATGGCTACGCTAAGAATCACCTAAGTAAAACATGAAGAGACTGCCCATACACCCTCTTCAAGCCTACCTAAGCAATCCTCAAAGCTACCCTAGATGAATACCCTTTTTATAAAACTTACTTCAAGAAGAAGCACATTTTCATTAAAATGATTTTGAGAGAAAACCATACATTTAGAGGACTTTACATAATGGTCTTGTAAGACCTAGGGAACCTACATCCTAGCATCTTCAAAGCCTACTCGTGCCATGCCTAGATAGCGTCCCATTCCATTACCTAAACATTGTAGAGCTTCTCCAATACTAGAGTGTATCCCATATGATGCGAATAGACATTAACTGGCATAGACCATACTATCTAGGCATGGAATTATGAGTCTTCCCTACTCCGATGGAGGGTGTGCTACTTGATAATGGTAGAACTATGACACATCCCATGCAGGCACATTGTTAAGGAATATCAAGGGATTCTTTGTACTATAGTCTCAACTTAAGTAGAGTCACTCCCCCAAGAATATTCACTCGGTGCTAGCCTTTGTTCTCACAGAGTAGTTCAATCAAAAGACATATGAAAAGACAACACTTCTAATCTTACCTTATCATAATGCCTCTACCAAAGATGGGTTCACTAGGGCTGCCACTCAATGGTCAATAAGGATAGCTCAATGACTTTCTTAGAGATTGTTGTTGCTAGAATGTTTTTGGAAATGCTTTGTATGTGTGTGGTTATTGTTGATAGGATCCAGGAAGGTAAAAAGAATTATACATGGATATTTAATTGTAACATAAATTAGTATAACATTGGTTCTATTATTGCATTGCAATTTTTCCAATTATTTCTTTTTGGTTTAACGTCTTGTGTTTAAGAAGATTGTTAGTTATTGAAAAGATATTTAAAGTACTGTATGATCCATCATGTTTAAGTTAAGGTTTATTCCATTTAAACTCGTATTGCTTATGAAGAGAAAGACATGAATCCAAATGTAATTGTTGGACGAACATATAGGATGATGAGTGGAAGCAGTGAGTTCAAGTTATTGGTTATATTGAGGCAATTATAGGACTGCATTACATATTTTTTTTATGGATTTAATGGTTTGAAGTCTCGTGTTTAGGATTTGATTTTGGTTATTTATTTTGGGGTTGAAAAGAGGGGTGTGGTGATATGTCGATTTTTTTTATTGTTGTGCATATATACTCTATTTAGTCTTGTTGACTATTGCGTAGGCGCTCACTTGTTAATAGTTGCAGAAAAAATGTGTGTAATGTTATTAATTTGGGATTGTAATTTGAAGAAGAGAAGGTAATGAAGCATACATTTAAAAATGGTTGGGTGAGCTAATCACTCTATTAGTGAGCTCTGAATCGCTACTTTGACCCTAACGTGTTAATATTCTGCCTATAATAATTGTATGACATGATTTTCTGTAGGCTACATACTGTAAGGAAGGGATACAATCCATAATGATGCAATAAGACCCACAATCGAGGTATATTAAGGCTAAGCATTGAACTTCCTTTAAGCACGATTCTTGAAATCCTACATCGTCAAATATTGTTTTACCACTCTATTGCTAGAAAGACCTTTTATGAAAGGCTTTGAAATTGTTGCTTGCGTATCTTTGTGATTTTATTATATATCTTTTCTACTCATCGGTTAGATAGAGTATTCAACGTATTTATGTCATTTTGTTGATTCTCTTGGCAATAGGTCCATGTTTACAAGTTCTAATTCTTCTTTAGGTGTGGTAATTAAAAAAATTAGGGATGAACAATATGAATTTGAAATCACTCTTCCTTCCTCGCTAATTTATATTTTTGAGAACTCTAAAATAATATGTCAATCTCCAAAACTCTTAAATGTAAATCACATGTTTAAACTACTAAAGTACGGGTTTTTTCTCAAATACTTTCGTTTACAAACTACTAAGGAACATATGTAGATAATAAGTGAAGAACTTTAAGCTCTTTATGAATATTCTCACGTTTAAGTTACCTTTAAAAATTTGATCTAAGTGTTCTAGTTTTATCAACAAGCATATGTTTATGCGAGATATTCACACATGATATGAAAGTGATTACGATATTCTGAGGACAAGAGTACCAAAAGGCCAAGAACAGGCAACATGATTCAGGTAACACAAATGCATTATGAATACATGACATAACATGCTTTGCATTCTATTTCTGAGCTATAATCGGAATGTATGGAGCATATTCCCTATATTTATTCCTATGAGACACAACTAACCACAAATTGGTGAATATGATCCCGGTTCGCTAAGGAAGGCACCACTATAGCTAGTAATTGGTTGGGTATGACATGCATTTACATATCTCCCTCTCTCTCTCTCTCTCTCTCTCTCTCTCTATATATATATATTATATATATATATATATATATAATATATATATATATATATATATATATATATATATATATATATATATATATTCACGACGTATGATTTATATAAGGCCTGATGATGCCTATTATAGAGGCTACCATAGTTTCGATTTTAGGCGTTATCTTTATGCCCTTTTACAACAACTATTTATTATTTGATTTCTGCCCTACATGGCAGTACATTTTTATTTTTAATGACATCCTGCTGCCTAGGGACACATTTTTGTTTCATGCTTGTAGGTCCAGGTAGGGATTCTGATTGACCCCTCTCGCGGTTCAGTTGTGAGTTGGTAGACTCCACTTCTTCTTGGAGCTTTCATAGGATGTTACTTTTATTGTACATTTTGGGTATTAATTTGGACGTTGTCCCGACTAGTGCTTATGTCACTCATAGAGGCTATCGCGGACACAGTGTTCTAGCTTCTTCTGCAACTTCTAGTCTCCAACCCCATGGGCTTGGAATTTATATATATGTATGTACGTATGTATATATTAATTTGTAGCCTTGTCGTCTAGCTAGTAATTTATTATATTTGGTTGTCTACCTTTGTCTATATGACTTTTCGATATTTAGGTGATGACCTTAAGGGTCCAGTCGTTGTATTTTTGATGTTATGCTGCCCAACCTTCTAGGTTCATAGTTTAGTCAGTATGTTTTAGTGTCTAACTCGATTGCATAAGATGTAGAGTACCGTTCATGCCTTCTCTAGTTTGGGGCGTGACAATCTTGGTATGAGAGCAAGTTGTGTCCCAACTAGTCCATAAGTCGTGCCTTTAAATTCTTGTCTATGGGTATGTTATGCACCATACTTATACTCAAGAGGCTATAGGTAATTTAGGATTGATTATATTTTCTTTTACTTATAGATTGTGCTATAGAGATGAGTTATTAATACGTATGAAATGTAAACCGTGCTTTGTGGTTTTTATACTCAAGAGGATTTATCGAGGTTTTACCGTAGATATTTTTGGTCATGAGAAATTTGTAGACGTGATATAGCTAGAGATGCTCAAATTTATTATTGATGTGGTCATGATTTGTGGAAGCCATGTAATGCTAAGGAATACTACCGAGAGAAGATTGTTAGATTTCTTTTTCGAGGCTTGATTTCGAGACTTAGAGGTTGAGGTAGAAGATTGTGTTTGGTACAATGTATTGTCTCGTAAGGTTATCATGTGATTCTATACGACTGAAAATTTGAGTCCAAAGTACGTAAGGCCATATAAGATAATTTGGAGTATTGACACGGAGGCATATGAGCTAGATATGCCTTTAGAATTGGAAGCGGTCCATCTACTGTTCCATGTATCTATGTGGTAAAATGCATTGGATATGCTTCATGGATTATGCTCGTTGAGTATATTCCTTTCTCTAAGGACTAGTCATATGCTGAGGTTTTAGTGTCTATATTGAATTGGCAGGTAAGAAAGATTTGGACTAAAGAAGTGATTCCTATTAAAGTGTTGTGGGGGAATAACAAGGTTGAGGAAACAACTTGAGAAGGCGAGTAAGAAATAAGGAAGAAGTACCCCAACCTATTGACGATTTAAGCTGAGTTTTGTTTTAATATTTGACAAGCATTCTATCCACAAATTTAATTTAATTTTAAATAATTCAAAAATGCATTTTATATGGAATGTCGCAAGATAGATATACGAAGCCTTGTAAGTAGATTTCCCTAACTGTATTAAAGATTTGTTGATGTAACAAATATAGCTTTTGTAATAGCACAATAGCAGCAAAGAATCCATTCGTGGACGAATTTTCTTAAGGAGGGGGAGAATGTGAGACCTTAAGATTCTTTTGCATAATATGTGTATCATTACATATGTGTATGATGCTTATATGACTTGGTGTATCATTTAAGTAGAATAAGGTTTCAAGGCGGAGGTAATAACTGATGTACCGTGGTTTCAATGTATTTTTAATGCTTTTTCCTTAAGTTTAGTGTGTGTCCAAAAGCCTTTTTATATTGATTTTTATGTAAGTTTCTCCTTATTTAAAGGGAATCTGTCCAAAGATGAACGAGGAAGTTTTTGAGTGAGAATGAAGAAGAGACCACCTACGGAGCTTATGACGGTCCGTCGAGTCTGTGACGGTCCGTAGGTGGCATCGTAGTGAGGAGAGAAGCTGCTGAAGGAAGATGGGGAAGTATGACCTAGTGTGGGATTACGGAAGTCCATGACGAACTGTCATAGTCACGACGCTCCGTCCTGCTGGTTCGTCGTAATGATCAGAGAGTAGTCCCAGTACCCAAATTCCAAGAAGTTAAAGTATTATGGAACGAAGACACTCGACGGACAATCGTGCTTGGAACGGTCCGTCATACTTGTTCGTTGAGGGTAATGAAGAAAGCAGTAGAAGAATTTGTGAAGTATGGGCGACGGAGGCCATTACGGCCCGTCGTGACCACTACGGTCCGTCGACTCAGACGCGTTTGGACATATTTTCAGTAATTAGAATCCTTCTTTTATTAGGTTTTTGTTTTTATTATAAATAGTTCGAAAAACCTCGTTTTTGGGGTTGGACTTTTCGATAATTTTTAGTTCTCTTGTTCAAGTATTGAAGAATTAATTTCAGTAAAGATACACTTTTTCTGGAATTGATTGTAAATGTTTTTGTTGATTAATCAAGTGAATTTCTGGATTTTATTCTTCCTCATTAAATTAAGTGCAAGAATTCTTATATTAAATATATGAATAGTGTGATTATGACCATGGGTAACTAAACTCCATAACTAGGGTTGTGGAAACCATGGGTGAATAATGAGGTAAAAATTAACTAAATTGCAATTCTAGAATAGTGTATTTCATGTATTGATAATTCTTTCGTTTAGAAGTGTTTTTAACGGATGGCCAACGTTAGATTTCACCTTAATGCTACTTGCCGGACCAAGGAGGTAGATAATAGGAAAAAGAATTATCAACATAGATTTAGTATACACTATCTAATAGACTAGTGTCGGTTGGTACGAGGTGATAAATTAGTCAAATATCGAATACAATACTTAATATGAGGTAAAGGTAAGGGTTAGTATAGCAACACACGGACCCGGACCAAGGTGCTGAGTGAAATTTTCTAGATGTCAGACCAAGAATTTAGAGATACATAACTTATCACTTTACATGCAAGATACTAGGAAAGAATTGTTATAGTTAGAATTATCAAGTTAGGAACCCGTGGGGAACACTTAAGCCCTAGTCACTTTTATTAATTGATTAAGCTCCGAGATTTGAATATGTTAGTTGTTTACTTTAGTTTAGTTAATTATCTTCGTTAATTTAGAAATAAAACCCCCCCTTTTTTGTCTTTTGTTTTCTAGGGAAATAATTGACTAAATAATAGTAATAATAGAACAAAGTTAAGTCTGAACTATTTTCCTCGTGGGATCAATCCCAACCTCATTAGTTGGGTTGTTTACTTGATACGGCCTCTTTACTTCTTACTTGAGAAGTAAGTTTGAGCGTATCAATAACCAATGAATTAGATTAACGTTATGGGTCAAGGATGTCCTTAAAAAAGTTTGAGTTAAAGAATGTCTATTCTAACACCCCCCCGTTCGGAACGTTTAAGTTAACCAGTACCTTTGGGATAAAACAAAAAGTGTATTATATTATAATAAGGATGTTTTATAAGGATATATAGCCGCCTAATGATCGTAAATTATGTTTTGAAGTCAAGCATGTTGAAACAAAAGTAGACAAAGGTTAGAGTAAGTTTGTTTAATAAAACTTCCGAAATTTGGATTAAATGTCTTGGAGACTTTCCCCGAATATATAAAGCTTTAGAAAAACACCAATATATGGTATCGAAGCTCTACGAGTCTAATTTTCAACGCACTAAACCATTTGTCCATACGACTTCAAAATTGAGAGATATATTCAGATTTTAGTGAGCCTGCACAAGTAGGCACGTGAAGGTGGGCCCCTAGCTCCTATGTCGGTTTAGCTTTATAAGATCTCATTTTTCCTTTCTTTTAACTCTTTTTTTTATCAAATAAGAATAAGACATTTATATATCCTCTCTAAAGGTTCCCCTATAATCAAAGCAAAGATATAAAAGATTTAAACGTGGTTTCACCCTCGAAATGTTCATACATATTGTGTTATTTTTTGCTCCTCGTTGGTTGTGATGTGAAGGATACTTCATGGTGAAGTTGTCTCATTTTCTGTGTGGTGTTGCTTCAGATGGGAGGTAATAATTTTCACCCTTCATTTTATTGAGTGAGTCCAATTTATAGCTACCTATATAAACAAGAACACGAATAGACGGCATGAAAAATCGTATTTGGATAGTTACGTGATGTAGGGCAATTTTGAAGTATTTTCTGATATTGTTGTTGCTGTAATTTTTCGGAAATGCTTTGTACGTGTGTGGTTCTTGTTGTTATGAGACTGGAAGAGAAGCAGAAGTATAGATGGATATTTAATTGTAACATAAATTAGTATAACATTGGTTCTATTATTGCAGTGCAATATTCAAATTGTTTCTTCTTGGTTCTAGGTTTTTTATTTACGGAATTCTTTCTAATATTGGAAAGACATGTTAAAGTACTGTAAGATCCATCATGTTTAGGTTAAGGTTTTTCCTATTTAAACTCGTATTGCATATGAAGAGAAAGACATGACTCCAAATGTAATTATCGGACGAACATATATGATGATGAGTGGAAGCAGTGAGTTCTAGTTATTATGGTTATATTGAACAATTATAAGACTACATTACATATTTTTTTATGGATTGAATGGTTTGAAAACTCGTGGTTGGTATTTTGTTATGGTTATATTTGGGATTGGAAAGAGAGATGTGGGGATATGCCGAGTTTTCATTATTGTGCGGACATACTCTATTTGGTTGTTGTTGAGTATTGCGTAGACCTCCACTTGTTAATAGCTACTGAAAAAATGTATGCTAGGTCATTAATTTGGGATTGTAATTCCGAGAAGAGAAGATAATGAAGCATACATTTAAAAATGGTTAGACAAGCTAATCTCTCTACTAGTGAGCTCTAAATTGCTACTTTCACCATGATGTGTTAACATTCGACCTGTAATGGTGGTGTGACGTAATTTTTTGTAGACTACTATAAGGAAGGGTAATGGAGGTGTTACGTGATTTTCTGTAGACTACTATAAGGAAGGGTTACATTGCATATTGATATAACAAGAATAGAGGTATGTTATGGCTAAGCATTGTACTTCCTTTCACCATGATTTTTGGAATCTTAAATTGTCAAATATTGTTTTACTACTCTATTGATAGAAAGACCTTTTGTAAATGCGTTGAAATGGCTGATGGCTTATTTTTTTTTTTGACTCTATTATGTTGCTATTCTACTCGTTCGGTTAGATAGGGCATTCGGTGTTTATTGTCATTTTATTGAATCTCTTGACTATAGGTCCATGTTTAGAAGTTTTGTTCTTCTTTAGGTTTAGTAACTTTTAAAATATTAGGGATGAACAATATGAATTAGAAATCAGTCTTTCTTCCTCAATAATTAATAATTATGATAAACTTTCAAATAATATGTCAATCTCCAAAACTCTTAAATGAAATTTTATGTATAAACTACTAAGTACAGGTTTATCTCAAATACTTTCCTTTACAAACTACTAAGAAACACATATACATAATAAGTGAAGAACTTTAAGTTCTTTATGAATATTTTAAGGTTGAAATTTAAGTGTTCAAGTTTAATCTATAAGCATACTATTAGACGAGACATTTACATGTTATACGAAATTGATTACGAGATTATGAAGACTAAAGTACCAACAGGACAAGTGTAAGACCCCGAAAATGACTTAGGTGAAGCTAGAGACTAACATAGTTGTCATGATGGTCTAAGGTCATAAAATGGTTTATAATGTGGGTTTAAGGAAGTGTCTTAGAGTTTAGGTGTATTGGAAGTCAAACATCAAGGGACGACCAAGACGTTTGACGACTAAGTCACCCATGTGCCTCATATGTCGTTTTGAGTGTTTATGTGTGATGCATAAAGTTATAAGGTCCTTAAATAAGTTATTATAGTGTATATAGGCAGTGTGTCAAGTTTCGTGAAGTTTGGAGGTCAAACGTCTGAGAACGTCCATGACGTTCGAAAGGTTTGTCATGAAACGACCTTACGTGTTTATGTATGTTCTTTCAAGTTTTACGTGTTCGTTTTGGATGAAAATGTGGCAGGTCCTAAACTCATATGCTAACATATTTGGATAGGAAACTTCCAGTATGACTCAACATAGGACCTACTAGGGGCCCTGAAGGAGGACCCCAACTTGAGGCTCAACACTGCCAGGCAGTGCCAAACGACGACCAGTCGGCCAGGCGACGGCCCGTCGGTGGGTGGCATCGATGGAGCCTTAAATATTGAAGGTTGAGGAGAAGTAGGTTCAAACCACGAGACCCCATCAATGGGGCATGGTCTCACCCACAAACAGTCGATGGTGGGGCGTCGATGGTGCTGTGAATTGCCTGAAAGTTTTCTGTTAAGGCTTGGGGTTTTTGGGAAATTCAACCCAAGTCTTATGAAATAAGCGGATGTTTGTTTTGAGTTTTTATGGGTATTTTAAGAGTATATAACTTATTAAACTCTCATTATAATGCTAACACCCAAATAAAAACACATTCCCTCCCAAAGTTCCTTCCAAAAACCACCATTAGAGTTCAAGGTGAAGATGGAGATTGAAGATGGAGTTTCTTATTCAATTATCATTGGGTTCTTCTAATAAGATATGTGAATTCTTCATATAAGTCTTGGTGTAACCATAAAGCCAATTTCAAAGATGATTTTCAAAGATTTCAAAAAGATGAAAAGTCAAATTTCTACTCTAAGTCTTGGGTTCTTGCATGAATGGTTTTCAAACATTAAGATATGATATTATTGGTGTATAGTTTTCCAATGAAAATCTCCATTAACCCTTGACCTTCACAAATCTCTCAATTTGACTAAAATATGGGTTATGTGTTCATGCTTTGATATTGATGAATTCATGTGTAGATTGTTATGGGCTTTCGACTCATCTATAGATTATGGTTAATTGGTTTATAGGTTGTTTCAATTTGAATCAATTGAATATTTTACATTCTTAGATCTATTGAATATTAAGTTTATTGAATTGACATTGACTTAAGGTTTATGAATTCTAATATGGTTTTCATATAGGAATTTGATTGATGTGATAATTATAATAAATTGATATCTAGGTTCCACTAGATTGATGAATTTGTAGTAAATTTACCTAGTTTCATGAATATTGTTATAATTATGCTGAATTGTTTGTTACGGCCATGGGTAAGGGACTTGTGATATCGAAGTTGGTAATTTGGCATTGGTTTAAGGTATTGAGAAGGGAATGGTGGTAAGCTGCTCTATTTCCTTATTTTATGTTAATAGGTATTGAGAAGGGAATGGTGGTAAGCTGCCCTATTTCCTTATTTTACGTTAATAAAACTTCAATTATCTTTTGATTGGAATGGTCCATTTATGGTGGCGGTGTTATGTGCTTTACTTGCAACTGATGTGGCCTTGTCGGTGTTACTTTATGTAATATGATGATCATGGCCTTGTCGGCACTACTTGAAATATTATGATGATTTGTATAGTTGAGTTATGTGAAGTATGAGTACATCTATCTATATGTTAATTAATGTGAAAGTATAATAGTTCTTTCTATGTATGTTAGGAAATCATGTAGACTATGGCTATGTGCTTTTATGTGTAGTCTTAGGGTTGATCCATGTTTGTTCCTACTTGACTATATGAGTCTATAATGGTTATATTATGATTATATGGTAGTGTATAGGATGGCTTAAACACGACAATGGTTATTCCTAAGTGACTTAAAGAATGACTTGTATGATGAGCTAAAGTGAAGTATGTGGTGTCTTATCTTGATTGACTTGTGTCCCTTGCTTCAAGTATGTATGAAAGTGAATATGTGATGTCTTGACTTAGGATTCTAAAGCCTCTTAGTCTTGAATGTATAAATGATATGTGAGACTTTGAATGATGTTAAGAGGTTCCTTTATGTGAAACCTTGAGCCTAGTAGTAAGGTTATGAATATTGAAGTCGAAAACCGTAATTGTATCCTTCAAGTAAAGGAATAATGGACCTAAGGTTGATTGGCTAGAACGACATAATATCAAACCTCAGGAAAGTCATCATGAGCTTCTTGTCGCCATTGAAAGGTAGCCCTAAGAGGACCTCTTTGGTAGGGTAAATGTGATTGGGTTATGAACTTGATATGGAAACCTTTTATATGAACCTTAAGTGTTAATTACTCTATGAGAAAGAAGGCTAGCACCGAGTGAGTACGGTAAGGGAAGTAGTCCTAGTTAAAGAATGAGACTAGATTATAAAGCATGCCCTTAATATTCCTTAACCATGTACCTACATGGGATGTGTCCAAGTTCTCAATTGACAAGAAGAACACCCTCACCGGAGTAGGTTAGAACTCCGAGTTCCATGCTTTCCTACCATGGTCTATGTCGGTTATTGCTTATTCTCATCATATGGGATACCTTCCAGTATTAGAGAAATTCTATAAAGTTTAGGTGGTGGTATGAGATTCTATCTAGACATAGCACAATAGGATTTGAAGGTGTTAGTGAGAGTCCCATGTATTGTCCAAGACCATTACTTGAATTCCCTTTATGTGTTGAATGTCTCCTAAATGAACTAAAGAATGTAAATAATTAAGTTAAGAAAGTATGTTAAATGAAGTAGTGCTTATCTAGAGTAGTTAAGAGTTGTCTAGTTAAGGTGTGTAGGGGGCATATAGGAATGGTCACTTCTTATCTTACCTAGATATTCTTAAGAATGACTCTAGTTAGGGAAGTTGGTTGCTTATGTTGACATGATCTAAGCCTTAGGTAGTCTTAAGGATTACTTAGGTAATCTTGAAGAGGTCACTTATGGATGTTATCTTCTTGATTTACTTAAGTAAGTCTTTTGATAGCCTTTGGAAGGAGAATGCCATATTATCTATATGCTAATGTGTTAAGTGAGAATGATTCTATCTTAGGTAGTCTATAGGATCTCTTAAGTGTGTGTATAAGGGATTGTATGGGCAATCACTTCACAACTCACTTAAGTGAACCTTATAGTCACCTTTGGTAGGAGGATCTCATGTTCATGTGATTGATGTATTTGTAAGTATGTATAATTCATTATGAGTGGTCTTAAGGATCATTTAGGTGTGCCTAGAAAGGGTGTATGTGCGGTCTCTCTTTGTCTCACTTAAATGAGTCTTAGGATGAATTTTAGTGAGGGAATTATATGCTAAAAGGTGTGCAAAATGAAGTGACGGAACTTCACTATAACAGTGAATTGAGTTCGCCGTAAAGTGAAGTGAATTCACTGTAATGTTTTTAAAAAATGTGATAATTGCTTAAATGATTTCTTATGTGTTTTATAAGTTGTTAAATGTTGTTCTTATAATTATAGTATGATGTTTTAATCGAAATTCATGAAAATCATGCTATTTACTAAAATGTCCCTTTTTCATGGTTTTTGCATGACTTCCATACTTAGTACATGTAATTTGGTAATCCCTTATTTTCCTTTTTAACTAAAGTATAGGGAATTGGAAGTCTTGATGTGCCATAGAGGATGCATATGTTTCTAAGGCTTTAAAGATGATGTATTGGTGATTCTTCATCGATTCGAGGACAATATCCACAAGTTTCTTATGTCTTAGTCTTTACTTTTATGTCTTGTATGGGCATAGACCCCAGTGTTATAAACTCAAAAGTTTAGATGGTTCATTAAGATTGTTGTAGAGGTCTGCTTGCATATTGTTTATGAAAGAGTTCTTCGTCTGTGAAGAAAGTTTTAATTCTTCGTGTGTGAAGAAAGTTTTAAATTCTTACTCAATTTAGTACGTTTATTATGCAATGAATGATACGAGAGGCTTAGATGAGACTTTTTGAAGTCTCATTTGCCGTGTGACGGTACAAGGATGCTCTAACTTCTATGGTGTACTTGTGGGTCATGACAAGCTTGGTATCGGAGCATAAGGTTTAGGGAGTGTATTGATTGTCTCATGAAACACATCTAGTAGAGTCTTGTTTATAATGTGAAGCGCGCCACATTATAAATAGGAGGCTATTGGGTGCTCGGAAAAGTTTCAGTTCTTAATTTATATAATCACGCCTAAGAGCTTTGTATATGTCTTTACCTTGTTTCTCTTATGTGTTGGTCCCTTGAGGGTTACATTATGAAGTTGGGTTGAGAGAGAGAAAGGATGAGCTGTGACTTGTTAGATGAGGTGTGATAGAAGGTAGTTTTGACCTTAGATTGGCTTGGTTACCTTTTGAAGGGTAGTTAAGTTGGAGAAGAATGGTAAGGTATATGGCATGAGAAATGTGAAAGAGTGTTTGTTGAGATAGTTTAAAGTTTTTTAAGACCCCAACAATAGGAAAGGAGGTGATAATATTTGAAAGAGTAAAGGTGAGTTCTCCTTGTAAGGGAAATGTAATGGTTAAATGATGAGACCTTTGAGAGTCTTTAGTCTCCATGAGATAGACTTTGGTGAGAAAGTACTGGTAATGGTTTAAGGTGCCTTAAGGGAGTCCATTGTAGTGGATGTTATGTTGACCTTAGAATGGGTTTCTCCTAAGTGGGGGAGTATGGTGAAGAATATGGTTGTTGGGTGTGAGGTGCCCTTAACTTTTCTTTATGTGTTTACTCAAGCCTAAAACAAATAGTTCTTGGTAACTTGAGTTAAGTAGGAGTATTTTGTGGAAGATGAGTTCCAAACATTCCCCTTATGAGTATGATATTGAGTATAAAATGAGTTTTTGTTATTTGGAATGAAGCATGTGAGTTTTGTAGCATGATGAGTTATAGAATATTTTCTTGTTTCTTGTTGTGTTGTGATTCTCTTAATTATGTGAAATTGATGTTCTATTGGACGTTTGTATTGTATGAGATTTTATATGGTACGGTCATGAGCTGTTAAGTTGAGTCTCTATTCTTGGAAGTGTTCGGAGAGTGGCAAGTGTCATTCCAGGATGAATGTTGTCCAAGTGGGGGAGAATGTAAGACCCCCGATAATGACTTAGGTGAAGATAGAGACTAAAATGGTTGTCATGATGGTCTAAAGTCCTAAAATAGTTTATAATGTGCATTTGAGGCAGTGTCTAAGAGGTTAGGTGCATTAGAAGTCAAATGTCAAGGGACGATCAAGACGTTCGACGACTAAGTCACCTATGGGCCTCATATGTGGCTTTAAGTGTTTATGTGTGATTCATGAGGTAATAAGGTACTTAAATGAGATATTATGGTTTATATAGGCAGTGTGTCAAGTTTTGTAAAGTTTGGAGGTCAAACGTCCGAGAACGTCCATGACGTTCGAAAAGTTTACCTTGAAACAACCTTGAGTGTCTATGTATGTTTTGTCGAGTTTTACGTGTTTGTTTTTGATGAAACTCATGTGTTAGGTCCTAAAATTGTATGCGAATATAATTGGGTAGGAAACGTCCGGGTACGACTCTATGTAAGACCCACAAAGGGCCCCAAAAATGGACCCCAACTTGAAGCTCAACACTGCCAGACAGTGCCAAATGACGACCCAAACGACGACAGTCGACTAGACGATGGCCCGTCGACGGTGGCGTCGATGGATCCTGAAAGATTGAAGGTTGAGGATCAGTAGGAGAAAACCACGCTACCCCATTGACGGGGCGTGGTCTCACCCACGGACCGTCGATGGTCGGGCGTCGATGGTGCTGTGAATTGCCTACTAGTTTTCAATTAAGGCTTGGTTTTTTTGGAAAATTCACCCCAAGTCTTATAAAATAAGAGGACGGTTGTTTTGAGTTTTTATGAGTATTTTAAGAGTATATATGTCATTAAACTCTCGTTATAACGCTACCACCCAAATCAAAACACATTCCCTCCCAAAGTTTCTTCAGAAAACCTCCATGAGAGTTCAGGGTGAAGATGGAGCTTGAAGATTGTTCTTCAATGGAGTTTCTTCTTCAATTATGATTGGGTTATCCTAATAAGGTACGGGAGTTCTTTATCTAAGTCTTTGTATCACCTTAGAGTCAATTTAAAAGATGATTTTCGAAGATTTCAAAAAGATGAAAAGTATAATTTCTACTCTAAGTTTTGGGTTCTTGCATGAAAGGTTTTCAAACATTAAGATATGATATTATTGGTGTATAATTAATGTTTTCCAATGAAATTCTCCATGAATTCTTGACCTTCACAAATCTGTCAATTTGACTAAAATATGGGTTATATGATCATGCTTTGATATTGATGAATTCATGTGTAGATTGTTATGGGATTTTGACTCATGTATAGATTATGATTAATTGGTTTATAGGATGTTTCAATTTGATCAATTGAATATTGTACATTCTTAGATCTATTGAATATTAAGCTTATTGAATTGTATTGACTTAAGGTTTATAAATTGTAATGCAGTTTCACATAAGCTTTTAATTGAAGTGATAATTATAGTAAATTGATATCTAGGTTGCATTAAATTGATGAATATGTAGTAAATTGACCTAGTTTCATGAATATTGTTATAATTATGTTGAATTGTTGGTTATGGCCATGGGTAAGGGCCTTGTGATATCAAAGTTGGTAATTTGACATTGGTTTGAGGTACTGAGAAGGGAATGGTGGTAAGCTGACCTATTTCTCTTTTTTTTTTTAATTAGACTTCAATTATCTTGTGATTGATATGATCCATTTATTGTGGCGGCATTATGTGCTTTACTTGCAATTGATGTGGCCTTGTCGGCGTTACTTTATGTAATATGATGATCATGGCCTTGTCGGCAATATTTGAAGTATTATGATGATTTTTATAGTTTATTTATGTGAAATATGAGTATATCTATCTATATGTGAAGTAATGTGAAAGTATGTGTTCTTTCTATGTATGTTAGGAAATCATGTATACTATGACTTTGTGCTTCTATTTGTAGTCTTAGGGTTGATGCATGGTTGTTCCTACTTGACTATATGAGTCTATAATGGTTATATTGATGATGATATGGTAGTGTATAGGATCATTTAAAGATGATAATGGTTATTCCTAAGTGACTTAAAGAATGACATGTATGATGAGCTAAAGTGAAGTATATGGTGTCTTGTCTCGATTGACTTGTGTCCCTTGCTTGATGTATGTATGAAAGTGAATATGTAATGTCTTGAATTAGGATTCTAAAGACTCTTAGTCTTGAATGTATGAATGATATGTGAGACTTTGAATGATGTTAAGAGGGTCCATTATGTGAAACCCTGAGCCTAGTGTAAGGTTATGAATGTTGAAGTCGAAAACATAATGGTATCCTTCAAGTAAAGGAATGATGGACTTAAGGTTGATTAGCTGGAACGGCATCATCAAACCTTAGGAAATTCATCATGAGCTTCTTGTCGCTATTGGAAGGTAGCCATAAGAGGACCTCTTTGGTAAGGTAAATGTGATTAGGTTATGAACTTGATATGGAACCCTTTTATATGACCTTAAGTGTGAATTTCTCTATGAGAAAGAAGGCTAGCACCGAGTGAGTATGGTAAGGAAAGTAGTTCTAGTTAAAGAATGAGACTAGATTATAAAGAATTCCCTTCATATTCCTTAACCATGTGCCTACATGAGATGTGTCCAAGTTCTACCATTGACAAGTAGAACACCCTCATCGGATTAGGTTAAAACTCCGGATTCCATGCTTTGCTACCATGGTCTATGTCAGTTATTTCCTATTCTCATCATATGTGATACCTATTACAATTAAAAAAATATTGTTAACTAGGTTTCCAAAAAAATTATTCAATGCAATTAAGAAATTTGAAATTAGATGTTTAGTTGCATGGTCTCTCTCCGATTTCCATTTTTAAAATTATAATCTTCCTTGCATTCTATGGTTAACTAAAAAATACCTTATCGTTAGTTTAATGGAAAAAATATAGTAGTATATTTGTAGAAGATAAAGCTTCATACATTTGTGGTAGTATATTTGTAGAAATCTTTAGAGTGAGTACACAACATTAAGAAAAGTGTTAACACAAATCAAAAGAATTTCACAACAATTTTTTAAAATATAATTTTATATATTGAGTACAACGTATAAAGGAACATGATAAAAAATATAAAAGACAACACTTTAGAGATTATCCTCTACCTTGATGCGATTGGTGTAGTTGTTTATGACTACCTGTTCCGCAGGTGGTGGATACATATTTTCTTGTTTTTTGAGGGTTGTTGATGTCATTCACAATTATATTTATTATTGAATTCTATTTGTAACGACCTGTTTAGTCGTTTTGAGCAGCAGATTTTATTTCTGGAAAACTGGATGAAACGACGGACCCCACGACGGACCGTCATGGGCACGACGGACCATCGCAGGGTCTCGTTTCAAAACACTTAGAAATTCTAAAATTGGGTACTGAAAATCGACCCTCTGAACTTCGTAACGGAATGGCAGGACGGACCGTCACAGGTGTGACGGACCGTCACAGACTCTTTGGTCGAAATTGAGTCTCTGAACCTTGCGACGACCTGCAGGACGGACCGTCGCAGGCACGACGGGCCGTCACAGGTTGCGTAATCCCAGTCTGGGTCGGATTTCTTTACACGTTTTAAGGGACGTTTTGGACTATTCCTACTTTAATTATAAAGTTAGAGGGTTAAGGTTAATAAGTCTAATTACTTGGGGGTTAAAAGAGGTAACCTTAAGTTAATTAGTGGGTTATTATTGCCATCTTTTATTCTTAATTACAATGCTAATTAGGGTAAAAAGAAAGAGGGTTTGAATAAGAAAAATAGAAAGAACAAGAAGGGAGAGAGAGGATCGAACGAGAAGAAGGAACAAAAGCTTTGGGAATTGCTTGCTTGATCACTAGTCTTCGGTGGAGGTAGGTTATGGTTTTCACACTATTCGTAGTAAACTCTTAATAGCGAATGATATGTGTTAGTAGTATTGTAAACCCTTCTATATGCTTAATTGTATGATTGCATGAATATGATTACGTAATTGTGAATAAATAAGCATGATGAAGCTATTGAATCCCAAATCTTGAAAAGAAACCCTAATCTACTTTGTTAATGATGATGCCTTGGTATAAAAGAAGGCTTGATGAACGAAAGTGGTGAGATTAGGGGATCGGGTGCCACGTTCCGGTACCAGGATAGAGATAGAGGATCGGGTGCCACGTTCCGGTACCAGGATAGAATGAGGATCGGAGTGTCACGGTCCGCACCAGGATAGTATATGGATCGGGTGCCACGTTCCGGTACCAGGATAGAATGAGGATCGGAGTGTCACGTTCCGACACCAGGATAGTATATGGATCGGGTGCCACGTTCCGGTACCAGGATAGAATGAGGATCAGAGTGTCACGTTCCGACACCAGGATAATATATGGATCGGGTGCCACGTTCCGGTACCAGGACAGAATGAGGATCGGAGTGTCACGTTCCGACACCAGGATAGTATATGGAGCGGAGTGTCACGTACCGACACGAGGGGAATAAATATAATGAATCTTGAAAGATGCTAATATACTCAATTTAATGAATCTAATTCCCAAATGAGTATGGTATTGAGGCTTGAGTCCTCATGTGTGAACTTGACGGTAATTGTTAATGATATAGTACTTGTTGTTGCTACATGTTGAGTATCATAGTTGATTTTATAATATTACTTGATATATATTGTCTTCTATTTTGAGTTGACCGATGATATCTACTCAGTACCCGTGTTTTGTACTGACCCCTACTTTTATGTTTTCTTCTTTGTTACTTGTGGAGTGCAGCAAACGTGCCGTCGTCTTCGACTCAACAGTAATTCAAGCCAGTCTTCACTACATCGGAAATTCAGGGTGAGCTCATGCTTCTAGCTTGGACTGGATCTTCTTCTTCAAGTCTTGATGCCTTGAGCTTTCGGCATGGACTAGCTTCTATTTGTTTTAGCTTCTTAGACATTTTTAGTTTAGAAATTTGAGGATAGATGTTCTTGTGATGATGACTTCCAGATTTTGGGGATTAATAGATGTTGAATTTTCATAGTTATTGAATTGGTTTTTATTAATGAGTTTAAGTCTTCCGCATTACTTTCTGTTGATATATGTTGAAATGATAAGGGTTAGATTGGTTGGTTCGCTCACATAGGAGGGTAAATGTGGGTGCCAGTCGCGGCTCGGTTTTGGATCGTGACACTATTAATATTTTTTAAATGTGAAAATTGAAATTTTATACATTATAACAACATACATATTGTTGTAAAGGTCCAACTTCTTCATCATTTTGATTTTGAGACATATCATCCTAGAATAAAATGTAAATTATTAACATATAATTTAATATAAATAAAATATTTTTAAAATTATTTAAAGAGTATATTGTTTACCGTCGAAAAACTCAATCTCCCTGAACTAATGATTTTGAAATTGATGGTTTCGCAACAAATTATAATTCCTTCTTTGAATTATTCAAAACCCAAATATACATTATTAGGAGTTTGAAAGCCATTACCTTCTTTTTGTGTGTAGCTGGGCAAAATCGTAGATCTCCAGCATAATAAAAAACAGGGTAATATGGGATGTCAGGAGTAGCCAATGATAAATTTGTATTGGCCTCATATTTGTTTCTGAAAAATCCCGTATTATGTTCATCTATATGAACACCTCCCGAATTTGATGTTGACGTTGATGAATTTTCATTTGGTGGAGGATAACGTTGTTGAAAGTTCAACAGTGTGTTCAAATGAGCAAATTCATAGACTCTCTAGAATAAATGTCATTTGTCTTGCTTGTCTCTCATTTGAAATGACTGAATATTATCATTTTCTACCACTTGATTCAGAGCCTGTTGGCTCAGCTTAAAAGCTGGTCAAACTGACTTAAAAGCTGGTTTTTTGACTTATTTAGCTGTTTGGCAATACTCAAAACAGCTTATTTTAAGTAAACAAAACTTATTTTAAGCCAAAAGTTAAAAGCTGGGTAGAGGGGCGGTTTTTTTTTTTTAGCTTATAAGCTGTTTTAAATTGACCACATTTTATCTTTTTGTGCTTAATATTTTTTAACAATCTCCAAATTACCCATATAACCCTAACATTTCTTTCTTCCATTTTTCCCTTTCACGTTTGACATAACAACTCAGCCACTTTTATCCAAACGCATAACTGCTTATTTTAAAAATAAGTTTCAGCACTTTTAAAAGTACTTTTTTAAAGCTGCTTTTATTAAGACCATCCAAACGGGCCCTCATTCTGTACAACCTTTCATGTCCCATTACCTAAATCTCTTATAGATATATAGATATCTATATATATATATATATATATATATAGATATATATAATATATATATATATAAAATTATTTATTTTATTTAAAATAAATTAGGAAGAATTTTTTTTTTTTTATATGATTTTGTTTAATGATTTCTGTCTACTAATTCAATTATTTTATTTTTATTTCTGAAAACATATACACGCTTGAAATTTACGTAGTGATTTATTTCAACACTGTAAAAATATCTCACATAAAAAAATACAGTGTTGATTTGATTCAACACTGAAAGTTTCACGTGAAAATTTTGTAGATTGAGTACAGGGCTTAAAAGGAGCAAGGGCCAGTAGCCTTGTTACTTTTTTAAATTTTTTTTTTTTTTCAAAATTTAAGTTTTTGGTTTTTATATATATAGTTTTAAATTATTTGTTTTTAAGTTTTATTCATTTGTTATTGAAATATAGTATTTTTAAATTATTTTTATTCACTTTATCTAATAATTTTGACTACTAATTGAAGTATTTTATTTTTATTTTCATTGAAACATGTACCGAATGAAACTTTTACACTATTGAATTAATTCAGCATTGTAAAAATGTATCATGCGGAGCTACATTGTTGATTTGATTCAACACTAAAAGTTTCACGTGATGGTTTTTGAGTAACAACGCTTACAAGGTGCAAGGGCAGTAGCCTTGTTACATTTCTAATTATTTTTTGTTCAAAATTTTTATTGTTTGGTTTTATATATACAGTTTTAATTATTTATTTTTAAAAATTATACTTGTTGTAATTGTAATATATACTTTTTAATTATTTTTATTCACTTTATTTAATAATTTTTGACTACTTATTGAAGTATTTTATTTTTACATTTGCCAAAACATATACCGCGTGAAATTTCTACAGTGTTGATTTAATTAAACACTGTAAAATGTAACGACTCGCGAGCACCCTAGCCCTTACATGGGTATTCGACCTCAAAGAGGTCTTATACAAGCCCTTAGAATTCATTACATAAAATCATAGAAAATACGGAAGAATTTAAAATTTTCTTTCAAACAAAAGTACGGATATCATTTCGTAAAAGCGGAACTCTTTCTAAGATGTGTCTCAAAACCATCTATGAATACAAGAGTAATAATGTCTTGGGACGCAGCCCACAAAAGTCTAAAAATATAATAAAAGACATATAAGGAACATAGGGTTTGTCCTCGGATGCTATGAGGACTCACCAATCTTCAATCCTCTCCAAACTTAGGAACCTAGCCTTAAAGCACTCAATCTCCCAAACGCCCCTACATTTGGTTAGAAATGTAGGCAATATGCGCTAGTACAAAGGTACTAAGTATGAAAGATAACATACAACATAAGACACCTCAAAATGATTAGTCAACATAAGAAATAATCATACGAGAGAATAACATAATCATATCATAATTCCAATGCAAGCATTCCAACATAGTAATTCAACATACGACACACATAAGTTCATACTTCAACTATTTGTTCTTCTTATTCCAGTGAACTACATCACAAGCCACCTCCAAGTATACTTGTGCAAGGCCAAGGTAGCATCCCAAACTACTACCTAAACGAAGTACCTCTCTTTGGTCATTCTTGATCATAATCCACTTTTGTAATTAAGACCTAAATTCTTCATGACATGAGAGCACTATATCCCTACGTCACCTCAAGGTACACTTGTGCAATGCATGTGGGAAACCGCATAATACCACACACACTAAGCATATCATGAAGTCACTCTATAATATTAACCATCTTTAGGTGTCATCTTAGACCTACTACTTATTGACAAGGAACTACCAACCTAAGTCAATCATATATCGGAATGCAACAAAAGAAAATATCCAAGTTAGTCATACATCACATAAGAGGTCATTTTATTAGTAGCTTCAAGGATATAATAGTACCAACCTAGCTACCATGCAACGGTTCATGTAGATGCAAGCTATCCATAGGGGAGCATAAGTCCTCCACCCTAAGCTATTCTTAGGAGAGCGTAACATCTAAATACTAAGCTACCATGAATTTGTCTTGGCCTAACAAAATCAAGCTACCATGAAGGTATTCTAGTCATGATACTCTAAGCTAACCCTAGGAGAGTATCGATCCTCCATCCTAGGATACCTTGCCTACAACTAATGCAAGCTACCATGACAGGCATTCTACCAATGCAAGGTCAGGCTAGCCTCAGAAGAGCTTACTTCCTCAATCCCAAGCTATCATGAGACACACCATCCTAGCATACCATGATATCTACCATCCCAAGCTACATAATCGACTATCAATGAGGGAAACCATAGGTTCAACCTCAAGCAATTATATTCTAACAAGCATAATTCATTTTAGCTGTTTAACCTTTCACATTTTACATACATCCAAGCTACTTATCATATTAGACTAATTATACAAGCCATAGTGATAAATATAACTTCAAGCCCTACATTAAAACTTTTCTTCACGATCCTCATACTAGTCTAGATTTTAAGACACATTAGTTCTAAGCCTTCTTCATAAGCCAATTCCAAGCATACTTCATCATAAAGTCTCAATTCTAAATTGATTGAATTCACTTTCTTTCATATATGCATACATCTAGGTTAATTCATGATTTCATGATTATATTTTTGATTTAGTCTTATACATATCAACAATTCAAGAGAATCTAACAAGAATCATCACTATCTAATTTAAAGCCTAAACACACATAATCTAGAAATTAGGGCTATCACGAATTCAACATAAATTCTTCATAATCACATGAATCAAGATCAATTTGATCATATATGGGAAGAATCCAACTTTTTGGAATCATACCCACCTAATTCCCATGCACAATCAACCCTACTTTCATTGGGGTTCTTCTTCAAAATAGGGAAATCTAGGGGACTCTATGGGTGGAAGAACCCATAGATGAAGAGCTTTACATACCTTGATTATCTTCTTAGTACACGCATCCAACAAATTCCCCTTTGATCTTGACTCTAGCTTCAACCCTAAGTTTCTCCTTCGATGGTGGTTCTTCTTAGAGAGAGACTTTTTGGAAGAGAAGAGGGTTTTGAAAAATTGATTTCTAATTGGTAATTGTGTTTTTGATTAGGGGAAGGGTGTATAATGAATTAAAAACCGTTCTAAGTACTCACCAAAGTACCCAAAACACCCCTACACTTTTTGGACTTCAAACTAAAAGTCCAACTTGACTTTAAAACGACGTGAGCAAATCAGGGACATGGCTACTCGTCGTGGACGCACCTCCCATGTTTATTTTTTGAAAGCATTTTTAGGTTGAATGGTTCGGTTGAGCCCGCGTTTCATGCCAATTTTTTGCCTTTAGGTGGCAAGGGCGCGATACGCCATGGACTCCAAAAAGATGTTGCCCGACAACTTTCTTGGCCAACATTTAGGTCCTCCTCAAGAACCCTTAGGATGGTCTTCATGGAGTCGTACCCAAACGTATTGACCCTAGACGTGTCCATATAGGTGTAGGAATCCTTTATACTCAATTTCACCTCCATACCACACTAAAAAACTCAACTACAAGACCCTATGTAACACTAGTTCAACTAGGTTAGTTTCCAGACGTCTTAGTCGTCCTTTGACGTTTCGCTTCTAAAATTACCAAACCAAGTAAATGGAAATAGGTTAGGTCTGGAAACATCATTTTAACCCCTTTTAAGTTATTAGACCTCATGCAGGGCTCTAGATCATCCTATTTCATTTTGAGGATCGTTACATATATCAAGTGAAAACCACAGTGTTGATTTGATTCAAACACTGAAAGTTTCACGTAAATGTTTTGCAGAATGAGTAACAAGGCTTACAAGGCGCAAGACCACTAGCCTTATAACTCATAATTGTTTTTTTTACTTTTTAAGAACAAAAATTATTTTGATGTTTATATATATAGTTTTTAGTTTTTTTAGTTTAAGTTTTTATTTATGTAATTTTGATATAGTATTTTTTAATTATTTTATTCACTTTTTTCTAATATTTTTTTGACTACTAATTAAAGTATTTTATTTTTATTGCTTGAGATGTATGCATCAATTCAACGATGCCCTCTCATTCATAAAAGTGATGATAGTGATTTTGTTCTTCTAATCGAACAATAAGTGATGGTAGCAGTTGAGGGTGTAAATGAAACACAACAAAATTCGACATTTGAAGTGAATATTGTAGATGTTGCTGGTTTTGGCAATTTGTGTAGTCAACATCTTTCTACCACCGCTTGTAATTCACTTGTATATAAATATATATATATTTTATTTTTTTCTTTCATATATTAATTCATGGGCAACTTTCACATATAACAAACATAAATTCATATTAGTATATTGTGCTATAGCAAACTTTGTATAATTGCGTTCCATAGCAAACATAAAACTGTATAATTTGCTATATACTATCAATTGTATAATTCGCTGGCTATTTCGCTGCACTGGCAATTGTATCATTTGTTTTGCATACAGTTGAATCGAATTAAAATGTATGTATATTGCATAATTATAAGTGTATAGCAAGAAGATATATGTTTTTTCTCGCTTTATACAAAAACCAGAACACAATATATACACTTCTGTTGTATAAGTTAGAGAAAATTGTATTTCACTGCAATTGTATAATTCGCAATTGTATAATTCGTTGGCCCTTTTTCTCTGCAATATTTGAATTAAAAGTTTGTAAATTGTTATAATTAAGTGTTATAACACGAAGATATACATTTTTGCATGTGTTATACAATTTTCTTCGCTTTATACAAAACAAAAACAAAATTATATACTTCTGTGTATAAAGCGAGAGAGCCGAGCGAGAATGGGAGAGTGGCGAGCGAGATTTTGGGAGAGAGATGCTGGCAATTTTAGCTAATGTTTGCTATGGAGCACAATTAAATCAAACCCTAGCTCTTCCATTTAATTTAGGTTATTAATTTACTATTATATACAATTTTCCCTTAATTGAATTTGAATTTTGAAGGCCTAGGGAAGGCGGAGGTCCTCTCATTGAGTTCTCGAAGTAGTTGACATGAATGAGGATGAACTACACGATGTGAATATTGTGTAACATTTACAAGTTCATTCCACGGAGGATAATGAAAAGTGGAAATGATGATGAAGATGTTGGCGATATTGCTCCCATAATTGTCTCTATTGTCAGTTCATCTTTTGAAGCCATTTCATATTTGGATAATTCAGTAGATTTTGCAGACGAATCCAGATTTAACTGTCCTGGTAACGCTCCATTGTGGAATGAAAAGAATCCTAAAAACCCTAAGTCAGGTTTGATTAATGAAACATAAAATTATGTAAATTAATTATAAATATTTTTTCATTTAATTAACTGATTCTTTTTCTTTACATTTAGGTATGATATTTTTAAATAAAAGCTAAATGAAATCGACAGTGAGAATGTAAAATATTGCTAAAGGAACAGAGTTCTCGTGTGATCAATCCAAAGGAAACAGTTGGAAGGTCATCTACAAAAAGAATATGTCTGAATATGAGTAGGTGATTTGTTTCCGTAAGATAGACATTGATATGTGGAAGACAAGTAAAATGATTGACAACAGTTGTAATTCAGATACATATGAGGAGGATCATTACAATTTGAATGGCAACATAATTTTTGCATTGTTGGTTCCTTATATTATTGAAAATCCCAATTTTGCAATAAAGATGATTTAAGAAATCATCGAAGGGTTGCAACAGTAAGTTCTCAGTTATAGAAAAGCCCAAAAACGTTCGAAGGAAGGTGTTTCTTATGGTGTATGGCGACTTTGAAAATTCCTTTAATGCTTTACCCGGATATATGACGGCCTTACAATTTTTTAAAACAAGTACTTTTGTTGAGTTAGAGCACCACATTCAACAACGAGAGCAAATTTCAAGTTCTTATTTTAATGTTTTAATTCATGCATCGTTGACTTCAAAAGTTGTAGGACTATTATAACTATAGATGGAACTCATCTTTATGACAAGTATGATAAAAAATCATTAATTGTTGTCACTATTGACGCGAACTGAAATGTTTTGCTTGCATATGCCTTAGTTGCCTAAGAGAGCTTTGAATCTTGGTCATGGTTCTTGGCGTTATTTTGGAAGCATGTTGTTGTCGCGCGCAGAGGAATTGCCCTGATTTCTTATCACCATCAAGGTATCTTAAAATGTATTTAAATATTTCGATTAGTTGCAAACTCCAACAACATACCATCGATTTTGTGCTCGTCATTTGAAAGCCAATTACAATTAAAAAAAAATTTAATAGTGAACTAAAACTAATGAGGTATACTGCGACAGAGAATCAAGAAAAAAAGTTTGTTCAAAGAATGCTAACAACTAAAAACATTGAACATTGAAGGTTATAAGTGGTTAAATGGTCTTCCTAAAAAGAAATGGACTATGTACCTTGATAATGGTCATGGATGGGTTCTTTGACAACCAACGTACCTAAGTCATATGATGATGTGTTGAAGAAAGCAAGAGGCTTCTAGTCACAGCTATGGTTCGCATGAGCGTTAATGCTTTGATTGATCGTTTTGTTGAACGAAACACCCTTGCTAATGCTTTACCTGAACAAAATATGTCTTTGCCTCTTAGTGTGAAAAAATGATTCAGTGAAAATTGGAAAAAATCTCAAGCACATACTGGAATGATGAAGTATAGTACTATTTCAGTTTGTATTTGAGATCCTCACATTTGCACACAATGTCAAGCGAGGAAATATTCACAAAATTCTTGCGGATGCAAAAAAATGTTCTTGTGGCAAATGGGTAAATTATCATATACCTTGCTCTCATGCAATCAAATTTTGTGGTCTTCATGGTGTAGAGCCATAGACTTATGTGAGCAAATACTGCACCACGAACTATTACAAATGAACCTATAATTTGTCTTTTACTCTAGTGGGGGGATGAAATTTATTACCCTCCTGCAGCATATAGTTTTGTTACAAATACTGAATATTGGCGAAAATATACCAACTAGTGTACAAGGCGACACAAGAATGAAATGAACGTTTCTCCAGTTCGCATGTTAAGACAGTGTTAGTATATGCAAGGAAATGGGACACACCAGGGCTCATTATTCTCATAGAAATCCTTAGCAATATTTGTATTTTACTTTTAATATTCATGTTAATGACTAAGAAAATTGAGTTTCTTTTATTTTAAGCATATAGTAAAATTTTTAATATTCTAAAAACAATTCATGAATATCGAAATAATAATAACGACATAATACACTTTACAATAAAAGATGCAAATAATTAAATATAATAATTAAGTGATATGATAATCATAATTTATTTAATGTTACATATCTTTATTCTTCGTCAATATTTGAATAACTTCAACTTCTTCATTTATATATCAATTTGGACTCGTACTTTTTGTTTACTCAATTAAGGATAACTTATTCACATTGCAACACAGCACACCAAAATTCAGTGTTTCTGGCAAATATTTTTGTAAACCAGCCAGCCCATTCGTTAACAATTGGATAAACGGATATGTAGAATATCTATGTAACTTTTCGTCATCTAGTAGATTCGAATGTTCTTCTTCATTTGCTTCCTTATAGCCACTATAACAAATATGATGTATAGGGACGGATAATTTCATCATTTATAAATCACTTTTCGTCACAAAAACATTTGTAACCAAAAAAATTTCGTCAATTAGTCGTAGCTAAATGTGGGCTACTTAAAGTCTCCAGAGACGATTTAGTGCTTTTGTCGCAAAAAGTTATATTAACTAAAAAAAAAACTCGTCCCCAAATGCATAAATATTTATGACGAATTTTTATGTCATAAAAAGTGTACTTTTTTTGTAGTTGATAGTATGACTTTGTCACTAAAAATGTTCTTACTACAGACAAAACTACATTGTCACTAATTATTTAATTCAATCACTGACGACACTAATTATCTCTAACACTATATATTTTGTAGTTGAACAAAATATAATATCGTCATAATGATTTATTTTTTGTGTACAAATTTTGTTTCGTCCTTAAATGTATACAAATAGGGACAAATTTACTATTATAAAAATAAATAATAATTTTGTAGCTAAATCTATTATCTTGTCACTGAAAATTTACATTTATCGACATCATAAATTGTCAATATGAATTATCATAATTAGTGACAATTATAACTGTCACAAAATTAATTCGTATTCAATAAAAAAGAGGATATTAGGACAAAAGAAAATTTGACACTAGATGTAGTTAACTTATGGCGAACTAATCTTTTTGGTGACAAAACATTTGTCTGAAAATTTTTATTAGTCGTTGCTAAAAGTTACTTTAATAACAAAATATTTTGTCACTAATTACAAATATTTGATGACATATAATTATTAAACAATAATTATTTCTTTTAAAATGACTGTGTTAAATAGATTGAAATTTAAATAATAAAACATGTCAGATAAAATAAAATTCATCCATGATCATACAATTGAAAAGAGCTAAAATTATACCAAGGTAGTATTCATCCATGATCATACAATATAAAAGAACTAAAACATTAAAAGTTCCTAAAGTAGAAATAAAATATATCCAAATAACAAGATAAAATAACTGAAATCTACTAAATATTCCCAAATTATGACAAATAAGAAGCAATTTCTTCCAAAGTACCAATACTGTGGTGACATTTCCACCTTTTATACCTGTGCAAAAAGAGAGGAAACAAAATAAGATTTAACTTAAAATATTCATACTAAGGTAAAAAAATAGAATATGTAATACAGTTTATGTCTTCCACATATAGTAATTCTCAGTTTTATAAGATCCGCAAAACAAATTATACATAATACGAAGGACATCCAAGGCATTATAACATCTGCTACTCATGGATTTAGCTTCTTGGAGGATTTATGTTTGGTATTGTTATAATTGTTAAATTTTGAAGTTCCTTTTTTAAAAAAAGAAGCCACTAAACAAAGCCACACCAGTGAATTTAACATCTCATACATACTGATACTTTGAGGACACACCAACTATGACATTTTGTCCTACACTATTCAAATTTTTGATTCCCAGCATACTCCTATGAATGATAAGCTCATCCCCAAGAAAAAATTACCTCAGTAGCATGCTATGATTTCCTTCAGCTATGGACGATAGTGAGCAAGTTAAGTGAAATACTCTAAATATCATATCAACGTCTATGTGTTGGATAATACCGAGGGAAAACGTTTACCAAAGATTGCAATTATCCAAGAAGTAAATCAGGTAGAAATATGAAATTGTGAATAGCAAATCTGGTGTGCAGTTTCACACAAGTCATATGCATGTTCGATAAAGAAAAAAGATGGATTTTGTTCACTCAAATATGCTTCACTTAGTTTGGAGACACAAGACTTCACTAATTCTGTCAATCATTCTAGTTTTGAATCAAGGGAAAACTTATAAGCACATTATTGTCAATAGGTTTATTGCCATATAATTTTTTACATGTTGCATCATAAAAGGTAGCTCTTAGTTATCACTTTCATATCATATTTCACTCTTAGCACGACATACAAAATAGAAAATACTCAGCAAAGCAACACGAAGAATATAACATTATCATTTTAAAATCAGAAACATGGAGTAAGACATTAACAAGGATGGCAATTGAAGCTCTACAATGTTGATATGCTATTCCCATGTCTTAAAATCCACAATTTTTTTTGTAATAAGAAGGAGATCTCATCTTTATATCTACTTAGCTACTGAAATTTAATGTTTCCCATTTATTAGGTCTAATAGTTTTTTCTACAATCTGTCCAATAAGCTTAGGAAGCAACTGAAGTAAAGGCAATGTGCATGTTCAATACTAACTTTTAGGAGGAAGCTATCAACTTATACATTATGATATAAACAAAATATAATTTATTTAAATTACAACTTGTCAGACATGAAACTTAAGTTGGCAAAATAAAAATAGAAATATACCTAAGTAGGCATTCTGATGGAGCTCAATGTCCAGATCATAAGAAATATACAATATACAATATACAATGTTAGATACTAAATGCTACTTATTTACATATTTAATAAAAAATAATTAAATAGAACTTATCATATAAGCTTATATTGCGTCTAACGTTGATGGCGATGAGCGACCAATAAATTACATTTTCTTAAACATTTCCTCTTGGCGTGCCATTACAATGTCCAATTGAAAATTTAATGCTTGTATTTGAGATTGCTGGTCTTGCATTTGAGACTGCTGATACTCAACAATAGTTTCAGCTATATTTAGTCATTTCTTTAAATTATATTGGATTGTATCAGCTTCCTCTTTTGCCTTTTTAAGAGTCTCCCAGCTTTGCAGTTCTCCTTTGTGTAGCTCTTGTAGTATTAGATTTTGGACCATAATCGAGACCTTTTATGTATCCCAATTTTGTACCAAGTAAAGTATCCACAATTTCATCAATAGTCATAGAAGACTCGCCTGAACTATATAGATCTTTCATATCTTTGATGTTTTGTATAGAAATATTAATACTATTTAAAGAAGACAAAACTTCTAAAGATATTAATCGAACAAATTGAATGAGTATGTTCCTAAAAAATATTAATTTCCTTACATAGTTAGTCTCAGTCTCTTGAGATGACCATCCTTTTTCCTTAGAATAAGTATGCTTATAAAGCTCGATTCTGTCAGGCTCCATTCTTTCAGTGTTTGTTTCACCCAGTAAAAAAGATAATTATTGAAATAGTACTAAAATTGCATTAGAAAATAAAATAAAAATGGTATAACTTACCGTTTCAGCACGAGCAACTACAAAAGCCTTTGACCCCGTGAAAAGATTAGATTTAAGCTTAGTTCGATTCACCTTATTTATGTCGCATCGTTTCTATAAAAATTTGTAAATATTGTAACTTTAATAACAACAAGAATACAATGTCCAGACTGACCATAAAAAGTATATATAAAAAACTACAAGGATAATATGCAAAGGTTAGCTAGAAGGGAGTGATATTCACAATCAACATGTACTAAAATGGATATTTATACTAAGATTAGTAGAATTGAACATAATATATAATTGTGATAGATTGGCAAACTAGAGTCAATTGTGTTATAGCCAACACAGGGTCTATTCAATGTTTGTCCTTAGAAAATAAAAAACAAAGAACTATTCGATTACACAGAACCCACCGTGTATCCTTAAGAAATTTAATCCCTTCAAATACTTGAGGTTGCAAATTATTTCCTCCCAAGATAAAATGGACTAACCATTAAAGAAGTAGCGGTACCTCAAACTTTGATAATTTGAATGAACCCAAAATGATAACAACGAATCACACATATAAAGACGATCAATCGATTTTATTTTGTAAGAGACGTATGCTGAAAAAAGAGAGAAAATTCAATGCAAAAATTGATAGTAAGTCTCTTTGTTTATAGCAAACAAAAGGTAAAGGTCACAACTATTTGAAACAAGGATAGTCTTTCAAAAAGTCACAATCCCTTGGAAAAGGCATAACCTTTGAAACAGTCAGAACCCTTAGAAAAGATAAAATCATTCATAAAGGTCACAACCCTTTGACAAAGTCACCACCTTCAGGAGAGTTACAACCCTTCATTTCCTATTCATACCTTCCAAACCCAACAATTGTCTGACCCAACCCACCGGGCTGTGCCGACAGTCACTCTAACACCTAAGTAGGAGAACCCTCATATATCAAATGTTTAAACATGCGGAAAATTTATGATAATAAGGATAATTATAGAAAGCAAGACTTTTATCGATAACCTTTTACTACATGTTTGAGTCAAAACTTTTAAAGTAATTTTAACAAGTCCCATGGATCTAGTCTAAATAGGTACAAGAGCCATTAATAGTACAATGAGAAAAAATAAATAAAAGATGTGACTCTCACCATGTGGAAGGAAAAATAGAAACTGCTAAATGTTTCTTCATCTTCACCTAATGAATTGTCACCAATCCAACATCTAGGCTATGTCAAAAGACATAGAAAGATTAATATCAGTACAAGCACATGTACTGGTAGGCATCATCGGTTAAACTGATGCCCACCTTATAACATAAGAAATCAATTAGTAAAATCATGAATTAATCAACTCGCTTACCCACCCTTATGTTTTTCTTAGAAAATTATTCTCTAATTACTAATTGTCTTCTGAGTCAACTTACTCTCCAAGTTTGTGATCATAGCCTAAAACATGATAACACCTTAGTTAACCCAAAAATTCACCAACGAGCATTTCAACTAACCCCTCATTACACACTCTTACATCCTCATCACCTTACTCAGTTATGGTCACATAGCACCACCACCACGAATTCATTACCACTAACCCTAATCTCCCGCCCCCACGAGTTTGGGAAACTCAACCAACATATACCAACACAACACAAAGCCATAAGTTCCACCCATAGGATTCAACACAATCATAACATCAATGCAGACATAGAACATAAACAATAACCTATTTATGAAGAACAACAACGTATTTCACAATTTTGAATTACCACAATTATATCAAGTAGTTGGTCCTCTCAAGGAACCCAAACCCAAACTGTTTGTGTACTGGAACGTGGTACCCAATCCCATATTTATGCTGGTAACCAATCCAATTATCACAATTTCTCAACCTCTCTTTAATGAGCCGAACTTTATCCACACCCTCATGAACTAATTTGGGTCCAATCAAAGTGACTTCACCACTTCAAACTACCCTATATGAGATCTTCACCTCCTACCATAAAGAGCTTCAAAGGGAGGGCATACCAATACAAGAATGGTAACTATTACTATAAGCAGACTCTATCAATAGAAAGTGATCATCCTAACCTCCCTTGAAATCGATGACACATGCTGTCAACATATCCTCTAAAGTTTGGATCGTTCATTTCACTTGGCTATTGGTTTGTGGGTGAATGTTCTGCTAAGCTTAACCTTAGTGCAAATTCCTTTTTGAAATGACTTCCAAAAATTGGAAGTAAATTGGGTACCATGATCGCAAATAGTGGACAAAGGCACTCCATGTATTCTTACCATGTCTCTCAAATACAACTTGGCATATCTTCAGCCGAATAAGAAACCTTGACGGGAAGGAAATGTGCTGATTTTTTCTTCATATCCACTACCACAAAAATACAGACATGTTGTCGCCGGCTGCGAGGCAAATCAACTATGAATTCCATATTTATGTCTTCTCAAATCCAAGTAGGAATGCTAATATTTTGAGCTAAACCTCTTTGTTTTTGATGCTCAACCTTTATTGGTTGGCAATTCGGACATTTGACCATAAATACCGTAATATACTTCTTCATCCAATTCAACCAATAAACTTACATAAGTCATGGTACATCTTGGTGTCTCCCGGTTGAATGGAACACTGCAAACTATGAGATTCTGCAAAAAATTGTTCCCTCAACTCATCAATATTTGGAACACATACTCGACCTTGGTATCTAAGTACCCCATCTCCTCTTTGGGAGAAAATCCCAATGAACTTCTTGAGTACTGTTGCTTTCAATTCCACCAAAGTCGGATCAATACATTTCTTAGCTTTTACATCATATACAAAGGATCATTTAGAGCCATTTAGGACCACGAAGCTACCCTTGGTGGATTCTTTTAACCGGACACCCAAACTGGCCAATCTATATACATCTCGTACCAATTCTTTCTTATCATCATCAATGTGAGCAACGCTACCCATAGGCAACCTATTTAGAGCATCCACTACTAGATTAGCTTTGTCGGGTGATAAAGAACACTCATGTCATTATCTTTGAAAAATTCCAACCACCTTTTTTGACAAATATTTAGATATTTTTGGGTAAACACATATTGTAAATTCTTATGGTCAGTGAAAACAAAAAGATGAACCCCATACAAATAATGCCTCCAAATATCTAAGGCACATACCACCGCCGCTAAATCAAGGTCGTGGGTAGGATATTTCTTCTCATGAACCTTGAGTTTCCTTGAAGCCTGGGTAATCACCTTAACATTTTGCATAAGAAAACATTCGAACTCAACACTAGAGGCATCATAATATACCACAAAACCATCCGTACCTTGCGGTAAAGTCAACATCGAAGAGGAAGTAAGTCTATCTTTCAACTCTTGGAAACTGTTCTCACATGCTTCCGATCATATAAATTTATCCTTTTTTTTGAGTCAAGGCCGTCAAAGGAGAAGTAATGGAGGAAAATCCCACAACAAAACTTTTATAATAACCTGTTAAACCCAAGAAGCTGGTAATATCTATTAGAGATAAAGGTCTAGTGCAACTCTTGACTACATACGTCTTGATTGAATCAACTTCAATACCCTTGCTTTAAACAATATGGCCTAAGAAAGCCATGGACCTCAACCAAAATACACATTTTCCAAATTTAGCAAAATGTTTTGGTCCTTGAGGATTTGAAATACGATCCTCAAACTATAAATATGATGTTTGTCACTCTTTGAATAGATCAAAATATCATTGATAAACACAATCACAACCATATCGAGACTATCGGAAAACTCTATTCATTAAATCCATAAACACCTCAAGAGCGTTAGTCCAATCAAATGAATCAGTGGAAACTCATAATAACTATATCAGGTCGGAATGCTAGTTTTGAAATATCTTCTTCTTTGAACCTCAATTGGTGATGACCCGATCAGATATCAGTCTTAGAGAAATAACTTGCACCTTGAAGTGGTGAAATAAATCATCTATCCTTCGAAGAGGATAATTGTTTTAAATAGTCACCTTTTTCAATTGACGATAATCAACACACATGTGAAGAGACCCATCTTTATTTTTAACAAACAAAACTGGAACACTCGATGGAGATATACTCGGTCAGATGAAAACTTTATCCAATAAATCCTTAAATTGTTCTTTCAACTCCTTAAGTTCAACCAGAGACATTGTATATGGAAGAATAAAGATAGGTTGTGTATACGAGAGAAGATCAATGCAAAGTTTATTTCCCTTCCGGGAGGAATACAGGGCGATTTATTGGGAAATACTTCTGGAAACCAATTAACAATGGGGACCAACTCAAGACTAGGGAATCTGGAATCCACACCCCTCACCCTAACTATATGATAGATATAACATTTAGAGATAATATTTTTAGCTCTTAGATAAGGGACAACCCGTATAATAGGCATAGAAGTTCTCCCCTTCAACTCTATGATTGGTTCATTTGGAAACTGAAATTTGACTGCCTGAGTTCTTCAATCTATAGAAGCATAACATGAATGCAACCAATCCATATTAAGTATGACATCAAAGTCTAACATATCAAGTTCAACCAAGTAAACAAAAGTAACTCAATGGTATAAGGAAACAATACATATTATATATACCCTTTTAGTAATCACAAAATCACTAACATGAGTAGAGACAGAAAAAGGCTCTAACAACACTTCAGGGAGTAGATCAAACCTCATGTCCACATAAGGAGTCACAAAGAACAAGTACTCCTAGATCAAGCAAAGCATACATATCTAATTGAAAAACTTTTAACATAACGGACACCACATCCGAAGAGTTCTCTTAATCACCTCTAGTTTGGAGAGCATAGAATATGTTTTGCTTTGGAACACTTTCACCTAAACCACTTGGATTGGATGAGGGTTTGCGTTGATCCCTACGAGGATTATCTCTGTAATTCTTAGAGACCAAAGGACAATTATCTATCTTGTGATCCATCTTACCACACCCAAAGCAAGCATTAGAACCCGCTAGACACCTACCCTTATGGTTTCTCCAACAGTTAACTCAAGTAGGAATCAAAGACCTATTACCATCTGCTTGAGTTTTAGGGTTATGCGCTCTTTCATTGTAATACCCTGGAGTAGAATTTGAAGAACCTTGCCCAGAGAAATTTTGATGAAACCTTGAATGACCCCATCAAACGGACATAGAATATCAGTAGTTACCATAATCCACTTTAGCTATCTTTGCTTCTCTAGATATTTCCTTGAGCTTTTCTTCCTCAATTTCTTGGGCATGCACCATAAGGAGAGAATTTTCCATATCATGCACAAGCATAAAGGTGAGAGATTCTTTGACAACCAAGTCAGACCCTCCCGACTCTCCACACAAACTTACTCATCTTGGTCCTACGATCTGCCATAATAGAATGAGCATACTTAGATAGTTGAGTCAACCTCAAAGCATATTCCCATAAAATAATATTTCCTTGACTAAGGTTAATGAACTTGAGCACCTTTCATCCCTAATCTCAATAAGGAAAAATTAATCAAGAAAAGCACTTTTGAACCATTACCACCTTATGGGACCCGCTCCTTCCTGCCTTGCCTCTTCCAATTGACTGAATCAAATCTCAGCAACCCCTTTGAGATGGTAAGCGGCCAATTCCCTCTTCACAACTGGATTCACCCTTGCAATATCAAGTAATTTATTAAACTGTTGATAAACTCTTTAGGATCTTCCTCAACTCTGGAGTCATAAAATTTGAAACGGTTCATCCTTGTAAAGTCCCTCACTATTGCCACTGCCGTACCCACATTTGGGTTCATGGGAGCTACACCCTCTATATTGTCTTGTGCCTTCATGACTTGACTTAAAACTTGAAAATCTGACCTAAACTTTGCATTTGTCATATGGTCAGTCAAAGGATCAATGGGATCTTGAGAAGGGGATTGGGGAGGAAATTCTTGTCCCAAATTGTCTCCCCAATCCTTCTAGCTTTAGCCCTTCCAGTAGACATAGCTTGAAAATGATCGGGTAGGGATTAGGAGAAACAATGTATAGAGTTAGACTCCATGGAACGACTTAGAGAAATGACGAAGTGAAGGTTCCTAAACATCTAGTAGCCTCTCATTGATAAATGTGGCGCGTTTCACACTCGTGAACAAGACTCTACTTGACGTGGTTTGAGACATCCTAGAACAATTATGAGCCTTGTGCTCTAATTAACCATGTTTGTGATGATTCAAGGGTACCCTTTACATGTAACAAGGTGTACAAGACCCCAAGAGGCCTCAAACAAGAAAATTAGCATATTATAAATATAAAGTAATAGAAAATGGTATGACAATTTAAAACATTTCAACACTATCAAAGTTTTTTATGAAACGAGTGGATATCTAACATCATTGTCTCAAGCCATCTAAGATAGAATTTAAAAGATCTTAATATGCAGACCATTCAATGTTATAACATGAAAAAAATATATAAGGTAAAGGAGTGATCACATCCTCGGACACAATGAGGACCCACCAAATCTTCACTTCTTTGATCAACAAAAGAGTTACCCACGAGTGTGAGAATCTATGTCACCGGACCCTGCATTTTATTAGAATGTAGGCAAGAGTTTGTTCTAATACAATAATCTACTAAATATGATAGCTAGCTTAAGCAACATAAATATATTAACTATTCAATAGAAACTATAAGCAATAATCAATGCATATAAATCAATATCACAATAAGGAAGGAATACTTCTCAAGCAACCTTAATCATGCTTAGTCAATACTTGGGACATCACCTCTAGTCAACTTACCTCATGGAAGGCATATCAAGTAACAATCCAAGCTATTCATTTTTCATAAGATATTTCACATAGTTTATACCTACTTTTAAAGATATGGTGATTCACCTCTTTACTTAACTTACAAAGGCTAATGGGTATTTTTGTATTGCCTTACTTACTTTTACATTAAGGGTACTCGCCTCCAAAACCTCATCATATGATATGGGTACTCACATCAACATCATTTCATAAGGAGCATATGTATTCGCCGCCGTGTCAGTTCATCATAATATGAACATAAAGATTCACCTCTTGTTCAATTTTAAGGAGTATGGTACTCACCTCACATACTTTCAAATAGAGGTTAAGGGAAATCGCCTCTATCCTCATCAATTACAAAATCCTTTGTAACAACCCAAGAATTAGTAGACTAAACTAGAGCTAGACCTAGTGTTCTACAATGTGATGTTTAGAATTTGAGTCGTTGATGAGACTTCACGTATTTTGAATGAGGGGTTCAATAGTTGAACCTAAAGGTATGTGATGTACCTCGTAGATTAGAATGACATTTAGAGTTTGTTTGGTCATGGGAAGGGAAAGTGCCTAGGCAAAAGGGCAAGCCTAAGCCTAGGGTTCAAGGCTGCCCATTCTTGGAAGCTACTCTTCAAGGGGTTCACGAACACCTTCACGACCAGTGTTATTGAACACGGTCCGTGAAGGAATCTGTGAAGACCCCTTAGACTTGCGGGAGGTCATGACTTGAGGCAAGGCTACTGCCTAAGGGGCCTTAATCATCACCACTACCTCTTGGCTTGACCACGGACCGTGGGAGGTCTCATGGACTTCCATTAGCCTCAAGGGAGGTTTCAAAGATAAGAAGGGTCATTGATGAAGGGACCACGGGCACCACCATGGTTCGTGGTTCCCTGGGCAGTCCGTTCAAGTGGGCATGACCCCTGGGAATAAGCTGCGTCGTTAAGGGCTTTTATGTAAATTCCAAAATAATTAGTTAATTAATGGGGTAATTTTATATGTTTTTATTAACCTATTTAAGGGATTTAAAGTCATTATCCCCAATTTCACTTCACTTTACACTAGACCCAAATAAAAACCCCAAATCGCTCCTCTCTCAAATATTTCTCTATCTACAAAACATCAATTGGAGAAGAAGCTTGATGTTGAAGCTAAGGTCAAGACCAAATATTCCATTGCTAAAGGTTTTGCTAGGGCATTTATTAAAGTATGTTTATAATTTCATCTAAGTTTTATTCCACCCATAGATTCCCCATTGTATTCCCACATATTGTGGAATCAAAAACCCAATAAGGGTTATTCTTATTTGATGGGTACTAGTGGATAATACCTAATTATGATTCATTTAGCTTTGTTTATTGATATTATGATGATTTAATATGAATTCTATTGTAAAATTTAGTCTAAATTGATGAATGTGATATTTGTAGGTTGATGCCATTAAAGGTGAAATTGAAGGTTCATGAGTGATCTTCTTGGATCAAAGTCATGAGTAATAATTGTTCAAAGTTAGCAACACTTAATCATGAATTGAACATTAACTAATTAAATAGGATTGATCTTGACTTGTAAATTTGTAATTGAACCTTTAAAGTGAATTATGGCTAGAATCACCTAATAATGATGAATGTGATGAGAATTTCTTAAGAAGAAGCCTATTACTTGAATGTCTTGTTGTATAGATGTGAATAAGGATAAACAAAAGTAAAGGTTTTTTTATGACCCCAAAATGAAATAAGATAAACTAGAGCCTCATATGTTTTATAAGAGTCAAAAACTCGTTTATAAGATGTGTCACAAATTTGTAGTAGTTGGTTTGAAGAGGTTTGAGGTCAAACATCAAAAGATGACCAAGACATTCAGAAACTAGTCTTATGTGTGTGCTAGTGTGCCTTATCATTTTTCATATATTTTGGTGTGTTTTTTGAGGTCTAAAATGATAGGAGGGGACCCTAGGGGACCCTAGCATATAAATGGTAATTTTTAGTGTCAAAACGTCGGGGTAAGACTCCCAAGGACCACCCTAGGGGTCCTTGAGGAGGATTCAAACGTTTACCAAGAAGCTGCCAAGACAACCTCACTGACAGTTGCAATCGACATCCAATAATCGACATCGAATAGACCCATCGACCCACCGTCAAAGGGGGCGTCGCTCCACACTTATTCGTGCGATATTAGACCCCAAATGAGAGGCCTCAGTCACAAACCACGACCAGAAGTAAAGCCCTGTCAACCCATCTAGGTCCGTGGATGGGATCGTCGTTTGAGCCTGCGATTTATTGAAATGATCTCGGCCAAGTGAGGGGTGAATTTAGAAATTCACTCCACGATCCAATTAAGTCATGGGAAATTATTTTTTAGTATTTTTATTTATTTTAAGTATATTTAATCAGTTACCTATCCATTTAGACTTCATATTTCAAAACAAAACCTTTCCCTCCCAAAAATTCTCTCAAGATAACCATTGAAGAAGAAGAGAAGAAAGAGGCAGCATCTACGACGAATTTCACAAAGGTTTCGATATTAGATTAAGTATTAAAGGTAAGTGTATCTTTTTGATCCATGTATTCTTCCATCCATGGAGCTTCCATAGTTTTCCTCAATTGCGAATCCAAAATACCCCAAACTTGCTAGGTTTGTGATTGCATTGTGGGTAAGGCTTGTTTGTGATCCCAATCTAGTGGGTAGAATTTAATTATGTTTATATGATGATTATATGATGCTTTCATGTGGTTTACTTAATAAATTATAAGCTTTGATGATGAAGGTGATCATGGTGGGTTTAGGACATTAGAGGCAAGATTAAAGGTTCTAAGTGGATCTTCTTAATTCAATTGTCTTGAATAATAATTGATCATATTTAAGATCATCTAGATATGAATTGAACTATAACTAAATGAATAATAAGGATTTTGACTTGTAAAGTAAGAATTGAACCTATATGATAAGCATGACTATAATTACCTTCTAATGGGCAAGGTGAATGAAATAGCTTGTAATTAGCATGGATCATTAAGGAATGAATCTAATATTTAAAGTAGGGCTTGTATTCATTGTTTTTAGGGATTTTGGGGTGAAGTCATTATGAGGGGATTGTGATGAGTTGTTATCTTTCTCATATATACTTAGACATTAACAAGCTAGGAGAAGCAAGTTCACTTACATAAATTGATCCTAGGTTGACCTAAAAACCTAAAGTGATTCAAATCATAATAGAATACAATAGCTTGATGTTGTATTGTATAATAAATTATTGTGTATTTGACTTGGTAAGATAAGACCAAGTTAGAGTAGCTTGGGTTGAGTCTTACTACTCCTTCAGGGATGATTGAAAAATGTAGCTTGAGATGGTAGATCTCATGGTAGGTTTAGATAGTAGATATCATGGTAGCTTGAGATGAGGAATCTCATGATAGCTTGAATTGCATGCAAGGTGCCTTTCATGGAATAGATTGATTTAGAATACTCATGGTAGCTTGGGATGATGAATCTCATCAACGCTTTAGATGATTAATGTCATCGTAACTTGGAATGGAGGAAATATGCTCTCCCATATTAGCTTGATCTTGCATTGATATATGCTTGTCATGGTAGCTTGCATTCGTAGTAGGAAAGATATCCTAGTATGGAGGATCGATACTCTCCTAGGAATAGTTTGAAGTAGCACGACTAGAGTGCCTTCATGATAGCTTGATTTGGTTAGGCCAAAACCACTTTATGGTAACATAGGATTGAAACATGTGGCTCTCCTATGAATAGATTAGGGTTGAGGACTTATTCTCCCTTATGGTTATATTTCATCTACATGATTGGTCACATGGTGTCTAGGTTGGTTTTCCTATAGCCTTCCTTTGTTAGCTTGGATGTAAGTTATGATGTTTTCTTGGTAGTAGGTCTATTAAGTATGTTAAGCTTAATAGACTAGAATGAAAGATATGTTCGCTTTGATTAGGTTAGCCTATAAAAGTACTTAAATGAATGGTAGAATGGGATGCCATTCATACATGACACAAGTATGACTTAAATCTTCGTATGAAATGACCTCATATGTGATGTATGATATACCGTGGTTTCACGGTATAATTAATACTTTTTCCTTAAGTTTAGTGTGTCCGAAAGCCTTTGTGTGCTAATTTTGATATAAGTTTCTCTTTGTTTTGCAGGAAATCTGTCCAAATCTGAATGCGGAGATTTTGAGCGAAAAAATGCAGAAGAGACCACCTACGGAGCTTATGACGGTCCGTCGTGCCTGTGACGGTCCGTAGGTGGCAGCGTAATGCAGCTGCTGAAGGAAGATGGGGAAGTCTGACCAAGTGTGGGATTACGAAGCTTGTGACGGTCCGTCATGGCCATGACGGTCCGTCCTGCAGGTCCGTCGTGAGGATCAGAGAAGTGATCCCAGTACCCAGATTCCAAGAGTTGAAGTATTTTGAAACGAAGACCCTCGACGGACCGTTGTGCCTATGACGGTCCGTCACACTTGCCGTCGAGGGGAATGAAGAAAGCAGCAGAAGAAATTGCACCAAGTATGGGACGACGGAGTCCACGACGGTCCGTTGTGACCACGACGGTCCGTCGTGTGGTCCGTCGACCCAGCCGCGTTTTGGCAGATTTCCAGTAATTAGAATCCTTGTTTAATTAGGTTTTTATTTTTTATAAATAGTTCGAAAAACCTCGTTTTTGAGGTTAGACTCTGCTACATTAAACATCATATTGTTAGACTTTGTGTATTAGTGTTTGATTTTTGGAGATTCTTACAAGTGATTTTTGGTGATTAATCAAGCAAACTTTCGGACTTTATTCTTTCTCATTGAAGTAAGTATATGAATTCTTATTTAACATATTTGAATATTGTGTTTATGGCTATGAGTAACTAAACTCCATAACTAGGTTTCTGGGAACCATAGGCAAATAATGACATAAACCCTAGCTAAAATAACAATTCTAGAATAGTGTCTTGCATGTATTAATAATTCTTTCGCTTAGAAGTCTTTTTAACGGATGATCAACGTTAGAACTCGCCTTAATGCTACTTGCCGGACCAAGGAGGTAGATAATAGGAAAAGAATTATTAACATAGATTTAGTGTATACTATCTAACAGGCTAGTATTGATTGGTACGAGGTAATAACTTAGTCAAATATCAAATACGATGCTTAATATGAGGTAAAGATAAGTGTTAGGAAAGCAAAACACGTAGCCGGACCAAGGTGCAGAGTGAGATTTTCTAGATGCCGGACCAAGGATTTAGAAATACATAACTTATCACTTTGTATGCAAGATACTAGGAAAGAATTGTTATAGTTAGAATTATCAAGTTATGAACCTGTGGGGAACACGTAAACCCTAGTTACTTTGATTAATTGATTAAAACCCAAAATTAGAAGCTGTTAAGTGTCTCTGTCAAGTTCGTTAGTTATTTTTACTCATTAGGCAATACAAACCCCTCTTTTTATGCTTTTACTTTCTAAGGAAGTCATCAACCGAACAATAGTAATAACAAGTTGAAGTAAAGTCTAGACTATTTTCCTCGTGGGAACGATCCCAACCTCACTAGTTGGGTTATTTACTTGACGCGACCGCTTTACTTCTCATTTGAGAAGTAAGTTTGAGCGTATCAAATTTTGGCGCCGTTGCCGGGGAATTTAGCTTTTAGATTAACTTGAACTTATTACTAAAGTTTAGTTGATATTTTCTTGATTTTACTTTGTTTTATTGTTTTTGATTTCCTTTCAGAACTATCCTCCTTGTATGCCAAATACACGGAGAGGAAGAGAACCCTTGTTTCCCTACGATCACGAGCTAGAGCGTACACTGCGCAATATGAATCGAAACTTGGGAATAAACGATGAGGATCCAAACCAGAACATCCCAAATCCAGTGGATGTTCATGGTCAGATGTTACCCGACGCTCCGGGTGAACATCAATTGAGGGGATAAAATCCCGTTCCATGGCCCCAAGCATACTACAGAGGGTATGATAACATCGCAGACTCGGATGGGCCACTTTTCTTGCCCCCTCTACCCTCAGGCCATACTTTTGTGGTGACTAGTAGCCTGATGCAAATGCTCACTGCCAGAGGTTTGTTTTCAGGGCTACCTTCTGAGGATCCACATGCCCATATAGCTAAGGTAAGGGCAGTGTGTAAAAGTTGTGTGGGGAGGCCTGATTTGGATCTAGATGTAATAGGTCTCAGAGTGTTTCCTCTCTCACTGACGGGAGAGGCTGCTATGTGGTTTACTGAGCTCCCATACAACTCCATCTTCACTTGGAACCAACTACGGGATGTCTTCTTAGCACGCTACTATCCGGTCTCCAAGAAATTAAACCACAAAGACAGGGTGAATAACTTTGTGGCACTACCAAGAGAGTCAGTTAGTAGTTCTTGGGATAGATTCACCTCATTCTTGAGAAGTGTTCCAAATCACCGTATTGATGATGAGTCAATAAAGGAATACTTCTATCGGGGACAAGATGATAACAATAAAGCGGTGTTGGACACTATAGCAGGTGGATCTTATGGAGAATGCCCTTATGCTGAGATTGCTGAGAAATTAGAGAAAATCTCCCGTAACAACAAAGCTCTGAGTACTAGGAAGTCCGATACAGGGAGAAACACTTTCGCAGTGCAGTCCACTCACAACCCAGCCACAGATGATATTCGTGAAGAAATGGCTCAAATGAGAACTGAGCTTGGGTTGGTACTAAAACATGTCACTGGGGTGCAGAAAAGATTAATGCAGTCAACTACTTGGCTAAACCACCACCTCCAAACGATGAGTGTTATTATGAGGAGGATTCCTATGTAGTAAATGAACAGATGGGGGGTTTCCAACCAAGTGCCCAAGGCTCTAATCAGGAAAATTGGCGCCAATGTCAAGGGAACCAAGGTCGGAACTATGGTAACTACAATCATGAGGGTCATTATGTCCGATATGGAAACTACAATCGCGACAACAACTTCAACAGGGGTAGCTATGGTAACAGAAACGACAGGAATGGACCCTATGTTCCTCCTCAAAATCTTGAAGTTACTCCTAGGGATGGCGGAGGTAGTATGTCGCGAGTTGAGGATATGTTGCATAAGATGATGAGGAGGTTCGATGCTAGTGATGAGCACAATAAAGAGTTGAGGAATGATTTAGCAGGTATTAGGCAAAAAGTTGATACACATGCAATATCGATTAAGCAACTTGAGTTACAATTGGCCCAATTATCTGCAACTGTGAACACACGGCAACCGGGCACTCTTCCTAGCAACACTGTCCAAAATCCGAAAAATGATGGACATTGTATGGCAATTACTACTCGCGGTGGCAAGCAAACCATTGACCCACCTATGCCATCTAATGAGAAAAATGTGACAAAAGATACTGATAAAGTGGTAAATGTTGATGCTGAATTAGAGGATGAGACTGAGAAAGATGCTGAAGTGCCCAAAAAGGTAATTCCTATGCCTAGGCCACCACCCCCATTTCCTCAAAGATTAGTGAAAAAGAACGAGGATGGCAAATATCAGCGTTTTATAACAATGTTGAAGCAACTTTCTATCAATGTCCCTTGGTAGAAGCTTTAGAACAAATGCCCGGTTACGCCAAGTTTATGAAAGATCTGGTCACAAAGAAAAGATCGGTTACTTTTGAGGATGATGATAGAATGCAGCATTGTAGTGCTATTGCTACAAGATCTCTGGTCCAAAAGAAAGAAGATCCGGGTGCGTTCACTATTCCTTGTACAATCGGGCTATTACATTTTGCGAAAGCATTATGTGATCTGGGGGCAAGCATAAATCTCATGCCCCTCTCGCTTTACAAGAAGTTGGGTTTGGGTGACCCAAAGCCCACTGCGATGCGGCTACTGATGGCTGATCGAACAGTTAAACGGCCCATAGGGATACTTCATGATGTGCTAGTAAATGTGGAGTCATTCATCTTTCCGGCTGATTTTGTTATTCTTGATTGTGAGGTTGATTTTGAAGTGCCTATTATCCTTGGGAGGCCATTCCTAGCTACGGGAAGAGCCTTAGTAGACATGGAAAAGGGGCAGATGAAATTTTGGTTGAACAATGAGGAAGTGACCTTTAATATTTGTAGGTCCATGAGGCAGAGTGGTGAGCTCCAATCGGTATCTGCTATATCCTACAACATGGGTGAGACATCTGAGACGCAAATAGAAGAGTGTCTAGGTGTCGAAGCACTAGCGGCAGTGATAATGAACTTTGATAGCGATTGCATTGAAGAATATGAGTCATTAGTCGCGGCTCTTGACCGAGGTGATGTTCGGTTTAAATCGAAGAAATTTGAGCTTGATATGAAAAATCACGAGTCCCCACCCGCGAAACCATTGTTAGAGGAGGCTACAAAAGTTGAATTAAAAGCTCTCCCACCTCATCTTAGGTATGAATTCTTAGGAAATGGTGACACTTTGCCGGTAATCATTGCATCAGACCTGGATGAACAACAGGTTCAGAGTTTGGTGAAGGTACTAAAAAGGTTCAAAAGAGCTATTGGGTGGACCATTGCGGACATTATGGGATCCCTCCTGGTATTTGCTCTAATAAAATCCAACTCATGCCTGATCATAAGCCGAGTATTGAGCACCAGAGACGCTTGAATCCTCCTATGCAAGAGGTTGTGAAGAAGGAAATCATCAAGTGGTTGGATGCCAGTGTAATCTATCCAATCGCCGATAGTAGTTGGGTATGCCCGGTTCAGTGTGTACCTAAGAAAGGGGGAATGACTGTGGTCCCCAACGAAAAGAATGAACTTGTTCCAATGAGACCGGTTACTGGATGGAGGGTTTGTATGGATTACCGTAAACTGAACTCATGGACTGAAAAAGACCATTTTCCTATGCCCTTGATGGATCAGATGTTGGATAGACTTGCCGGAAAAGGGTGGTATTGTTTTCTTGATGGGCATTCGGGGTATAATCAAATTTCTATAGCACCAGAAGATCAAGAGAAAACCACCTTCACTTGTCCATATGGGACTTTTGCGTTCAGAAGAATGCCGTTTGGGTTGTGCAATGCACCCGCAACCTTTCATTCGAGCGGTGTTTGACCAATTTATCTGAGGTTCTTAAGAGATGTGAAGACTGCAATTTGGTACTAAACTGGAAAAGTGTCATTTCATGGTGAAAGAGGGTATTGTGTTGGGTCATCGCATTTCAGAAAAGGGCATAGAGGTTGATCGAGCTAAAGTTGAGGTAATAGAGAGACTTCCCCCGCCAATCTCTGTGAAAGGTGTGAGAAGCTTTCTTGGGCATGCAGGTTTTTACCGGAGATTCATCAAACTTTTCAAAGATTGCACACCCATTGTGCAAATTGCTGGAGAAAGAATGTAAGTTTTGTTTTGATGAATCCTGTCTTAAAGCATTCGGTGAGCTAAAAGAAAAGTTAGTGTCTGCGCCTATCATTATTTCTCCGGATTGGAACAGTCCATTGAGGTAATGTGCGATGCTAGTGGGGTGGCTCTTGGTGTAGTATTGGGACAGAGAAGAAACAAAATCCTTCACCCAATTTACTATGCTAGTAAAGCCCTCAATGAAGCTCAGAAGAACTACACAGTGACTGAGCAAGAACTCCTTGCAGTATTCTTTGCTTTTGAGAAATTTCTCTCCTATTTGCTAGGTACTAGAGTTATAGTGCATACTGACCATTCAGCATTGAGATATTTGATGGCAAAGAAGGATGCGAAACCAAGGATGATTCGTTGGGTATTACTGCTGCAAGAATTTGACTTTGAAGTGCTGGATAGAAAAGGGACTGAAAATCAAGTTGCTGATCATTTGTCTCGTCTAGAGGATGAAGCTATGAGAGAGTTAGGGGATAAGACTGACATTGATGATACTTTTCCCCGATGAACATGTATTGGCTGTTTCACAAGACTTGATTCCATGGTTCGCAGATTTTGCGAACTATCTGGCTAGTGATATTGTTCCATCAGACTTGTCCTTTCATCAAAGGAAAAAGTTCATGTACGATGTGAAGAAGTTCTTTTGGGATGAACCATACTTGTATAGGAGTTGTGCCGACGGGCTTATATTCGGCGTTGTGTGCCAGAATGTGAAATGTTGAGTGTGTTGGAGGCATGCCATTCTTTACCTGTTGGCGGACATCACAGTGGTATCCGAACCGCTCACAAGATATTGCAATGTGGTTACTATTGGCCAACTCTTCATCAAGATGCTCATGGGTTTGCTAAAGCATGTGAAAAATGTCAACGAGATGGTGGTATTTCAAGAAAGCAAGAGCTCCCTCTAAACCCCATTCTTGTGATTGAGTTATTTGATGTTTAGGGTATTGACTTTATGGGCCCTTTCGTGAGTTCTCATGGGATGAAGTACATTCTAGTAGCAGTTGATTATGTATCTAAATGGGTCGAATCCATAGCCCTCGCAAACAATGAAGGTAAGAGTGTCACGGCATTCTTGAAAAAGAATATATTCTCCCGTTTTGGCACCCCAAGGGCCATTATTAGTGATGGGGGCTCCCACTTCTGCAACAGATTTATTCAAGG
>JAKWJD010001755.1:43604495-43693475 GCA_027705065.1 Solanum peruvianum
ATAATCCGATAGTACATGGAATAGTGATTCCACATGGATCTTCTTTCTTTTGCACTAGAGACCTCAACTTGGCGTAAACAGGCATTTGTTCGAGAGCTTCAATCAAAGGTACATTGATGGAAAGTTGTTTCAACTTAGTAATAAAACGCCGGTATTTACCATCCTCGATTTTTCACTAACCTCTATTGAAATAAATGTGGTGGTCTAGGCATGGGGGTAAACTTTTGGTGTACCTCAACTTCTTTCCCCGTTTTGCCTTCTAACTCACCACAAACCTCCACTACCTCTTCATCGCCTCTTATCATATTTTCTACACCAGACGACATCGGTGGGTCAAATGTTTGCTTATTACCTTGATTTGTGACGGCCATACAATGTCCATCATTTTTAGGATTTTGGACAATATTGATAGGAAGAGTGCGCAGTTGGCGTGGGTTCACTGTCGAAGACAATTGGGTCATTTGCAGCTCAAGATGCTTGATCAGGATTGCATGTACATCAACTTTTTTCCCAATACTTGCTAAGTCACTTCTCAACTCTTTTGTGTGCTCATCACTAACATCAAACCTCATCATCATTTTGTGCAACATATCCTCAACATGCGCCATACTGCCTCCACCATCCCTGAAAGCAACTTCACGATTTTGAGGTTGAACATAGGGCCCACTCCTATCATTTCTATTACCATAGTTACCCTAATTGAAGTTGTTGTCGCTGGTTGTAGTTCCCATATTGAACATAATGACCCTCTTGATTATAATTTTGATAGTTTCGACCTTGGTTTCCTTGACCGTGGCGCCAATTTTCCTTATTGGAGCCTTGGGCGTTTGGTCGGAAAACCCCTGTCTTATCACTTACCGCATAAGAGTCCTCCTCATAGTAATACTCATCAATTGGCGGTGGTGGTTTAGACAAGTAGTTCAACGCATTTACCTTTTTTTCACCCCAAGTGACATGTTTCAACACCAATCCAAGCTCATTTCTCATTTGAGACATTTCCTCACGAATCTCTTCTGTTGCTGGGTTGTATGCGGATTGCACTGCATAAGTGTTTCTCCCAGTATCTGACTTCCTAGTTCTCCAAGCTTATTATTTCGGGAGATTTACTCCAATTCTCATTAATCGCAGCATAAGTACACTCCCCATAAGAACCACCTGCTATCGTATCCAGTACTGCTTTATTATCATCCTATCCCCGATAGAAATATTCTTTCAGCGACTCATCATCGATGCGATGATTGGGTACACTTCTCAAGAACGAGGTGAACCTATCCCAAGAACTACTGACTGATTCTCCCAATAGTGCCACAAAGTTGTTCACCCTATCTTTGTGGTTTAGCTTCATAGACACTGGGTAGTGACGTGCTAAGAACACATCCCTCGGTTGATTCCAAGTGTAGATTGAGTTATGGGGGAGTTCAGTAAACCATATAGTGGCCTCTCCCGTCAATGAGAGAGAAAAACACTATCAACCCAATTACGTACATATTCAAGTCAGGTCTCCCTAAACAACTCTTACATACCGACCTCATCTTGGCGATGTGAGCATGTGGATCCTGAGAAGGTAGCCCAGAAAACAAACCTTTAGTGGTGAGCATTTGCATCAGACTACTAGTTACCAAGAATGTATGGCCATGTGGTCGGAAAGGCAAGACAAGTGGCCCATCAGAGTCAGTAATATTATCATATCCCCATTAATAATCTTGAGGGCGTGTAGCGGGAGGTTGCCTTCGTATTTCACCTTCCCCACGATTTTCAAGTAATAGTTGGTCATGAGCATCACCCGTTGGTGGAAGTTGCTAGTGGTGATCTTCATCAAGAATACCCAAATTTCGATTCATTTTGCGCAATGTACACTCTAGTTCAGGGTCGAGTGAGAGTATATGTTCTCCTCTACTCCGCGTACTTAGCATACATGGAAGTTAGATCTTCATGAGACAAAAACAAATAAAGAAAAAGTAAAATCAGGAAAATGTTGAATTAACTTTGGTGATAAGATTAAAGTTAATCTAAAAGCAACTTTCCCCGGCAGCGGCGCCAAAATTTGATACGCTTAAATTTACTTCTCTAAAGGAAGTATAAGCGTTCATATTAAGTAAAGAACCCAACTTTGAGGTTGGGGTCGATCCACGAGGAAAATGATTTATACTTAACCTTAACCTATTATTTCTTCTATTTAGTCATTACCTTTCAAGAAACAAGTAACAAAAAGGGGTGTTTGAAGTAATAACTATAATTAGCTATTTCTAAGTAAATAAGTAACAGGTTCAAAGATTTGATTTTTATAAAGTAATGAGAGTAAATAGGGCATAAGTGTTCCCCACAGGTTCATAACACGGTAATTCTATCTATAACAATCCTTTCCTAGTATCTTGCATGCAAAGTGGTAAGTTATGTATTCCTAATTCCTTGGTTCGACAACTAGGAATTTTGACTCCACACCTTGGTCCGTCTACGTGTGTATGCTTTACTAAACCTTACTTTTACCTTATATTAAGCATCATAATCGATGTTGGCTTGGTTGTTACTTCGCACCAACCGACACTAGCCTATTAGATAGTGTATACTAATACGTTGATAATTCTTTTCTTATTATCTACCTCCTTGGTTCAGCAAGTAGCAACAAGGCGAGTTCTAACGCATCCACTCGTTAAAAAGACTTCTAAACGAAAGAATTATCAATGGATGCAAATCACTATTCGAGAATTATTATTTTATCTAGGTTTTACCTTGATATTTACCATGGTTCCCACAACCCTTGTAATTGAGTTTAGTTACCCATGTTAACAATCACACAATTCATATTAATTAGATAAGAATTCATGCATTTACTTTGATTAGATTGAAGAAAATCCAGAACATTACTTGAATTAATCAAAAACTTGCAACAAACGATTCCGGAAAATAAAGTAATTTTAAAAAATCCCAAAATTCAAAACTACGAATAATAAAACAAGAAATATCTAAGAGTCTAACCCCAAAACAAGGCTATTAAAAGTATTTATAATAATAGAGTCCTAACAAAAGAGGGAGATCTATTTAAGGAAAATCCGTCCAAGAAACGCGTCTGAGTCTACGACTGGAGCGACGGACCGTCGGGGTCACAACGGACCGTCGAGCCCCTCCATCGTTCCATACATAACTCTTATTTCTGCTGCTTTCTTCACTAACGTTCTGTAACCATCAATGGATATTGATGATGATCCGTTGCATGAACGGCGGTCCGTCGATGTCTTCCGTTCTTCCAAACTTAGAATCTTTTGGAGATGGGTACTGGACTACTTTCTGTTAACACTGACGGATGTGCCGGACGGTCCGTCGTGGCTATGATGGTTTGTCGTGGCCTCCGTAGCCCCACACTTGGTCAGAATTCCCCAACTTCCTTTAGTAAGGGGCCCACCTACGGACCGTCGAGGTCACGACGGATTGTCGATGGCACCGTTGGTCGTCACTTCTACAATTTTTAACATAATTCTCCAATATTCTCCTTCTGGACATAGTTCCTGCAAACAAACAGAAAACTACATCAAAACCAATACAAAAAGGCCTTAGACATACACTAAACTTAAGGAAAAAGCATTGAAAGTACCGTGAAACCAGGTTACATCAACACCCTCAACTTAAATTCGTTGTTTATCCTCAAGCGACGTCATATGACTCACTACAAATTCTTTGTACAAAAGTATCCTTATTTTAGCTTTTTGCAATAATCTGGCTATCAATCCCGATAATTTTCAAATTGATATATGCATGCTATCACTATTAGGTTTGTTCATATGGATCATACCATGACACAGACTCACCACACACCAACACCTATCCTCTTTGATCTCTCACTAAGGTACCAATTTTCCGGTATTGCCACTGGTGTCCTCACTTCAAAACAACATCCTCATTTTTTACACATTGATATCAGCTTGAGTATAATGATTATTTTTCAACACTCTCTCTCAGAAAAGCTTCTCACCTCCTTTATACTTGTGGCCATAGGTTTTCCCTTATTTTCACTGATTTAAGTTTACCATAATGCACTTTTAGGATCACGATAGGAATTTTTTAGCTTGTAACTTAGGCTCAAGGTCAAGTAGGGTACATTTAGATATATTTTAGTGACTTGTTGCCCACGTTGACATAACGGCTAAGCGTCCTACCTTTTTATCGTTTTATTCCGCCTTTTTTCTCAATTTTCTTTAACATTGCTATTCTTCCTTTTTTTTCCTTTTGTATAAGTGACTCTTATCTTTTCTTGTATATTTTTTTCTTTGATTTCAACTTTCCTTGAGTCACTTTTCTTTTCTTCTTGCTCTCTCTTTATTCTTTCAACCCCACTTTCCGGAGTATTCCTCATAATAGCCACCCTTAACTCATGGCTTTGCCATGAGTCAGGGTACACAATCCCTTGTGTCAGGGCCACGAAAAGATTGTTTTCTTCATTAGCCACCCTCAACTTATGCTTTTGGCATAAGCTGAGGTGCACATGTCCAAGGAGGGACCAGGGCCAACACGTTGTTCCCAGAAAAGATCAGTTGGGGTGAAAAAGAAAGGTCTATTTTAAGGTCAAATCATTTGGATCAAGAAGAGATTAATTGCAATCATTTTTTTTGTTATTTAGGTAAACATTGGCTACATTGAAGAAAGGCCTTTGATCCTTTCCTAATTGTCTATTAGACTTACTTTTAGCAGGGCTAACTAGCCAGGTCCTAGATCAGTACAAATAGTGGACTATTCAAATTTTCCTCACACTCACTTGACATCTTATTACTCTGCCAGATTATCAGACACCTAGTTCGAGTCTTAGATTTAGGGTCATGCAGTGGTGTATCTCTATGTCATGCTAAGAGCCACACATTTATCAATTACTGTGCCTAGTCGTGCAATATTTTCTTTAAATCAGGATATCATTTTGTTTAGCCATTATGCTTCAGATTCCATTTCTATATTATGTACAAGAGATACAAACATGCTGGTTCGACAATAAAAATAACCAGTCTCTTGGGGAAAAAGAACATAGGCAAGAAAACCCCAAGAGAGGATCGTGAGTTGGGCTACTCAGACTTCACCCTAGCACTCACTTTCCATTTACTCTCGCCAAAATTTGATACGCTCAAATTTACTTCTTGAAAAGAAGTATAAGCGGTCATATTAAGTAAAGAACCCAACTATGAGGTTGAGGTCGATCCTAGGAGGAAAATGATTTAGACTTAACTTTAACCTATTATTACTTCTATTTAGTCAAGTCCTTTCCAAGAAATAAGTTACAAAAAGGGGGGTTTTAAGCAATAACAGTAATTAGCTATTTCTAAGTAAATAAGTAACAGGTTCAAAGATTTGATTTTTATCAAGTAATGAGAGTAACTAGGGCATTAAGTGTTCCCCACAGGTTCATAACACGATAATTCTAGCTATAACAATCCTTTTTTAGTATCTTGCATGCAAAGTGGTAAGTTATGTATTCCTAATTTCTTGGTACAAGAACTAAGAAATTTAACTCCGCAACTTGGTCTGGCTACGTGTGTATGCTTTATTAAACCTTACCTTTACCTCATATTAAGAATCATAATCGATGTTTGGCTTAGTCGTTACTTCGCACCAACAGACACTAGTCTATTACATAGTGTACACTAAATCTACATTGATAATTCTTTTCTTATTATCTACCTCTTTGGTCCGACAAGTAGCAACAAGGTGAGTTCTAACGCGTGCACTCGTTAAAAAGACTTCTAAACAAAAGAATTATCAATACATGCAAGACACTATTCTAGAATTATTATTTTTGCTAGGTTTTACCTTGTTATTTACCCATGGTTCCCACAACCCTAGTTATGGAGTTTAGTTACCCATGTTAATAATCACACAATTCATATTAATTAGATAAGAATTCATGCACTTACTTTGATGAGATTGAAAAAAATCCAAAAGATTACTAGAATTAATCAAAAACTTGCAACAAACGATTCTGGAAAATCAAGTAATTTTCACAAAATCCTAAAATTTAACACTTAGAACAATAAAACTAGAAAATATCCAAGAGTCTAACCCCAAAAATGAGGTTTTTACAGGTATTTATAATCATAGAGTCCTAACAAAAGAGGGAAATCTATTTAAGGAAAATCTACCCAAAAAATGCGTCTGAGTCGACGACTGGAGCGACGGACCGTCGAGGCCCTCCATCGTTCCATACTTAACTCCTTTTTCTGTTGATTTCTTCACTACCTTTTTGTTACCATTGATGGACATGGATGACGATCCGTTGCGTGCACGATGTTCCATCGACGTCTTCCGTTCTTCCATACTTAGAATCTTTTGGTGATAGGTATTGGGGCTGATTTTTGTTAACATTGAAGGATGTGCAAGATGGTCCGTCATCGCTATTATAGTCCGTCGTGGCCTTCGTAGCCCCACACTTGATCAGAATTCCCCAACTTCCTTTAGCCGCCTTTTTTGGCACGACGGTGGCCACCTACGGACCATCGATGACTCCGTAGGTCGTCACTTCTACAATTTTCAGTACAATTTTCCCACGTTCTCCTTCTGGACAGATTTCCTGCAAACAAAGGGGAAAATACATTAAAAGCAATACAAAAAAGGCCTTAGACAAGCACTAAACTTAAGGAAAAAATATTGAAAGTACCGTGAAACCACGGTACATCACTCAGCACCTATATTCATAGAAGTTTACCACATCATAAGACACATTCAAGTCAAGACTACAAAAACATTACGTAACCCATAGTCAATTCCACATATGCTAACTTCACTTTACATAGACTCTTTCTAAGACCTTATTCATAAGCCCAATCTAAGTCTAATAGTGCAATGTACATGTGAAGCCGCATAACCTCACACATACTAAGTAAACCTATCAAGAGACCACAAGCATACCATTCACTTAAAACACAAACAAGGCAAGTAAAGACACTTTAAACATGACAAGCAAGAGTTCATCATTAAGTTAATAAGACTCATACTATTCATATAAGGTAAGAACACTTCATATACCATTGCACATTATCACAACAAGTAGACTACACTACAATGTCATGCACAAGAAACATAAACATAGTCATATACATAAGAACACATTCCTAGAACTCCCTTCAAGAGCTACTTGTACAATGCATAGGTGAAGTAACATACCCCCACCTACACTAAGCAACTTCCCTTAGGTTATCCTAGTTAGGATCCTTAGTTTATTTCCATAGTCCATTTTACTTTAGGGAAACTATAGCCTTAACTGACACTAAGACCATGGGTGCTGAATATGAAATTTGGTGTTGTAGAGACTTACACCAAGGGAAGGTGATCTACCTTGCCAAAATAGAACATTAACATCATCCTAGCATATGAGGTGATATCACTTGCTAGATCCTATGGGGCAAGCGTAGTTTATTGAACTTGGATTGTATATATGGAAACCCACTTTATGCCAAATGGGGCACAATAGTTATCCACCACGTGTGGACTATGGTGAACAAGACTTCCCACATTTGAAACGGTAACCCCTCATCTAAGTTCACTCGGTGCTAAGGTAAGTTCCCTTTATTGGAAATCCATACTTCATAAAATGTACGCTCAGGAGAGTTAACCCTCATATGCTTAGCTCATAGTTCATAGATGAGAGTTCATTAACTTAAATCATGTAAGAAGTCCTTCACATTGACATAACATATTCAAGCACCGTCTAGTTTAGGGTACCCTTGAGAACACCTTACAAGAGCCCCTCTATGGACTAGATCATCTTACAAGTAATTATGCACATACATTCATATGGGTGTGTGTATACATATATGTGAGCAAACCTTTCACATAACACTTTTATACTACACATGTTCATGCTTTTACATCATTCACCCATAAGTGTATAGGTGTAACTATATAAGCGATCCTTCATATAAACACATTTAGACACTATGCACGTTCAGAATTCATCATGTCATATACTTAAAATCATATCATATAATTCATATTCATATCATCTTCATGCATTCTTATTCATGTACTTGAATCACAAACCTAGGAACTATCTTATCAAGGCACACATGTGCAATGCATTGACAAGGTCCCATACCCTTGTCCATACTATTACACCTTTGAATTAATCCTAGTTAAGGTATACATAACCTATTTCATGGACATATCTTTACATGCATACTAGTAGAGACAAGTGCATTGAGAATACCCTTTCATTAGACACCATGAACCTATACTATTTGTAAGCATGCATACGGTGTAAGTGTGTGTACTTTGGTCAACATGATCACATAATGGTTGAGATCAAAACCCTCCACCTTATTTTTAATACACAAAATATCCTAAATATTTCATACCTAATCTACCAGAGAGGAGGATCCATCTCTCCTCTCTATCTCCTACTTCCTTCTTCTCCGCCTCTTCTCTCTATCTCTTCTTTCGTCCCTCCATCTTCTCTCTTACGCATTTATTATTTAGTTAATAAATAGACCTTAATTACTACATGTAACCCCCACATAAATTACATGAGATACGGTCGGGACCCACATTCCTCGACGTCGAGGGATGCTTAATACCTTCCCCTCGAGGTAATTTGAACGCTTACTCGATGTCTGGTTCGTTGACCTTTAGTTAGATTAGTTAGGTTAAGAATTTCCCTAAATCGCCTTAATTCGCTAGATGCCAACTCTTCACTTCAGCAAACCTAAAAGAGTTGTTAGGTCATACACCGAAACCCATTTTGCCAAAAATGGGGCACAACAAAATGGTTAGTTGTTGACACCCAATATTAACAAATATTTTAACCCTTTTGTAAATGCTATTTTATTATATACGTATTTTCAAAACATATGCGTATTTAAAATTATGATCAATTATGTCCAATTATTGTAACTAACGTTAGTTACACTCAAAAGAACTTACTCAATTGTTTAAAAATTTAAGGGTGTTTAATTTTTATGAAAAATATTATAATACGTCTAGTATATTATATTTGGATAGAATTTACTAGATATTCCTCCAACATATTAAAATTTTAGCCTATTATATTCCAATTCATTTTAATTCTAGTCGTTCCAATTAAAACTCTTATTTCAATTATAGCCACTTGTTCATTGCAATATAGGACTTTTTTTTACTTATGTCAATAATCTAAATTTAAAATTACGATTCAATCTTTTCCTTTTATCCCTTTTGATCAAAATCTAATATTCAATCTCAGTCAATAATCTTAAATCGACCAACGGTTCATATTGCCTAACCCATTTCATTCCTAATCTAACCTAATATAACAAAGGGAAAATTGTATATAATAGGAAACTAATAATCTAAAATAAATGGAATATCTAGGGTTTGATTTAATTGTGCTCTATAGCAAACGTTTGCATAAAATTGTCATGCGCCTCTCTCCCAAATATTTCGCTCACCACTCTCCTCCAATCTCTCGCTCGCTTGCTCACTTTTTATACAAACACAGTGTATAAAAAAAATTTCTAATAGTATAAAGAAGAGGAAATTGTATAAATACTTATATTTTTGCTTCCCTCTCTTCCTTCTTCTAGATCTCGCTCGTCACTCTCCCAAATCTCGCTCGCCACCCTCGCCTTTCTCACTTATACAAACAGAAGCGAAATGTATAAACTGCATTTCTGTTGTAGAAAGCGTGACAAAATTGTATATACACATGCAAGTACATATATTTTCGTCCTATACACCTATAAATATACAGTAAAAGTACTCCTCTGCCCAGTTTCTTTTGTCTTTCTCTCTCTTTCTCATTTTATACAATTTTCAAATTGTATCTAATTTCTCTCTTTCTCATTTTACACAAATTCAAATTGTATATAATCGGTCTATACTCTTATATTAATACAATTCGTTTTATACACTTCATTTTTATGCAGTTCTCTGCCCAAGTGTCTTTATCTTTCTTGTTTTATACACTTCGTTTTATACAATTTGTTATGGATCGCAATTATGCAAACTTTGCTATAGCATACAAATATGAATTTTTTATTTGCTATGTGTGAAAGTTGCCCTATAACAAAATCCCTAAAAATTAATTTTTGTCTTTCTTCTCCAAAAAGCAGCGCATATTTCTCGTCCTCCCTCCTTACTACTGACCGGCGACTACCACTGAAGAGGACAACAGCCGTCTATTGCCTCTGTAGTGTTTCTCTTCTTCTCATCTTCCTCGAGCGATGAACAACGTCAACAACAACTGCGCGCACCGAATACAAAAAGCTAACAAGAACCATCAACTTTGTCAGCAGCTCCGGCAAAGTCCAGGAGACAAGAAGCTCAACGAGGCGAGCATCACCGACGAAACAAGCCGCTGCTCTCCCTCCGGTCGTCATCTTCCTATCTCTACTTTTTCTGGTGGATGACAGCTTAGCGAAGCGAATAGTCGTTTCAAACTCAACAAGCTCCGGTGAAGCAAATGAGGCCGCAAGAATTTCGGGAAAGTTAAAGTTCTAGGCGAATCTTTTCAGATCCTCACGGGTTTGTTTTCTTTTTCAATTTATCATCCTAATTTCTATTCCTTATTCTGATTTGGTTTAATTTATCTTTGCTGCTCCATATGTTTAACATATGAGTTTTACTTAATAAATTTTCATGGTTTAACTTGTTAGTTCATATGCTTAACATTTTCATTGTTAAAATATTATGGCGTAGTGTAATGTCATATATTTTATATAAAGCTTCTTAGAGATTTTATTTATGTTGCATATGTTTTTCTCCATTTCTGATCCGTTCCTTTACTTGAATTTGTATGTTTAGTGCTACGGGCTGATTCTTTGCTTATATAAACTTTGTCATTGTTCCTTATGTTAATATCGAGATTTTCTTTGAATATGTATGGTTGGATATATTCATGAGGTGATTATTTTAATTAGAGACTCTTATATATTTGGCCAATGTTAATTGGTTTTTTTTGCTATTATTCTTGTTAGAATATTTATGAAAAAATTGCAATACGTCTCCCTTTGAATGAGGAATAATAATATGAATTGATTCCTAAAATATTTACTTTCCTTTAATTTTGCACTCTCTCATCTACTTCTTGGTGATTTTCTGATCTCCGAAAGCATGTGTATTTTATCTTTGTTTGAATGTCATTATATTCTAATTTGATTTAGGTTTGGTGTTTATTTACCATTGTTGATTATTGAAATGATTTAGCAAATTAGGATGTAAATGGGTTGATTAGCTTAATCAAATTGACTAATGTTTAATTCCAGCATCGTTCCTTTAATAATTGTTTTCACTCACTTATATAGGCTTCTGTTTATAAAAGTGTTTATTGATATTGGGTGTTTAGAAAGAGACATGATGATTCTTGTTGTCTCTTTTTATTTTCTAGTTTTTTGTGTTGGTTACATTTCTTGTAAGATGAATGTCTATTGAAAATAACTTTTCTATTCTACAAGGGTCAATTGAAGGTCTTTCTACATTCTATCACGATATTTCAATTGTGGGATTATACTTCGATATGTTGTATACCATGATACTATAAAGTATGAAACGAATTTTTCTTGTTTTAGACAGGTTGGGAAAGGAAAAAATCAAGACTAGTGGCTAGTACAGTTTTTTTGCCATGGTATTTTGAGAAGCAACTTCTATTTCATTGTCTCGATTTTGTTAATATTTAGTATATCTTAATTAGTCTTTCAAGTTGGATATTTTTTACTTAATATATTTTTCCTTAACGAGAATGTTGAGATATTATATCATGAATGTCACTTTTTAGATGTTCTTAATATATGATAGTGTAATTTTTTATTATTATCTAGCTTTTTTTAGTACGTTGTTAATTTTAATTTGTATGGTGTATGATATATGATCATTATTATAAAAAACTACTCCATGGCCCATTTGCTATTAAGTTTAATATATTGTATTATTTAATAATTTAAACTTTTTCAATTTATAGAGATCTAGCTTAATACAAAATATATTTTAAATAGTATTGCTACGAGTTTAAATGTCAACAGTGACAACATTTTATATTCAAAGAGTCATTTATTAGTGAAGAATTCATTTATGACGATAAAATTTTCATAATTAAAGTATTAATATTATGTGACCAAAATATTTGTCCCAAAAGTTGCCTACTTATTTATGATATTTTCTTGAAAATTTTATTTTGTTGACAATTGAATTATTTTTAGTGACTATATAATTGTTCAACTACAAAATTATTTAAGTATAAAGTTGTCACTATGTTTTACCTTTAGGTACAGCGAAAAAATTGAATGTAAAAAGTAGTTTTTAGTGACGTTATATTATTTGCTTGACTACAAAATACATAAAATATTAGTGACAAATTGCATCGTCACTAATTAAACTAGAGAGTTGGTGACACATCATTTTCGTCGGCTAGAATAACCTAAGTGACAAAAATATATCTCTACATACAAAGTTTAATAATTTTTATGATGAACAAATTTGTCATAAATACGAAGCATTTCATGATACAAATATTTTTCCCCGTTAATACATTTACATTTAGTAACGAAATACTAAGTTGTCTCTGCATACATTTAGTGACCCATGTTTTAAGGATGAATGACTGACGAATTTGTGACGAAATATGAATTTCTAGTGACAAAATTATTTGTCGCTAATAATCTAATTTGTTGTAGTGATTAAACATGACTTAGGAAATCATTGATCATTAGGATTTCTTTCCTAGAGCTTGTGAAACAAATATCAAGCCCTTCACCTTAGAGACATCCTTTAAGCATCCATAACCTATACTTTCTGTGAAAAGGTAAAGAAGAATGGTGTTAGTACAAAAATGTACTAAGTATGACAAAATATGCAAAACATGCATTTAAAAGGGACATTTTACTGTGCATGCATGCATCATGCCTTTTTGTAAAAAAGTCATAAAAACATTGATATAATAAGCATCATACAATCACATACTTCATATAGGAATATTCACTGTCCATACGTCATATAAAATCACTTATTACATTTAAGTTATGTTAGTCTCCACTTTACAATAAGCTTGACACAATTACACTAAGCACCATCATTTTAGAGTAAGCTTTCTTTCCCTTTAACTCTTAACTTCCCAAGTAACCCTCTAGTGATACTTGGTGCAATGCATCACCTTAAGCGCATAAGGTACTTAGACAAATAACTTTCCTAACTCAACACCTAAATTCATAGAAGTATAGCACATCATAAGATATATTCAAGTCAAGACTACCAGAACCATTACAGTAACCCATAGTCAATTTGCACATATGCTAACTTCACTTTACATAGTATCCTACAAGACCTTACTCATAACCCCAATCTAAGTCTACTAGTGCAATGTAGATTTGAAGCCCCATAATCTCGCATATTCTAAGTAAACCTATCAAGAGACCACAAGCATACCATTCACTTGATACACCAACAAGGCAAGTAAAAATACTTCATACATTCCAAGCAAGACATCATCATATAGTCAATAAGACCCATACTATTCATATAAGGTAAGAGAACTTCATATAGACTCATCAAGACTCATACCATTGCACATTATCACAATAAGTAGACTACACTACAATGTCACACATAAGAAACATAAACATAGTCATATTCATTAGAACACCTTCCTAGAAATCCCTTAAAGAGCTACTTGTGCAATTCATAAGTGATGACCCATGTACCCACATACACTAAGCAACTTCCCTTAGGTTATCCTAGTTAGGGTCCTTGCTTTACTTCAATTGTACATTTTACTCTAGGGAAACTATAGCCTTAAATTATACTACGACCATGGGTGCTAAACATGGAATTTGGTGTTGTAGAGCCTTAAACCGAGGGAAGTTGATATACCTTGCCAATATAGAACATTAACATCATGCTAGCATATTAGGTGATATCACTAGCTAGAACCTATGGATCAAGCATAGTATATGGAACGTGGCGGTATATATGGAAAACCTTCTTTTGCTAAATGGGGCATTATAGTTATCAACCTCATGAAGAAGTTGGTGAACAATCCTTCCCACATTGGGAAAAGGAACCCCTCACCTATTTTTAGTCAGTGCTCAGCTAAGGTCCCTTTATTGAAAAGTCATTATTGTCATTACTTTATAAAATGTTGGCTTAGGGGAATTAATCCCTTATATACTTAGGTCATAGGTTATAGATGAGAGTTCATCAACCTAAATAATGTGAGAAGTCCTTTCACATGTACATAAAATATTCAACCATCATCTAGTTTTGGGTACCCTTGAAAAATCCTTCCAAGAGACCCTCTATTGACTAGATGTATAGACGGAGCAACCTACGACTAGTAGGCCCATTGAAGGGACATTCTACTGGCTTTCATTTGGGTCTAAGGCGTAGCATTAGTTTTTTTGTCTCCCAGCATAAGTATGGAACTATTCCCACCCATATACGGGGCGTCATCACACCTACTGGCCGTCGTTTGCCACGCATAGCTAAACACTGCCAAGGCAGTGTCTAAGAAGACTATGGGTCCTCTTTGAGGGCCTTTTTCGGGGACCTCTGTGAGTCGTACAAGAATGTTTTCAACGTAAATATACTTATTAACATATTAGGGACCTTCCATATAATTTTCACCCAAAACAAACATGTAAAACATGTCAAGACTCACCAAGACACATATGAACGTCTCAAGCCCAACTTTGAAACGTCATCGGATGTTCTTGGACATTTGACCTCCAAATGAATTCAAATTAATCATGCATACTATGAAACACTTTATTAACATATTATAATCCTTTTGAGACTCATGTGATACTCTGGATACCTTATCTCATTTTGGGGGTCTTACATGAATTAAAAAGATTGATTTCTTATGAGTTTCTTTCTTATCCGAATTTTATTTTCTATATTGCATTGTTTATAATTTTATTTGATTATTATGATTAGATTATAATGTATTGTTTTTCAATTTTATTAGTTCTTGATGTTAAACCTAGTATGTGGAAAGGATCATTAATTGATCTAAATTCCCAAACCCTTGGTTATGAACTCATCTTTAATGATTAGTAATGTTGTAATTAACTTAGTTCTTGTGTTAATGACTATTGAATGATGTTATTACACCTATTTATGGATGAAACTATATTGCTTAAGGATACGAACAATAATGATGGCTTTTGAAGGAGAATTGGGAATATTTTGAGATCTCAAACCTCTACTTCAATTTTGACGACTTGTACCTTGTGATGAATTCAATTAAAGCATATCTTGTTATTATTTTAAGTAGGTGTTGGTATAATAATTAAATTGCAATGTCTTTATTATCAAAAGGTGTGATATTATGTTTAAGATGTAATGATATAAAGTTGGTTATGAATTGTCTATGTGACTTATTAGGACGTGATAATGATAATGTGTCGACCTTATATATGAGGGTATGAGGGTTGTATAAGATGGAAATTATCAAGCAATTCCTAATTAGATAATGACTATGAACATAAAAGGTTTTAGTTTCCTATGACCTGAACTAAGTTATGATTGTTAAAAGAAGACTTAAAGACATTTCAAAAAGGAACTCTAGTTTAGCACTGAGTGAACTCAAGATATTAGAGATTATAATGTATGAGCATATAGTCCTTGAACTATGTTTTCCATAGGAATACTAGCTAGTTGATCTAACTAGAATGCTATGTTTATGTTTAGGTACTACCTTGGCAAGTAGTCCACCTTCTTTCGGTGTAGGGTTTCATGACACCAAATTCCACATATAGCTCATGACGTTTTTGTCGGTTAAGGAAGGTGTTCCTGAAATTATAATGAAGTAATTATTTGAACAATAACTAGGGTGACTTAAGGGGTTTGAATTAGTCTAGGTAGGGGTATCGGACTCTACCTATAAATTGCACTAGTTGCCCTTAATGGAAGTCCTAGAAGGTTGTTCGTATGAATTAAAAAGTAAATGTAATGACATATTGAATTTACGTATTGATGATCTTATATGATGATAGTTTAATTTATGAACATGCTAATAGTCTATATGTTTGATATGATGATTTCTACTATTGCTACTATGTAATGTGAAGTTAGGCATTGCTTATGTTCCTTTGTTTAATTTACTTGGCTTAGTAATGTTATGGGCTTTACTTGGTCATTGCACTTGTAGACTTGATGGTTTGTTATGAGTAATGGTCTTGCCTATGTTGTAATATGAACTCTTATACTTTTTTTGTTGTTATAACATCATGTTGAAGTTGTTTTGATTATGTACACAAATATTTTATGATACATGTTCACTTAATTATACTTCATGATGTTAGTCTTGTGTTATATATTTCTTTTCTTAATTAAGGAATATATGATTATTCGATTACATGAGTTCTGGTTTGTGCATTAGACTTTTCAAAATATCTTAGAATGGTTTTGAACTAATGTCCCATTTAGCATGATTTCAAATGTTTTATGTGCATGTTTCCATACTTAGTATAAGTGGTGTACTAATCAATATTTCTATGTTTTGTACAATCATGTAGTTTCCTGCCATTGAGGTTCTAGAAGCGCCATTTGAAGATAAGTTTTGCTCTCATTCTCCATGTTTGGTAGTTCCTCACCTTCTGAGGTCGATGTCACTATCTAGATATTTGATGTTGTAATAGTCCAAGACTTTCTTTCATTCTCTTTCATTTGAAGACTACTATTGTATAAGCATGTATGTGGCTTTTGTTTTAATATGGGCTATGCCCGAATGTTGTACTCCTTATAGATTGTTTAAATGTGAGATATCCCTATTAGATTGTTTTTATATATTGTGTACGTGAACTAAAATTAGAAGCATATGTAACGTTTCCCATGCGATGAGTCTATGTAAACTCTCTGTGTATATATAATGTGTAATTGAGAGGTCTATGTAAACCTAATATCATAGATGCATATGAAAAGTTTTAAATTTTCCTCAATTTATACTAATGATATGTAATGACATATGCTTAGACGTTAGTCTTAGTCTTCTTTGAGGACAAAGACACTGGTTACGTCTAGGAGGTGCTCTCGGGATGTGACAAACTTGGTATCAGAGCATGAGGTTGAATATCCATAGGATGGATGTCTCACTAAATTACGTTTATGAAGGTTCTTATTCATAATTGTGAAGTGCGCCACACTTATGAATGAGAGACTATGTGATACTTAGGAAATCATCATCTTCTTGTAATCCTTTGTTATGCCTCTAGAGTTTTTTTATGTGTTCTTTTCACCTATGTTTTTATCGTTGTTATAGGTATGAATACTCAAAGGGCAGCCACAAGAAGGGACGAGTAAAAGATTTATAATGGGGCAAGTCAAAATAACCAAACTCCCCCGCAAGACAATCAAGTTCCTCCACTTGAACAAGTTGTTATGGGTTATCAAGTTTCGGTTGTTCCAACACTTACGAAGGATGTAGAGATAAGGGAGGCTTCTCTCAATTTGTCTCAAACAATTACTTTGCAAGTTAATGTCGTCACTTCTCAAGTCCAAGCTATTACGACTCATGTGAATTAGGATGTTCGACCTTGTATGCCTGCACATGCTAGCACTATGGCCTCTCATTTGAGAGGCTTTACTAGGATAAAGCCTCATATGTTCTTCGGGTCTTAGGGGGATGAAGAACCTCGAGATTTCCTAGATGAAGTCTATAAGATCTTATTTTCTATGGGTGTGACTACGGGTGAAAAGGCCTAGTTGGCCGCCTATAATTTCAAACATGTGGTGCAAACTTGGTACACTCAATGGAGGGATAATAGGTGCTAAGAGGTGGTCCAGTGACATGGAAGATTTTCAAGAGGGTTTTTGTTGATAGGTTCTTTTCTAGAGAGTTGAGGGAAGATAAAGTAGTAGAATTCCTCAACCTTTGTCAAGGAGGTATGAGCGTACTTGATTACTCCTTGAAGTTTACTAAATTGTATGTGCATGCTCCATCCTTGGTGTCTAACCCAAGGGATGAGATGAGTCGTTTTCTCACGGCAATGTCGGATGACTTGGTGGAAGAATGTCGTTCGGCTATGCTTCATGATAATATGAATATCTCTCGTCTAATGGTTCATGTTCAACAAGTTAAAGAAAGTAGACTAAGGAGAAAGAATAGAGAGGCCAAGAGGGCCAACTCATTTGAAAGTGGTTATTCAAAGGGAAGGTTCACTACACCTCTTAGGCCTATGACCACCCAGTAAAGAGTAGCCTAAACTATAAAAAAGTGTGGCCTTTGATAAAATGCAACACTTTTGGACTTTAAGCAACACTTTTGCAGGGGTGCCCAAAAGAAGCGTGACCTTAGAGTTTAGGAAACACTTTTCATGTGTTGCCTTATCAACTACACTTAAAAGCGTAGCCTAAAAGAAAAAATGGCAACGCTTTTATGTACCTCATATACAAATAGTTTTATCTCATACAACTAGACTTTCAAGCATGGCCTTTACTTCCTTATTGCCCAAAATATTAAACTGTTTCATTTTCTTTCTAATGTATGACATCAATTTTAAAGTGTTGCCTTTTCTATCTAATTTATGATAACACTTTGAAATGTAGTCTTTGCCCATGTTCATACAACAATTTAAAGCCCTATGGCTATACTTTTAAGTGCGGTAATTCTATATTGGCTATAAAATATTTATATGCCACAATTCCTATTAAAAAGCAACAATATTGTTTTGCAATGAATTATCTTAAGCATTAAATTGATTAATAGGTAATTCAAATATATAAATTTGCTATAGACTTCTAAGCATAGAATGACTTATGTACATACACATATTTATAAAGCAATATTCTACATATGTGTACACAATAGTACAAAAAGTACTGTTATGATACTTCAATATATCTAGCAATGAATATATTTAACAAAATCAAATATAATGAAATCAAACTTATACAATAGTTCAAAAACTTTTCATCATCCACTTCAATGAGATCAAATTAACTTAACTATACTATTGTTCAAAAATAGAACGATTACTACTCCAGTCGCATTGTGTGGAAGACAGATAAGTTGCATGTTACATACTAATGTCATGTTAGATGAGACTGTATAACCAAACTTTAAAAGGAGACACCTATGTCTTTTTAAGGAGAAAAACCTTTCATAAATGACGTCTTGTCAATATAACTAAAGAGTTGGACATTGTGATACAACAAAATCTCCAAACATATGTAATACAAGAGTTCTGGACAACTACTTCCTCTGTCCCACAAAAAAATTTCTAAGTTTTACATGGCTAAGTTATAAAATAAGAGTTTTACTCTTGTATATGGAGCAACTGAAGATATGAGTAACTTTTTAGCTTTTCAGACCCTTACAAGGCAAAGTTGCATATGATAATACAAAAAGTTAGGTCCAAGTAATTATTATTTTGTTTGACATTTGATAGAGTTTCCCATTTTTAGAATGGACACTTAAAAGGAATATCACATTCTTACACGCTGCTGCCACTTTTGGTCATCCACTGAGGTACTGAGTATCTTCATCCTTACCTCTAATCTACCACAAGCTAAACCATACTGAATCATTTCAATTGGATTGTTGTCAATATATATAAATCTATTAATACTTTTTCCATGTCAACAAAGTTCTAGTACATTACTAGATTGGAAGGCAAAAAAAGTTTATATAATGAGGAGCAAAACTAAGTACATTTCTAAAGTAACCGTAAAATGTTTTTTTGTGATGCCAAGACATTAGCATGCTCCCAACACCAACAAGCTACCTTCATAATGTACCCCACTATAAACATCACTCTGATAAGTGTAAATCCCTTACTCAAATTTTGGGGTACCATAGCCATAGGTTGTAAAAAGTTATCCTGACAACCCAAAATCAAGTACAACTTCACTTATTCAATTTCAATTTTTTCGGTATAGTGCATAAGAAAAACAAAAGGAAAGGCAAGGTTTCAGTAAATATTGATGATCCACAGGCTCCTAGACTAGAATATCTATTATCCATATGAAGTAAAAGTAAAATAAATGAGTCTTGTAATTCATATAATTAACCCCAACCTAATTGGAATTGAGTTGTAGTTCTTTGTTGTGGTATATTAATGTCCAGTTAGAATATCATCGACTTATGTTGTTGTTAGTTTCGGTTCTGTTCATCTTTGAAAATGAGGTTTTACGAATTTCATTTAAGATCATTAATGCTTATCTTATCAATTTGGATCAATTTCTTCTTCTTTTTTACAACGGTACAGAGGCTATGTTGTATGCACCTTGATAATTCCAAGGGTATCTCCTACCTCCAACTAGCACAAAAACCATATAACAAAGAAAATAAATTGTTATCTCCTACACTTTCTGTATTAAGCAAAACTTACTTCACATATGGAAAAAAATAGAAACTAAATCATGCAAACAAAAATACAACATGAGAAGAGATTAACCCCTTCACTATTTTTATTCAACATCTATTACGGTGTAACTACAAAATGAGGGTGCCTTTCCAAAGTTTAGCAGAAACATGTGACTTAGTGATGAAAATACTTCTATATGTAAGTGGTGGATGATGTAAATCCTATCGATTAAATGGGGACGTCTTTAAGAGGATTTTACCTAATTAGATTGTGCAACTATAAGAAAAAAAGTCAATTTTGCAGTAAGTTCACAAAAGCTAACCTAGGGAAAGGACTACAACGAATACTGACATATAAAGAAGCAAAGAAGGAAATCAACAAACATTTCATTATTCACTGTTGATCATTACTTGTTGCATTGTTGGATGTTAAAGAGGTGAATACTGTCCTTTCCCCTGTTGATAAGTGAAAGATTAACATGTTATTAAAACATCTTAAGATTAGCGGAACTAAGCAGTCGAACTAAGCTCTTTTACCTAGTCATGGTAATTTCACGAAGGATAGAACTGATGTAATCCTCAAAAAAATGGCATTAGTTCCAAGTCAAGATATACATATGGAGCACCTCCCAAATAAAGTCTCTTCATTACATATATACTAGAATCAGTTGTAGAATTTGTGCAACAAAATTAGTGGTAAGGTAGACATACAATCTATCCTTTCCAAACACAGCTTATGGTATTTCATTGGGAATGTTTTTTTGATGTGCCATTTAATTGTGGCTGCAAACAACAATCAAAGATATATTTAAGTAGGAAGTGGTCTTTGGTTATTTAAAAAATATCTTTTGTTACATTTAACCATAGTGCGGACTGAATTGTAAGTGTCTAATTCTGTTTCTTCTTGTGTATAACCACAAAAAAGATGCGATTAAGACAGCTAGACAACAATTCTAATAATGCGATTAAGGAAGCTAGACAAAGTAATCCTACATTCACCTTTGTGGTACCTGCGGGAGGAATCTCTTTTTGAATCCAAAATTAGAGTCGATATCCAAACGTCCTCCGGGACCAACAAGAATAGCTTTTTCAATATCAACAATAATCAACTATAGCATTTCACTAAGAAATTAGTGAAAAGTAAGCTTACCCAAGATTTCAAGTAAACAAAAATTCAAGATAAGCCTCGATTCAAGAGGAGGTTATCAAATCAAATCCCTTCCAAATTTCCCAAGATTCGTGATGAGTGGGTGTCCAACCCTCAGTCTCAAAAGGAAAGAGGCACTAGTTCATATAGCAAGAAGAATAATTATTCCAAGTGTGGTAAGAAGCATTGGGGTGAGTTTCTAGTTGGGGAACGGAAAATTGCTTTGGGTGTGGAAAAGTTGTCACAAGGTTAGAGATTTCCCTAATATGAAGGGGCAAGACAAGGGGAGTGGGAAAGATCAAGCAAGTGATTCTAATGTTCATTTCTCCAAGAAAGAATCTCTTTTATGCTTTCCGCTCTAAAGGTGAACAGGAGAGTTCTCTCGATGTGGTGACTGGTATGTTACAAGTCTTCTCTATAAATGTTTATTCTTTACTTGATCCGGGTGCTACCTTGTCATTTGTTACTCCTTTTGTAGCTAGAATGTTTTATATTTTGCTAGATATCTTAAATGAACCTTTTATTGTGACTACCCTTTGTAGGTGAGTCGGTTGTTGCAAAATGGGTATATAGAATTTGTCCTATAATGTTTCCCAACAGAATAACCTATATTGAATTAGTAGAACTTGGTATGGTTGATTTCGATGTCATTTTGGGAATGTCTTGAATCCTCAAGGACCCAAACCTACATTATTTGGGTAAAGTGAAGAAAAGATAGCTTCGTACATCACACGTACTATGTCTTCTATGCATAAAACCATTGAAATATGCATGAATGAACATTTTAGTTAAAAATATATTTTTATCAAGAAAACCCAATATGCACATAAGTTAAGCATCATAAGACAACCCAACATAAAACCATCCCTACATGTAGACAACCCAAGCAATACTTGTTGTTTTGCTCCAAAAATATAAAATTAAATTTATGTTTTTAGAGAAATTGAACTTTTAAATAAACAGAGTCGCCACTTACTTTTAAGTAAGAATCAAGAAAAGAACTCAAGGTTTTAAAAAAGACATAAATAGATAAAATCAATTTGAAAATAGGTTTGAAGTTTAATTTACATTATGAGAAGGTGTTAGCCCCTCAAAATGTCCGCTAAGTTGCGGTTGACCGGCAATTTGACTAAAACTTTGACTAATTTAAAAAATTGAACCAACTAAAAAAAAATAAATTTTTATTTTTAATTTTTAAAGTGAACAACTAAAGAAGAATATTTTAAGAGAAAAATTCGGTTTGCAAGACAACCAGTGAAATAAAATAAAACTAAGTAATTAATAAATTATAAATATTTTTAATTTTGAACACAAAAGGCAAAATGACTTTTTTAAAGGGAACGTAAGCAAATAAAAACAAATTCGAAGAAAGGTTAGTTAGACAATAAATAATCAAATAAAATAAAAGGTAAGAGAAGGTTATAAACTTCGGCCTTCTCAAAATTTTTGAATTGATGGGCTGGTAAGCTTAACTTCTTTCAACCTGTCCTGAACAAAATTTTTGGGTTACAACCCACATTTTAAAATCTTATTGTGCCTGCTCCTTGAATCAAATCAAAAAAGTAGAATTGGGCTGTGACCAAATTTTGTGCCAAAACAAGCTCAATATACATAATTCTATACAGATGTATACGGGCCATATATCAAATGTATACAACTAACCCGTTCTTTCTGTTCTCGACCACATATTTATCTATAGACCTCTGAGTTATGCGTTTGCCATGTACATCACGGTAAATTGTTGTATGTCAGTGTATATCAACCATTTTTCTTCAATTTTTGCTTCCGCTTATCTTCTTTGAGCTTTCCTTTTCTTTATTTCATCTTCTAATGACAAGGCTGACTCATATCCAAACTCTACGAAGTGCATGGATGGAGTACAAGTTGAATCGGATAATATTACATACAAGAAGATTTGAAAAAATTATAATCATTTAATGATTCAACTTAGCATATTTAAGAAACAACCATTATTCTCAGGATAATAAAGAGTAAAAAAAATTCAAATAGTGAAATTTGAAACAAGCAATTAACCGGCGTCATCGTCCTGTTTGAGGACTAAGACTAGCCTCTTAGTTAACATCATTACATTCATAGGTCAAATTTAGCGGAAAATTAAAAACTTTTCATTACTTGTACTTGGAGGTTTACATAGACCTCTACATATACATAACATATATATATCGAGTATACATAGACCCTTCGCATACGAAGGTTACTTAGTCTTCTACTTTTATTGCAAATAAGTATAGAACGTATAACATAGACATAATAATCACAATAGTTGTCTCATCTCATAACCATCAAATAAGATTGTAAGAACCTTAGCATAACCCATACATCAAGTAAAATGTGTCACATGGGCTATACAATGTTTCATTCTAACTGGAAAGAAAGAACCATAAAAGTCTTTAAACTAAAAAGCAAACTCCATAATCTAGATAATTGCATCTCCTTCGGAAAATGAGGACCTACCCTACTTTGATAAATAAGAGATCCAAGCCTTCTTCAAGTCTCTTTCAAAGCGCTTCAACGACTGTAACCTAAAATGTTCTGGGAAAAGGAAGAAATGGGGTTAGTACGCCACTTGAAACTAAGTATGAGACCATATGGACACGTTCTTTTAAATCATGCTAAGAAAAGGGACATTTATAAAGTATGAACCTTTCATTTAAAATCATTATGCACCTCCAACAAGACAATACCTACCATTATTGCATATTCATTAAGTCATAGGCATGTACATTGATACGCTAAAACTTACTTCTCAAATAAGAAGTAAAGAGGTCGTATCAAGTAAAGAACCCAACTAATGAGGTTAGGATCGTTCCCACGAGGAAAATAGTTCAGACTTAACTTTAATCTATTATTACTACTATTTAGTCGATTATTTCCTTAGAAAACAAAAGACAATAAAGGGGGTTTTTTATATCTAAATGAATGAAATAATTAACTAAATTAAACTAACAACTAACAGATTCAAATCTTGGAGTTTAATCAATTAATCAAAGTAACTAGGGTTTAAGTGTTCCCCATAGGTTCCTAACTTGATAATTCTAACTATAACAATTCTCTCCTAGCATCTTGCATGTAAAGTGATAAGTTATGTATTTCAAAAATACTTGGTCCAACATCTAGAAAAATTCACTCCGCACCTTGGTCCGGCAAGTAGCATTAAGGCGAGTTCTAACGTTGGTCATCCGTTAAAAATACTTCTAAATGAAATAATTATCAATACATGCAAGACATTGTTCTATAATTGTTATATTAGTTAGATTTTACCTCATTATTCGCCCATGGTTCCCACAACCCTAGTTATGGAGTTTAGTTACCCATAATCATAATTACAATATTCATATATGTAATATAAGAATTCATGCACTTACTTTAATGAGAAAGAATAAAATCCAGAAGTTTGCTTGATTAATCAACAAAATCACCAACAACCAATTCCTAAAAAAGTGTATCAATTACTGAAATTAATCGAGGTTTAGAGATTCTCGAAAAGTCTAATAACAATCACAAAGTATAATCAACAAAGAATCTAACAATAACTACGAGTCTAACCCCAAAAAGAGATTTTTCAAACTATTTATAAAAAAACAAAAAAAACATAATAAGAGAAGGACTCTAAATGCTGAAAATCTGTCAAAACGCGTCCGAGTCGAAGGACCTCGTGACGAGCCGTCGTGGTCAAGACGGGCCGTCATGGCCTCCGTCATCTTATACTTCACAACTTCTTCTTCTTCTTCTTTCTTTCCATTACCCTCGACGAATAGGTATGACGGACCATTTCAAGCATGACGGTCCGTCGAGGATCTTTGTTTTATAACACTTAGACTTCTTGGAATTTGGGTACTGAGACTACTCTCTGATCATCATGACGAACCTGCAGGACAAACCGTCGTGGATATGACGGTCTGTTATGAACTTAGTTATCCCACACATGGTCATACTTCCCCATCTTCCTTCGGGAGCTTCACTAATATGACACCTACAGACCGTCACAGGGTCGACGGACCGTCACAAGCTCCGTAGGTGGTAAATTTTCTGCATTTCTTGCTCAAAACATTCGCGTTCATCTTTAGACAGATTTCGTGCAAATAAAGAGAAACTTACATAAAAATCAATACAAAAAGGCTTTTGGACACACACTAACTTAAGGAAAAAGCATTAAATATACCGTGAAACCACGGTATATCAACACCCTCAACTTAAATTCGTTGTTTGTCCTCAAGAGACGCACTATGACTCACAACAAAATCTTTGTACAATAGTATCCATGTTATAGCTTTCGCAATCATTTGGCTATCAATCCCGATTGGTCTCATCATATTTATGCATTTATCACTATTAGGCTTGAATTATGTGAGAGTAGACCATGACACAGACTCACCATGCACTGACACCTATCCTTTTCAATTTTCTCACCGAGGTGCTAATATTTCTGGTATTGCAACTAATGTCCTCACTTCAAAACAACATCCTCATTTTTTACACAATGATTTCAGTTTGAGTATAAGGATTACTTTTGAACACTCACTCTCAGAACAAATTCACAACTCATTTATACATATTGCCATAAGCTTGCCCTTATTTTTCACTACTTTAAGTTCGCCATACAACTCTTAGGATCACGATAGGACTTTCTTAGCTTGTAACATAGGCTCAGAGTAAGGTAGGGTATATTTAGGTTTACTTTAGTGACTTTTTCCCTCCTTGACATATCAGCTAAACATACAACTTTTTATCATTTTATTTCGCCCAATTTCTCATATTCTTTCACCTTGTTATTTTCCCTTCTTTCTTCATTTGTGTAAGTGACTCTCCTCTTTTCTTGCTTGTATTTATTATATTTTTTTTCTTTTTTTTCACTTTTCTTTCAAGCGGTTCTTGAGTCACTTTACTTTTGTTCTTTCTCTCTCTTTGTTCTTTCTACCCCACTTTCCAGAGCATTCCTCATAAGAGCCCCCCTCATCTCATGGCTTTTTCCATGAGTCAAAGTACACAATATTCAAAGTTGGGCCGGGTCCACGAAAAGGTTGTTTACTGCATTAGCCACCCTCAACTTATGCTTTTGGCATAAGCTGAGATGCACATGTCCAAGGAGGGACCTGGGCTAACACATTATTCCCAGAAAAGATCAGTTGGGGTAAAAAAGAAAGGTCTTGTTTAAGCTCAAATCATTTGGATCAAAGAGGGATTAATTTTATTAGGTTTTTTATTTAGGATAAAAATTGGCTATATTGAACAATGGCCTATGATCCTTTCCTAATTGTCTATTATATCTTACTTTTAACACGACTAACCAGGCAAGTTCTAGCTCAGTACAAATAGTGGACTATTCAAATCTTCCTCACACTCTCTTGACATCTCATTACTTTACCAGATTATCTGACACGTACTTCGAATTTTAGACTTAGGGTCATGCGGTGGTGTATCTCTATGTCATGCTTAGAGCCACACACTTATCAATTACTATGCCTAGTCATGCATCATTTTCATTACATCAAGATATCATTTTAGCCATCATGCTTCAGAGTGAAACTATGTACACAAGGTATAGACATGCTGGTTCAACAACAAAAATAATCAGTCTCTTGAAAAAAAGAACACAGGCAAGAAAACCCCAAAAGAAGATCGTGAATTGGGCTACTCAGTCTTCACCCTAGCACTCACTTTCCATTTACCCCACCCCCAACAAAAATATATGCAATTGTCCCCAATGCATAAAGAAAATTGAAATACGAGAGGGGTAGGTGAACTAATCCTGGGACACAAAGTGCTGACGCACAGCAAGCAGGTGGGTCCGGTCTCGAACCCACTAGCTCTGTAATCTGGACACCCTCAGTAGTGTCCTCATCAGCAATATCACTATCAGCAGTGCCTCACGCGGTCTCCACAATTCTGGAGCTAGATGCCCCAGCAGCTGACTCTACAACCCTGATCTGACGTGCCTCCTCATCAGCAAGCAAGTCTCTCCTCGCAGCCTCCATCTCACGAAGCTCCTTCTTCCGTGATCTAGCCTCATCATCATATCAACCTTTCTCCTCTTGCTATGCTCTCGAGAGGGAGGTGGTGGGATCTCAGAAGTGGGGAATAAGGCCTCCATCACTGTGTCCTCAGCAGGCTCTGCAAAAGGGGCCTCAGACTTCGTCAACCTAGACTATAGGATCATATCAATATCCGCTCGCAGACTCTCAACCGCGGCCTGAAGGGTCGACACGTCCACCTGAGGGGATGGCCGGGCTAGCACCCGCAACTCAAAAGCGTCTAAGCGCTGATGAACCTCAACGATCTTCCACTCTGTGTGCTGGACCATTGTACGCTCCAAGCACTACTCTTCCTCAGTAATTGACCTCTGCATCCAGGGCTGGATGTGATGCAGAAGTGTAGCCATCTGTGCATCAAGTTTCTGGAACCTAGCAAGCGGGACCAGAGCGGGGAAAGGGGCTGAACGAGAGAAGCTAGGGGCAGTGCTACTACCCGGGATAGACTCGACCGGAGTAGTGTTAGTGGTTTCAGAAGCAGCCTGCGTAGCCGTTCGAGCATGTGCTACCGTATCAGCCAGATTTTCACCAAGTGGACGCAACTTTTGACGAGTCCCTCTGCGTGGAACCAACTCATTGTCCTCATCCTCGATGAGGCCAATATCAACAGTACCCAACGGAGTCTTGAGCTGATCAATGTGCCAGATGGGCACACCTGCGGACCTGCATCAAGAGAATATCATTCACGGAAACGGGTAAGTAGTTGTGACTTTGAAATCCCTCTCGTGCATGACCTCCTGTAGAAGCCAAGAGAAGTCCACCTCAAACTCGGCTATCATCTCCGCCATCAGAACTTCGCGATCCCATGTGATAATATTTATTAGCAGAAGTGGGGGAAAGACAGTGGCGGACAATCAACCATAAGAACTTAGCTGTGAAGGTCAAGTTAGCCTTCTTGATGTCTCCCTTCGGCTCTGTCACCCTGTCAGCACCCTCTCCATCAATAGACAGATGCAGGGCCATCCACCTCTTGGTGGTCTCTCTCAGTTATGGCTCACGCAAGAATTGGCCATCTTTTACAATTTGACACCGTTAGTCAAATTCGGCGGTGAGAGAAGTCCTGTAGACATCAACATCCTCATCGTACAGATACCGGCGGATGGCTAGAAGTGAGATATCAACCTGTATGCCGCGTACTCGGACATGCTAATGTGGGTCCTGTTTGGCGGGGGCAGCCCTTCAATCTATCTGAGATCGGAGAGTGGCCAGATAAGAGGCATAGAACTCTTGGACCATCTCCTAACTGTAGCGGCCCAAAGCACAAGCTGTCCACTCTAGCCAGTGTCTGGTGAAGAGATTTTGGATCTCTGGCATGATGGGTAGACTTCCTGTAAGGACCTGTCGCTCCAGTGTAAGGGTCCGTATCGTTACGCCTTTATCATTCAGAAACATGGCGTCAAAATACACCTGATATTGCCCGTCGACACATCATCGATTGGGTTGGTCGGCAATCGGGGTGAGAGCACGAGTCGGTGAGCCAGGAGTGGAATCAAAACAATCAGCCTCATCAGACGAGGCAGACTGTGCAGCTTTGGCGGGTGCAGGGATTTTTGCAGACCCGGAGGCTTCCTACGACAACGAAACTCCTTAGGAGCCAGATGCTCCTTCTTCATGAGTAGCTGACCCAGAAGGTGTGCCGGTCAGTGTGCTCTCCTCATCAGACTGGAAGGTAGTGACTACGCCGGACGTCACCTTTTTGGGCGTAGCTCTGGTTGCCCGTGCACCTCGTGATGGAGTTGCAGTTCCTGGGGCACATATTCGGGACCATTCTCATCATCTGAGCCGATGACCAGGCGCGCAGACAGGGAGAAAGAATTTGAACGCCCAAATGCATAAAATCGATCTTGTTTTGGTGCCATAAGAGATAGTACTTGTAAGGAATCAATATTAGTACTAGAAGGAGCAAACAAGACAAGCAAAAACAACACAAAATAAATAAAAGAGAAAAGATATATTGACATTTCTATAGTAACAGTGAAACACGACGGACCAGGTGACGACTCGTCGTGAGCACGACGGACCGTCATGGGGTCCGTCATGTCTTCCTTAAAACTATGTTTATGTGGAGACCCCTAAAGGAAAGTCTCTTACAGTTATGAGGGATATGTAGGACAGACCGTCGTGATAATGATGGTACGTCGTTGATGTCCATCATGGGGCAGTTAAAAAAAATATAGAGACCCTTAGGAGAGGGGTATCTGACCGTCATGACGGTGTGTGCATGACAGACCGTCGAGGGTATAACGGCCCATCGTAGATGTCCGTCATAAGAAACTTAGAAAAACTATGTATACCCTTAGGAATATGGTCTCTAATAACCACAACGGTTGTGCAGGATGAACCGTCGTTGGAACGACGGTCCGTCGCATATGTCCGTTGGTGGAGACTTGGAGAAAATTTGGACACTGGGGTATTGGGGGTGTTGGAACGGACCCTATGATGGTTCATCGTGGGTACGACGGTCCGTCATTGGGGTCTCACTCTGTCATTCAGTGAAAGAACTAAGGATGCCACATTCATCCTCTGTGACTCACATGGAATACTTAGTGTTAACCTATATGTTTCTAACCCAAATAACTAGTAAACTAGCAATGCTAAAGCACCTATTTCTAGAGTTTTATCAAGGAAATTTAAGGATTCTCAACCTAGGTCAGACAAAATTGGATCAAATAATGAAGACCCATCAATAAGAACTAGGCTAATACTAATTGAAAAACAAAAATGCAATGTAAATGGGTAGAAATCAGAGACACATACCTGAGAATAGGAGAAAGACAAGCAAGTGAGGAACTTGGTTAGCAAGAACAGGACCACAACAGCAAACTCTGAATAGTAGAGAGTGGATTTTAGGAATTGGGGAATTTGGGGAAATGATTGGTTGAAAGAGGTTTAGGAAATGGGAATTTTAAAAGGTAGGTAATGGGAGAAAGAGGGAAAGAAACCGTTTTATAGGTTGAAAATTTTAAAAGTTCCTAGCAGGGCGGGTCGGGTACGCTCATTAATGACGCGACAAGTCCCCGACGACGGTCCGTCGCAAATGCGACGGTCCGTCATTGGTTCCGTCGCGTGTGCCCTAGTTTTGAAAATAAAGGAAAGACGTACCTAGAACGACGGATTCATGCGACGGTCCATCGCATGCATGACGGGCCGTTGATGGGTCCGTCAGTGACTGCTGCAGAGTGATTTTCAGCAGAATTTCCTGGTGATGTGCCTGCAAATTTAAAACCCATTAGTAGAAAATGCTACTATTACTACAACGAAAAACTATAATTATTGGGTTGCCTCCCAACCAGCGCCTGATTTAACATCGCGGAACGACTGAGGACACGTGATTACTCAGCCTTCATCAAGATGGTATGACTCGATCATTTAATTTGCCGATTCATTTTGCCCATAATAGAGTTTTATTCGTGCTCCATTCACCTTAAACTACACTCCCTCCTTGGTTTCTAACTCTACTGCTCCATGAGGGAATAGTTGGGTAATCAAGTAAGGGCCAACCCAGTTGGACTTGAGCTTGCTCGGAAACAAACGCAACCTAGAATTGGTTAATAACACCAAATCCCCAACCATAATCTCTTGTTTTTCAATTTTTAGGTCATGAAGCTTCTTCATCTTTTCTTTATAGGATAATAGCAGATACCGATTGGAGCTCACCACTCTGCCTCATTGACCTAAAAATGTTGAAGGTCTCTTCTTCATTGTTCAACAAAAATTTCATCTGCCCTTTTTCTATATCAACTAAGGCTCTACCCGTAGTAAGGAATGACCTGCCAAAAAAATAGGCACTTCAAAATCGACTTCACAATTAAGAATAACAAAATGTGCTGGATATATGAACGACTCAACTTTTACTAGCACATCGTGGAGTATCCCTATGGGCCTTTTTACTGTTTGATCGGCCATCAGTTACCGGATCGCAATGAGCTTTGTATCACCAAAACCCAACTTCTTGTAAATCGAGAGGGTCATGAGATTTATTCTTGCCCCCAGATCACATAATGCTTTCGCATAATGTAATGACCTCACTGTACAAGGAATAGTGAACGCACCCGGATCTTCTTTCTTTTGTACTAGAGATCTTGTAGCAATAGCACTACAATGCTGCATTCTATCATCATCCTCGGAAGTGACCGATCTTTTTTTTGTAACCACATCTTTCATGAACTTGGCATAACCGGGCATTTGTTCTAGAGCTTCTACCAAAGGAACATTGATAGAAAGTTGTTTCAACATTGTTATAAAATGCTGATATTTACCATCCTCGGTCTTTTTCACTAATCATTGAGGAAAGGGGGGGGGGTCTAGGCATGGGAGTTACCTTTGTAGGCACTTCAGCATCTTTTCCCGTGTTATCTTCTACTTCACCACTAACCTCTACCACTTTATCATTATCCTTTCTCACCTTTTCCTCATTAGATGACATAGGTGGGTCAATGATTTGCTTACCACCCCGAGTAGTGATTTCCATACAGTGTGCATCATTTTTCGGATTTTGGACAATGTTGCTAGGAATATTGCCATTTGCCGTGTGTTCACATTCAGCGATAATTGGGCCATTTGCAACTCAATCTGTTTAATCGATATTGCATGTGTATCGACTTTCTGCACAAGACCCGCTAATTCACTCCTTAACTCTTTAATGTGCTAATCACTAGTATCGAACCTCCTCATCAATTTGTGCAACATATCCTCAACTTGCACCATTCTATCTCCACCATCCCTAGGAGTAACTTCACGATTTTGAGGAGGGACATAGGGACCATACCTATCATTTCTGTTACCATAGTTACCCTTGTTGAAGTTGTTGTCATAGTTGTAGTTACCATCTCGAACATAATAACCCTCACGGTTATAGTTACCATAGATATGATCTTGGTTTCCTTGACCTTGGCGCCAATTCTCCTGATTTGAGCCTTGGGGACTCGGTCGGAGACTCCCCGTCTGGTCATTTACGACATAGGAATCCTCAAGTAGTTAACTGCATTTATCTTTTCTGCAACCCAAGTGATATGTTTTAATACCAACCCAAGCTCAGTTCTAATCTGAGCCATCTCTTCACGAATCTCATCTGTGGCTTGGTTGTGAGTGGATTGCACTGCAAAAGGTGTTTCTCCTAGTATCTGACTTCCTAGTACTCCAAGCTTTATTGTTCTGGAAGATTTTCCCTAACTTTTCAGCAATCTCAACATAAGGACACTCTCCATAAGAATCACCCGCTATAGTATCCAATACAGTTTTATTATTATGTCTTGTCCCCTATAAAAGTATTCATTCACTGACTCATCATCTATGCGGTGATTGGGGATGCTTCTAAAAAATGAGGTGAATCTATCCTAAGAACTTCTAATTGACTCTCCTGGTAGTGCCACAAAGTTATTCACTCTGTCTTTGTGGTTTAGTTTCTTGGAGACCGGATAGTAGCGTGTTAAGAAGACATCCCTTAGTTGGTTCCAAGTGAATATTGAATTGTACGGGAGCTCAGTGAACCACATAGCATCCTCTCCCGTCAATGAGAGAGGAAACACTCTGAGACCTATTACATCTAAATCCAAATCAGGCCTCCCTATACAACTTTTACACATTGCCCTTACCTTAGCTATATGGGCATGTGGGTCCTCAGAAGGTAGCCCTAAAAAAACAAACCTCTGGTAGTGAGCATTTGCATCAGACTACTCGTTACCACAAAGGTGTGGCCTGGTGGTAGAGTGGGCAAGACAAGTGACCCATCAGAGTCTGCAATGTTATCATAGCCTTTGTAGTATTCTTGGGGCCGTGGAGCGGGATTCTGTCCCCTTTGTTGATTTTCACCCTGATCATCGGGTAATAACTGACCATGAACATCAACCGGAGCTAGGATGTTCTGGTTTGGATCATCATCTTTAATACCCAAGTTTCGATTTATGTTTCATAGTGTACGCTCTAACTTGTGATCGTAGGGAAACAAGGGTTCTCTTCCTCTCCGTGTATTTGGCATACAAGGAAGATAGTTCTGCAAGAATCAAAAACAATAAAACAAAGTAAAATCAAGAGCATATTAACTAAACTTTGGTAATAAGTTTAATTTAATCTAAAAGCTACTTTCCCCGGTAGCGGCACCAAAATTTGATACGCTCAAACTTTTTTGTCAAATATGAAGTAAAGTGGTCGTATCAAGTAAAGAACCCAACTAATGAGGTTGGGATCGTTCCCACGAGGAAAATAATTCAGACTTAACTTTAATCTATTATTACTACTATTTAGTCAATTATTTCTGTACAAAACAAAAGACAATAAAGGGGTTTTTTTCTATCTAAATGAAAGAAAATAATTAACTAAATTGAAGTCACAACTAACAGATTCAAATCTTGGAGTTTATTCAATTAATCAAAGTTACTAGGGTTTAAGTGTTCCCCACAAGTTCCTAACTTGATAATTCTAACTATAACAATTCTTTCCTAGCATCTTGCACGTAAAGTGGTAAGTAATGTATTTCTAAATCCTTGGTCCGATATCTAGAAAGTTTCACTCCGCACCTTGGTCCGGCTACGTGTGTTGCTATACTAACCGTTATCTTTACCTCATATTAAGCATGGTATTCGATATTTGACTATGTTATTACCTAGTACCAATCAATACTAGCCTATTATATAGTATACACTAAATCTATGTTGATAATTCTTTTCCTATTATCTACCTCCTTGGTCTGGAAAGTAGCTTTAAGGCGAGTTCTAACGTTGGCCATCCGTTAACAAGACTTCTAAACGAAAGAATTATCAAGACTTGCAAGACACTATTCTAGAATTGTTATTGTAGTTAGATTTTACCTCATCATTCGCCCATGGTTCCCACCACCCTAGTTATGGAGTTTAGTTACCCATAATAATAATTACCATATTCATATATGTAATATAAGAATTCTTGCACTTACTTTAATGAGGAAGAATAAACTCCAGAAGTTCGCTTGATTAATCAACAAAATCACCAACAATCAATTCCAAAAAAAGTGTCTCAATTACAGAAATTAATCGAGGACTAAAGATTCTCCAAAAATCTAATAACAATCACAAAGTCCAATCGACAAAGAAACTAACAATAACTAAGAGTCTATCCCCAAAAACGAGGTTTTTCCAACTATTTATAAAAAAAACCTAATAAGAGAAGGACTCTAATTGCTGAAAATATGTCAAAACGTGTCTGAGTCGACGGACCTCGTGACGGACCGTCGTGGTCACGACGGGCCGTCATGGCCTCTGTCATCCTATACTTCACAACTTCTTCTGCTGCTTTATTTATCACCCTCAAAGAATACATACGACGGACCATTCCAAGCACGATGGTCCGTTGAGGGTCTTCATTCTATAACACTTACACTTCTTAGAATTTGGGTACTGGGACTACTCTTTGTTAATCACGGCAAACCAGCAATACGGACCGTCGTGGTTTTGACGGTCCATCATGAGCTTTGTAATCCCACACTTGGTCATACTTCCCCATCTTCCTTCAGCAGCTTCACTACGATGCCACCTACGGATCGTCACAAGCTCCGTAGGTGGTAACTTTTGTGCATTTCTTACTCAAAACTTCCGCGTTCATCTTTAGACAGATTTCCTGCAAATAAAGAGAAACTTACAGAAAAATCAATACAAAAAGGCTTTTGGACACACACTAAACTTAAGGAAAAAGCATTAAATATACCGTGAAACCACGGTATATCATACATCACAAGAACTAAAACATCAAGTCTAGTCAAGTCAACCATACATACCATATAAGTAGATACATACTCAATTAACTCTATTATCAAGTCATATTAATAACAAGCATGAATAAGAGTACATTTCATTATAAACAAAGCAACTCAATTAACCATGAACCGCTATCAAGGCAACAAATGAATTGACCAAGTAAAACCCCATAACCTTACTCAATCAAGTAACCCAACAAGAATTATGACTAACATCCTACTTCACATAACATGGCATTTAGGTATACATATCATCTTACTTAAACAATATAAACCAACACATATTCATAAGTGAACTAATAAAAATATAATATCAAAAAAGTGCATGTTCATCATATACACGTAATATTGTAATATAAACATAATCATACATCATAACATCATCCAAAGACTCCCTTGAAGGCTAACTAATGCAATGCTTAGGTAGAGTCACATAACCCTGCCTAAACTCATCTTAGACCCCTTACATTTTAGATAGAGTTTAATCGTTTAGTTCATTTTACCTTTTGGGAGAATCTTGACCTAACCTATATACACCACATGAGTTAATTTGGAATCCGGTGTCATAAAACCCTACACCGAAAGAAGGTGGACTACTTGCCAAGGTAGTATCAAAACATGAAACATAGCAACTCTATGGATTCACTAGCTAGTATTCCTATGGGGGCAACATAGTTTAAGAACTAGGAGAGTATAGTTGGGATCCTCTTTATGTTACATGCATGGTAGTCTCCAATCTCAAGAGTACTTTAGTGACCCGACCTTCCCTATGTAGGAAGGGATACTCCTCACTCTAGTTCACTCGTTGCTAAGCTAGAGTCCCTTTTTGAAATGTCTTTAAGGCTTTACTATCAATCATAACTTAGTTTAGGTCATAAGGTCTACCCCTTGTATAATCATTATCATCAGTAGCTCAATAAGAATTTCATGAGTATAAATCATTTCATTACAATTCATATAGGTGAGGTTAGCACATTAACATCTTCATATCATGATAAGACACATTGGTAAATCATTCACCCTCCTTATAATGTTTACATCTTAAGAAAACACCTCAGTATCATAATCAAGACATTTCAATTCAACATCACAGCACCCTATCAATCCTAATACAAGGCATACTTCAATACAAAATCATAATTTAAGCATAATTGACCACAATTTGAAGTAAAGGATGGAGATCACAAGACTTACCAAGTCTCCTTCATAGTTCATTATCAAGGTCTTACCATAAACCCTCAATTCATTCAAATTTTGGTATACATCATCATAAGTCAATAATCAACATGATAACATGGGTAGAAGAATCACTACATCACGATTCATTACTAGATCATATCTTATGACAAGATACATAGGTCAATTCACAAAATACTTTTTAACCTAGATCATCTTCTCAACAACTAGCATGAAAGACTACCAATAACCCTAATTTTGTTCATGATTGGTGTAACAACATCACCTCGTAGTAATTCAACCAATAACCAAGTTAATTGAACCAAATACAACCTAATTCATATCAAGATCAAACTTAGGGTTAAGGGTCATCTTCTACAAACTATACCGAACCAGCAAGATATATCAAAATTAAGTTCGGATACATGTCAATCAATTCATAATATCTAATATAAAACATAAACAATTCAATTCATAACATAATTTTTCGAGATTGAGAAAGACCCACATGAAAACTCAACTTTTGAAAATACTTTGAAGGAACCCTCTGAGGAAAGAGGTCTCACTGATGAATTAGATCCCATACCTAAATTTTTGATGAATAATTGATGGTAAAATCGTCCCTTAAAATACCCTAAATCCCTCCCCAATCTTGTCTTCAATGGTGTCTTCGAATCGAGGGAGAAAGAAGAGAAAGGAAGAGAGTTTGATTTGAGAGTTGTAATTAAACTAATGGGGTTAGGGTGTTTACATGTGGGGGTAATTAAGTTAACTATTCACTCTTAATCCCTAACTAACCACCAAACCCCTTAATTAATTGTTTTGAACTAAGTTAAAATCAGTAGCAATAACAAGCCACTCACAGATGAGCCTCATCGATGCCTCGTGGCTCAATCGATTGACAAGCCCCCTCTCCGTGCTGCACGTCCGTCGATGATTTCAGAGAGTGTGCAAATGATCCCCATCAACTAATTGTCTAAGTGTTGGTCGACGGATGGCATCGACGCTCCATCGATCAACACATGCCCCGTCGTCTGCCTCAGGTGGGTGCACACTTCCCAGGAAGTGTTTGACTCCTCTCGCAAGGGCCCTTGGTTGGTCCTTGGGGAGTCATACCCAAACATTTCGACCATGAATCTACTTAAACAATTGTCACGACCAGAATCTATACCCAAGAAGAGACCGGCGTTGTTAAACTCTCAGAGGTAGCAGACAAGCCTACATATGTCATTCTTACTTCATCTAGGTTAATTTAGGGGAAAATTTGAACTTTTTATTTTCTTATTTCATGATTAGAATTTTGAACTTAACATCATAAGCGTTCACAAAATCAACCATATAATATAGAGATAGTCAAAAGAAAGAAAAGTTCATAATTGCATAAAAAAGTATTTTTGCCAAAACGGCACCAATACAAAGTTTGAAATAAATATGGAAAGAAACACTAGTGGAACACACTTCACTAGCTAAAGCTTATATCTAAGCTAGATAATCATGCTAGACAGCCACTAAAAAATGAGGGCCTACCAAGTCCGGATGAAAGTGCCACGTCCGGATAGTTGTACGTCAACATGTAAACTCTAGCGTCCACCTGTGCCTGCACCTAACAATATAATGTTGTATGGAATTAGTACACACTTGTACTAAGTTTGGGTATATGCAAGCACACATAAAGGACATGCATGAGTAAGAATAGCTCTTTCCTAACAACATGATTATGGAAAGTCCAGTCAGTGGACTTGCCAAATTGGGCTAAGGAAAGTTAGTTAACTTTCCAAATTTGGATTAGGAAAGTCATGCTATGAGTGTAACATGCATCATCAAACTTGTCATTTTGCAAACAGCACATAATATATTTCACATATGATATCACGTAGTATATATCATATAACATCTTTTATAACATTCATTCATATGCCATGAGACGTTGGAATCATAGACTTGACATTAAGACAATCCAAAATGAGGACTCAACATATGGGACCTTAACTAGGGAGTCTTCATTAGCAAACACAGAGTCTGCTTCATTCATTCATACGTACTTAATTTCATTCATTCATAAGCTAGTGTAAGCACCAGCTATAACTGGGATGTAGTTTAAGTCTCTCATCGGGTTTGCTGTTCAATGACCAAGAATAACCTAGTATCATCACTTGAGTCTAGGTCACCTCTTGATTATCCTATCCTAACACCATTGGTATTATTCATTTCATTGTGTATATGATTTGAGGCTGACCTCATTAATTGAGTGGGAACTCTAACTTTAACCAACATAGATCATGTGAGCATCATGAATCCAGTGTCTGACCCACACCTAAAAATGGGGGAATCACCGGCCAAAGTTACCTAAAACATGCTAGCATATATATGGGATTGAACCCTGCTAGATCCCTATATTGACAGTATAGGTTGAAATACTAGGAGATATAAGTAAACCCATACCCGGCATATGCCCGACAGTCTTATCTCATGAGGTTACGTGAACCTCCGCCCTTATCAAAGAAGGAATCATCGCTCATAGCTAGTCTATCAGTGCTCAGTATAAAGTTTCATTTCATTCAACTTATACGTCATGGAAGTTGGCTTCTAGTATGAGGACATCACAGCTCAATAGATGATTTCTCATCTCATAATTATTATTAAGTGTGTTAATATCAATACTTTCATTAGAGTGTTCATAGAGACAGGTCTCTTCATTAACTTTACACTCTCATAGGTGATTATGTTTTGGTAAAATTTACTTAGACTCATTTGAGATTGCTCTCATCTTTACATGATCCTTATATCATGTTGTCACCACATTCATTAACATTAGCACATTTTGTTTTCATAATTACTCACCTCTTTTTACGTGAGTGTTCATTTCATCATATATCAATGCACTTGGACATTTAGTGTATCTTACACTCGTACTTAACCCTTCTAGGGTTTCATCATTTCAATACGTACATATTAGGTTCAATTATTTTTAATCGTATGCTAGACTTTTGGTTCTATACATACAATACATGAGGCTTCATTCATAATTTGTGAAGTGACTCATAGCTTCCTAAGATTATGTAGCACAAGACATATGTATCTTGCATATATGCCAATATTTTTATTTCGATCCAAGTAGGTGACATTATTCTTGAACATTTAATTCACGTACAATTTATGTATCACTACAGAAATTTGGGGCAAAGGAACCCAAGTTTGAATCCCTTGGACAACACTTACATTTTTCCTTGATTTTATTTTTAGTCCTCTTTACATTGGGACCCTAGATCGAACCCCAACATCAACATTTCTTTTAAGTTCCTTTTCCTATAAATTCTCTCCTTGACCGAGGGGTTGTGGATTCAAACCCCCACACCCCTCTTTTTATTTTCCTATCTATTTTCCTTGTCCATTTCGGCTTAACCAGGAGGTTGTGGGATAAAACCACCACAACCTCTCTTTATTTTTTTATTTATTTTGCATGGGACTTAGAGGTTGTGGGTTCAAACCCCCACAACCTCCTTATTTTTATTTTCATTTAAAAGTTAACTACTTAAGCGTTGGCAGTGAGGTTGTGGGATAGAGCCCTCACAACCTCACTTTATTTTCTTTTTAATTTCTCTCTTTGTCTCCTGCTTCAGCCAAGAGGTGGTGGGCTCGAATCCAACTCCTACAATTATTTTTAATAATTTAAAATTTTACTCTTACCCCTTGTTTGTCCTAGAGGTTGTGGGTTCGAATCACACACCTCTCACATATTTTTTTTCCAGCTTTCATGTAGTGAGGTCTTGGGTTCAATCCCCACTGACCTTACATATTTTAAATATATCTTTAAACCTCTCAAACTCAAGTATTCTTGCCAAAAATTCCATGACAAAGTGTTGGAAATTTTATTAAATTTTCTAGCCTTTATTTAACAACATTCATACGTTCCTTTTTGAGGTACTTTAACAATTCGTTTAATACATTCTTAGGTGTAGATTCATTATTGTTTTAGCTTAGATTTTTCCACTTAAGATCATCCACCTTACACTGCATTTACATCACAATTTACACACTTTATGCACAATAATTCCAATCATCAAACAAGTCATTTTAAGATTTCAAATGGAGAACAACTAATATTTTACACATTGCACCACAATATTTTCGGTTGACATCATTGCACATGCTTACTATATCCAAATATAAAATCATAAGGAAAATCATATTTCACACTTATCTACCAGCAACCATACCAACGACATGATTTCTAAACTAGTTTAGATTGAAATCGGAAGGAGACTAGGGACAAGGAGTTCAACATTAAAGGGGACAGCCCTAGTTTCATACGTTGAATTTTGTAGAAAGAAATTTCTCTTGGAGAAAGTATTCCAAGAGAGAAAACCCATACCTGTTCTTGGTGTTGTTAAAAACTCAAAGTTTCTGCCTAGAATCACCACCAATCCAACGTCCAACACAGAAACGTCCACCTTACCCGTCGAGAAGATGATGCAAAGTTTTCATTTCTTAAGTTAGCTTGCTAGCTTGTATATTTTGTGAAAGTTCTTTGAGTGTAGAGAACTTTGGATTATTTTTTAATGTTTTATCTTCTGTTTTTGCAGCAAAAAATTTGGACGAGAGAGAGAGAGACAGATTTGGGCGTGAGAGAGAGAGAAAGTTTGTGTGAGATAGTGCCTCTTAAAACTAGGATAGTTGGTAAGACTTAGTCAATTTAAAAAAAATTAATTAATTAATAAACAAATAATAATTAAGAATAAAATCTGATTTTCCTTTTTAAGTCAGACATGAATTATTAATTTATTAATTAATTCACCAATAACAGAAATCACATTACGTCATTGCTCCCACTTAAGTTCGAACCCGGGTGGAGCAAGACTTCATTTCAAGGGCTCAATTTCGACTCTCTCTCCCCAAATTGCCCCACCACTTTATTAATTAAATAATTAATTATATATTTAGGATAATTACAATGCTACCCTTATCAAGGAAAAAGACCATTTTACCCCTAGACCCTTCAAACATAAGATTTCTTCTTTTTAAGTTAGGTAAAGACTCCTTTGAGCAAATCTTCGTATTCGAGAGCCCTACATGGTTGTACCCAACCTTTCCAAGCTCAACTAACTTCCCAAGTTAGTCAGCATGGCTGTAGCAAGGGTTCTGAGTTCTGGTTCTACGCTCATCAATCCGTGTGAACCCTAGTCTAATCGTAGGCATTCTTGACACATTAAGCATTTCTTACCTTATTCATTTTTAGGGTTGTTACATTATCCCCCCCCTTTAGGAACATTCGTCCTCGAATGACACTACCACTACCTAGCGTAATGTCAGTCAGATCATAAGATAATCACTATGCACAGCCAAGCAATAACAACAAAATATGGAGAGATAAGGAAACATAGACATAAAAATAGGAAGTCTAACCTCAAGAGGTTAAAAGATGAGGGTAACGGGATCTCATGTCGGTCTCAGCCTCACACGTAGCATCCTCAACAAGATAATTTCTCCACAATACCTTCACTGTGGAATCTCTTTGTTCCTGAGCCGCTTGACTTGTTTGTCTAAGATCTCAACAGGTTCCTTCCCATAGGACAAGTCTTCATCGACCCCCTAACCTTCCACAGGTTGAATCTATGCAGGATCACCTAGGCACTTCTTTAACATTGATACATGAAAGACTGGATGGACACAAGCTAGCTCCGCAGGAAATGCCAACTCATAGGCCACCTCACCAACACGCTGTAGGATCTCGTAAGGCCCAACATAGCTCGGAATCAACTTCCTCTTCCTGCCAAACCTCATCACCCCATTCATAGGTTATATCTTCACTTAGACCTGGTCACCAACATCAAACTTTAAGGTCCATTTTATGTCATCTGCATATGACTTCTACAATTGTAAGCATTAGTGAACCTGTCCCTAATCACTCTAACCTTCTCTAAGGCCTCATGAATGAACTCTGGACCCAAAATGGATGACTCTCCAACCTTGAACCACCCAATGGACATCTACACCTCCTACCATACAGTGCCTCAAACGGTACCATCCCAATGCTGGGCAGATAGATATTATTATACGAGAACACTATCAAAGGCAAATGGCCATCCCACCTACCCCTGAAGTCAATCACACACACTCTCAACATGTACTGCAATGTACAAATGGTGTTCTTTACCTGCTCATCAGACTGAGGATGAAAGGTAGTACTAAGCTTTACCTGCGTGCCCAAGCTTTTCTTGAAAGATCTTCAGAAATGTGAGGTAAACTGAGCTCCTCTATCTGAAATGATAGACAGAGAAATCCCATGCCATCTGAGAATCTCATCTATGTAGAGTCTCTCATAGTCCTCAGATCTGTAACTAGACTTCACAGGGATAAAGTGGGAAGACTTAGTCAATCTTTCCACAATAACCCATATGGAGTCATGCTGTCTCGTAGTCCTTGGAAGACCAACCACGAAGTCTATATTAATGGCCTCCCACTTCCAAGTCAGAACCTCGAAAATCTGAGTCAGACCGCCTGGCTTAAAATGCTCTGCGTTAACCTACAGACAATTAGGATACTTGGCAACATATTCTGCAATGTCCTTCTTCATGCCATCCCAGCAATAATTTTTCTTAAGATCATGATACATCTTGGTGGAACCTGGATGTATGGAATATTTAGAACCATGGGCCTTTGCAACAATCCTGGTCCGCAAATCATCCACATCTGGTTTACACGGCTTGTCCTGTTTCCTAATTATGCCATCACCTCCCAAGACAAAAGACTCATTCATCTTTGTCAATACAGAGTCCTTCAGCTCCATCAACACAGGATCAAGATGCTAACCCTTCTTGACTTCAGCTACCAAGGGTGATTTAGAAATAGGATGGACCGAAACACCCGCACTAGTAGAGTCAACCAACCGCACACCTAGTCTAGCTAGTCTGTGTACATCCTTCACCAACTCCTTCTTCTCATCCTCAACATGAGCTATACTCCCCATGATCATCCTTCCCAAAGCATCAGCTACAACATTAGCCTTACCTGGATGGTAGTGGACATTCATGTCATAGTATTTCAACAGCTCCAACCATATCCGCTGACGTAGATTTAACTCCCTCTATGTATATACGTACTGGAGAATCATGTGGTGTGTGAACACATTCACATGTACTTTATATAGGTAGTGCCTCCACAACTTTAGTGCAAACACCACCGCTACCAACTCTAAGTCATGAGTTTGATAGTTATTCTCATGCACCTTGAGTTGTCCGGATGCATAGACTAACACCTTACCACCCTGCATAACAACACAACCCAAACCAACCCTAGATGTATCACATTACACAGTGTAATTCTCACCACATTTAGGCAAGGTAAGCACCGGGGCTGAAGTGTGTCTGTCTTTGAGCTCTTGGAAGCTCTTTTCACAAGTCTCCGCCCAATCAAACTTGACTTTCTTTTTCGTCAAGGCAATGAGTAGGGCGGCAATGGAAGAAAAACCCTCTACGAACCTACGATAGTAACCAGTTATTCCCAAGAAGCTACAGATATCAGTGGGAGTAAGAGGTTTTTGCCAGTTCTTAACAGCCTCAGTCTTTCTGGGATCTACTTCCACACCTTTATCGGACACTAAATGACCAAGGAAGGTCACAGATCTGAGCCAGAATTCACACTAGTTGAATTTGGCATACAGTTGATGTTGTCTAAGTACCTGCAAGGTTAGTCTCACGTGTTGTTCATGGTCTTCCTTGGTCTTATAATAGATTAGAATGTCATCAATGAATACTATGACGATGGAGTCAAGGTATTCACGAAAAACTCTGTTCTTGAGGTTCATAAATGCAACAGGTGCATTAGTGACACCAAATGACATAACTAGGAACTCATAGTGACCATAACGGGTAAGAAAAGTTGTCTTTGGGATATCTTCATCCCTAACTCTAAGCTGATGGTACCTTGAACGAAGATCAATCTTCAAGAAGAAACTAGACCCTTGGAGTTTGTCAAACAAATCATCTATTCTGGGGAGTGAATGCTTGTTCTTGATTGTGACCTTGTTGAGCTGCTGATAATCGATACACACTCTAAGGGTTCCATCTTTCTTTTTCACAAATAACACCGGAGCGCCCCAAAGAGATATGCTCGACTGAGTGAAACCCTTATAAGTGAGATCTTTTAACTTCTGCTTCAACTCTGTGAGTTCAGCTAGAGCCATTCTTTAAGGACGCATTGAAATTGGTTTAGTACCGGGTTCTAAGTCGGTACAAACGACATTATTTTAAGGGGAGGAACTCCAGGAAAATCATCAGAAAATACATCTTGAAACTCACTCACTATAGGCACTGAGTCTATGGAAAGAATGTCATGATCTAAATCATTAACACTCACAAAATTATACAATAACCCCTTGGACATCATTTTATTGGCCTTAAGGTTTGAAATAAAGGGATTAGGACGACTCAAATTGTACCCCTCCCAAACCATATGTTTTTCATTAGGGAAACGAAACCTCACAAACCTACTACGACAATCTATACAAGCATAACAACTATGAAGCCAGTTCATGCGAAGAATAGCATAGGTAATTAAACAAAGTCTGCACACATAGTCTTACCGCATACAACTATTTGGAAATCCTTGTATACCCTATCAGTCCTCTCATTTTCTCCTAAAGGTGTACAAACCACTATCGGATCATGCAGAACTTCAGGCAATATTTCAAAAGTGAGAGCGAACAAAGGAGTTACAAAGGAAAGCGTAGAACCTTGGACAAACTTGACTCCCCTTGGTGGGAGTCCCTTCTTAAACCTGGGCTTATCCCTGATTTCAGTACTAATCTTCCTTGAAAAATTCTTCTAAGCTTGCCTTGACTTGTTCCCTGCCTTAGTATGCTTCCTCATCCTACTTTCCTCTACTAGTTGGACATGGACCATAAGCCTGGAAATTCCCATGCTGGAATGCAACATATCTACCCTACACTACTCCTCAAGATTCTAAGCAATGTTAGATCCAGTGTAAATTGGAGCAAATATCCTCTAAAGTCCCTAACTTGTTAGCCATGGTGCTTAAAGGTTGGTTCTTCCTGGAAACAACTTGTTGCTCTGCCTGGGCTGTCATAGCCTGAGCTTCTAAGGTGATGGCTTGGGCCATCTGTACCAGGATATCCTTACTTCTCCATCTGCCAACCCAGCTTGGGTAACAGGCATCTCCATTTCAGCAGCTGGGGCATGGGGAGGAACTTGGTTTCCCCCAGCAGCTGCTTCTCCTCTTTCACGACCAACGTTCCTCCTTGTGTTCTTTTTTTGAAAACCTAGAATTTATGTTAGATTCGCTCATAACACCAAGGAATCAGACATTAGACAAGGCCCGATAAGATTAGAAGAACGGAATTTTACCACGCATCATGAAGTCTCTAATTCAGGATAGTGGTGCACTTCACGACCATGACTTAGAAAATACTCGATGTGGTTGATGTGAATTGTTATCCTAAAAATGTAACCTAACACTCTGATACAAACTTTTTCACAACCGGAATCTATACCTCAAACGAGAATGGCATCATTGACCTCTAAGAGGTCGCAGACAAGCCTATATACATCATTCTTACTTCATCTAGGTGAATTTTAGCAAAAACATGAACTTTTTATTTTCTTATTTCATGATAAGCACTTTGAACTTAACATCATAGGCGTCACAAATCAACCATCTAATATAGAGATAGTCAAATGAAAGAAACAGTTCATAATTGCATCAAAAAGTATTTTTGCCAAAATGACACCAATACAAAGTCTGAAATAAAAGTGGAAAGAAACACTAGTGGAACATACTCCACTAGCTAAGGCCTATATCTAAGCTATATAATCACGCTAGACATCCTCGAAAGCATGAGGGCCTACCAAATCCGGATGAAAGCGTCATGTCCAGATAGTTGTACGTCAACCTGTAAACTCTAGCGGCCACATGTGCCAGCACCTAAAAATATAGAGTTGTATAGAATTAGTACACACTTGTACAAAGTATGGGTATATGCAAGCACACACAAAGGACATGCATGAGTAAGAATATCTCTTTCCTAATAACATCATTATGGAAAGTCAAGTCAGTGGACTTGCCAAATTGGGATGAGGAAAGTTAGTGAACTTTCCAAATTTGGATTAGAAAAGTCATGCCATGAGTGTAACATGCATCATCAAACTTATAATTTTACAAATAGAACATAACATATTTCACATATCATATCACGTAGTATATAACACATAACATCTTTTATAACATTCATTCATATGCCATGAGACGTTGGAATCATGGAATTAACATTAAGACATTCCAAAGTGAGGACTCAACATGTAGGACCTCAACCAGGGAGTCTTCATTAGCAAACACAGATTCATATTCATTCATTCATACGTACTTCAATTTATTCATTCATAAGTTAGTGTAAGCACCAGCTATACCTGAGATGTAGTTTAAGTCTCTCATTCGGTTTGCTGTGCAATGACCAGGAATAACCTAGTATCATTACTTAAGTCTAGATCACCTCTTGGTTATCATATTCGAATACATTTGGTAGTATTAATTTCATAGTGTACATCATTTGAGGCTGGCCTCATTCATTCATTGGGAACTTTATCTTTAACTGACATAGATCATGTGACCATCATGAATTCCAGTGTCTGCCCCACACTGAAAAGTGGTGGAATCACCGTCCAAAGTGACCCAAAACATACTAGCGTATATAGGGGATTGAACCCTGCTAGATACCTATATTGGCATTATAGGTTCAAAGACTAGGATATATGAGGAAAAATATACTCGCATGCTAGAAAGTCTCATCTCATGAGAGTTAAGTGAATCTCCGCCCTTCCCTAAAGAGGGCATCACCGCTCATAGCTAGTCTATCGGTGCTCAGTATAAAGTTCCATTTCATTCAACTCATACGTCATAGAAGATGGCTTCTAGTATCAGGACATGATATCTCAATAAATGATTTCTCATCTCATCATTAGTGTTAAGTGTCTTAATCTCAATAATTTCAGTAGAGTGTTCATAGAGACTGGTCTCTTCATTAACTTTACATTGTCACAGGTAAGTACGTTTCGGTAACATTTACTTAGGCTCATTTAAGATTGCTCTCATCTTTTACATCATCCTTATATTATGTTGTCACCATTTTCATTAACATTAGCACATTTGTTCTTAATTATTACTCACCCCTTTTTACGTGAATGTTCATTTCATCATATGCTAATGCACTTGGCCATTTAGTGTATCTTACACTCGTACTTAACCCTTCTAGGGTTTCATCATTTCATTACATATATCTAAGGTTTACTTATTTTTAATCGTATGCTAGACTTATAGGTCTATACATACGAGCCATGAGGCTTCATTTATTGTTTGTTAAGTGACTGATAGCTTCTGAAGATTATGTAGTACAAGACTTATGTATCTTGTATGTATGCCAAGATTTCGATTTTGATCTAAGTAGGTGAAATTATTCTTGAACATTTAATTCATGTATGATTTATGTATCAATACGGAAATTTGGGGCAAGGGAACCCAAGTGTGAATCCCTTGGACAACATTTATATTTTCCTTGATTTTATTTTTAGTCCTTTTGACTTTGGGACCCTAGATCGAACCCCAACATCAACATTTCATTTTATTTCCTTTTTCTAGAATTTGTCTCCTTTGGACGAGGGGTTGTGGGTTCGAACCCCCACAACCCCCTTTTTGTTTTCCTATCTATTTTCCTTGTCCTTTTCGGCTTAACCAGGATGTTTTGGGATAAAACATTTATTTTTTTCTTTATTTTGCATGGGACTTAGAGGTTGTAGGTTCGAACTCCCAAAACTTCCTTATTTTTATTTTCATTTAAAACTTAACTACTTAAAGGTTGGCAGTGAGGTTGTGGGATCGAGCCCCCACAACCTCACATTATTTTATTTTTAATTTCTCTTTTTGTCTCCTCCTTCAGCCAAGAGGTGGTGGGTTCTAATCCAACTCCTCCCATTATTTCGATTAATTTAAAATATTCCTCTTACTGTCTTGTTTGGCTGAAAGTTTGTGGGTTTGAATCCCACACCTCTCATTTTTTTTTCAGCTTCCATGTAGTCAGGTCTTGTATTCAATCCCCACTGACCTCACATAATTTTAATATATTTTAAACCTCTCAACCTCAAGTATTCTGGCTGAAAGTTCCATCACCAAGTGCTGGAATTTTATTAAATTTTCTAGCCTTTATTTAACAACATTCATACGTTCATTTTGAGGTACTTTCACAATTCATTTAACACATTCTTAGGCGTAGAATCATTGTTGTTTTAGCTTAGATTTTTTCCACTTAAGATCAGCCACCTTACACTTCATTTACATAAAAATTTACTCACCTTATGAACAATAATTCCAATCATCAAACAAGTCATTTTAAGACTTCAAATGGAAAACAACAACAAACATTTTACACATTGCACCACATCATTTTCGGTTGACATCATTGAACATGCTTACTATTTCCAAACACAAAATTATATTTCACACTTAGTGACCAGCAACAATACCAAAAACATGATTTATAAACTAATTTAAATTGAAATCGGAAGGAGACTAGGGACAAGGAGTTCACCACAAACCCAACGTCCAACACAGAAACTCCCACCTTACCCGTCGAGAAGATGATGCAAAGTTTTCGTTTTTTAAGTTAGCTTACTTGCTTGTATATTTTTTTTTTGTAATTTCTTTGAGAGTAGAGAACTTTTGATTGTTTTTTAATGTTTTTATCTTCTGTTTTTGCAGAAAAAAATTTGGATGAGAGAGAGAGATAGTTGGTGTGAGATAGTGCCTATTAAAACTAGGATAGTTGGCAAGACTTAGTCAATTTAAAAACAACATTAATTAATAAATAAATAATGAATAATTAGTAATAAAATATGATTTTCCTTTTTAAATAAGTCATTAATTATTAATTTATTAAATTAATTCACCAATAACAAAAATCACATTAAATCATTGCTCCAACTTAGGTTCGAACCCAAGTGGAGAAAGAATTCATTTCAAGGGCTAAGTTTCAACCCTCTCTCCATAAATTGACCCTACGCTTTATTAATTAAATAATTAATTACATATTTAGGGTAATTAGGATACTACCCTTAGCCAGGAAAAAGACCATTTTACCCATAGACCCTTCAAACCTAAGATTTGTTCTTTTTAAGTTCGGTAAAGACTCCTTTGAGTAAATCTTCGTATTCGAGAGCCCTACATGGTTGGATTCAACCTTTACAAGATCAACTAACTTTGCAAGTTAGTTGGCTTGGTTGTAGCAAGAGTCTGGTTCTACGCGCATCAATCCGTGTGAACCTTGGTCTAATCATAGGCATTCTTGACACTTTAAGCATTTCTTATCTTATTCATTTTTAGGGTTGTTACAATGTTAGACACCCTTCCATCAATTTCAATCTATTTTCAACTTCTAAAAGCTAGTCATACAGACTAAGGCACACTAGTACCTTCTAGAAATAGTTTCCAGAAGACATGGACGTTCTTGGACGGTTTTGTTTCTAGACTTCCTAAAAGACTTAAAACATCACAATAGGCCTTAAACCGGTGTCTAGACCTTATGACACTTATTTAGGGTCTAGCATACGTCTTGGATTTTCGAAGTGTTACACCCACCTATGATCTTTTCCCAGATAACAAAGAAGATGATAAAAATCTTATTCATAAACCTTTTAAAGCTCAAATAACACTAAGAGACATATTTAGCATACAAAGAGATTATTAACCAAAGTATTTTTACTCCTTTTTTAAATAAATCATAGAGCTGTCCCAAAGAAATAAAAACATAGATTGCTAGACAAAATTACAATTGATAGCTTAAGTAATTTGAAAAAAACATTCGTGCTATCGAAAAAAAACACAAAAACAATTGTGGTAGATAGGACTTATCCAAAAAATTATTTCACAAAATAAGAGCTTTCGAAACGAATGCAACAATAAGAACTGGGAAGCCATGACTTAAACTCAAACAAGGACACAACCTAAATATCAACATCATCAGGATGATTCTTACTACTAAATTTAACCTCCTTTATAGAATAAATTTACCAGGGAACATGAAATCTGAAAAATCATGCTAAGACCTCTTTCATCAATCTTTTCAAACTCATTTACACGATATGAAATGCAACACTTGAATAAAAACAATTTTTATTAAAAAAAACCATGCTCAAAATAACTGTATCACATTAGGGAAAAATCACACAACTATACAAAACACAAATGGTCAATATTAGTTTCAAAACAAAGAGCGAAAACAGGATATTAAGCGATAAAATGATATCTTATTATATAAAACCACAACTTATCAAAGTTATAAACACATCTCCCAACAGAGATTCGCAATAATCGAACAAGAAGATAAATTATAGGTAATGATAGGGAACACAATGAATACCAAGCTAAATGAAAAACAATCTATGCTTGAAAACATGTTAGGAATGGGAATCAATGCAATGTAAACATTAAATTCAAAACAACATGAAAGCTAAACTTAAACTTTTTCGAATCCATCTACCTACATTATGTTTTAAAATGAAACAAATAAAATGATGATCAACTAGGAGTCCATTCGGAGAAGTAAATAAGTAGGAAGGCTCATATTCAAAAAGAATAACCTCCCTTCAAGAGTACTGAAGGAAAAAATAGAGAAGAGAATAAGAACGAAGCCGGGAAAGACCCAACAGAAACAAGTTCATTACATAAATATTGGAATCGGTGTAGAACATAAGTGATTTACGAGGTATTACCTTTTTTCGAGCATCAAACGGATACAACAATAAGCAGAGGATCATCGACTTCAAACACCAACTTTATACTTCAAAACACTCGGTAAGTTCCCAATGACGCACTAATTGAGAAGGAAAGTATATATTTAAGATGTATTTCTTATATAGATGTTGTAGTTTAGTGATTATTTTCCTATGTAAGTTCTTGCATGGGGATATATTTCTCAAAATCCATTCTCCCATCTAACACTAAGGAGGAATAGGTATTTATAAGAAATTCTAGGGTTCTAATTTTGTAAGGGGAAAAGGGTAAGAAAATGGATAAACAAGGCCCAATTTGAATTCAGAACTCCAAATTCATCATTAAATGGAAACACCCTTTCTTTTTTGTGTTTCAGCCCATTCCGGATGAGGAAAAGGCAAATCGATGTTTGGGATTGGTCGGGCATCTTTGAGATGCTACATAAAGCGATCTCAGAACCGCGGGGAAGAAAATGTGTATTGCTTAATGCTGATTCAAATGTATTTTATAAGGTACTTTGAGGAAGATCACAATAAAATTGGTACAGATCACGCGTCTTCCTGACGACGTGCACCTGCCGTTGCTTTCCGTCTATTTTTTGAACTTTGGAGTAGAAAAATGTGTTGTTGTTTCTTCGATGTTTATGTTGCAAAAGGACGCCATATTGTTCTCGTTGAAGTTTGACATCTATTTGGACATCTTGAAGGCTTCTGGATTTTATCTTTGTGAAGTGGAGATTGGGCTGGGTCGATTGGGAATGGGATTTTATGGGCTGCTGAAAAGGGTTGAATTTGGGCCAACATTAGGCTTCTTAAAATAAGTAGGCTAGAATTGAACTTTATTTAGCTATACAAATTTAAATAATAGCCAATTAAAGTCTCGAACATAGCAAAATTGAATCTATGAGTGAAATTGGCTAAAAGTTAAGTAAGATGAATTACCATAAATTAATTAATGTGCTTCTTAATCTTAACGAAATAAAGTAATTATTTCAATTATGCTATTTAACATGAAAATATAAATTATTCTTTAAACCACACTAATTGTCTAAATAGTTTATTAAAACTAACATATTCTTGAGATGATTTTTAAATATTTACAAAATAATCAAAAAAGAACACTACTAGAACTACCTCTTAGAATCCCACAAGTGCAATGTGTAAGAGATGTCCCATACCCTCCCTCATACTATGTAGAAACCCCTCAAGAAAACCCTAGTAGGAGTTTATACATTTTATTTATTCATTTAATTATTCATTAGGTTAAAAGTTTGCAATAACCGACATTAGACCATGTGAGCTATATGAAATCAGGTGTTCTACTCCCATTCCAAAAAGAGAGGGTTAGTTACTTGCCTAAGGTGTAACATTTTGTACATAGCTATCTAGGTTGATCAACCAAGCTAGAGTTATATGTGGGGACATAGTTAAGGGTCAGGGAGATTGTTACCAGGAACCCTAACAATCTAAACATGGCGGTTTCCATCTCATGAGACAACACAAATCTTGGGAATCCAGACTTGCTAAACATGAGGACACCCACGTGGGGAGTCAGAATTACTAAATGTGAGACCCCCATCATATTTACATTCCCTTTTACTGCCAAGCACCTAATCCCTTTAGTAATCACCTTTAGTCATCACATAAGTTTACATTAGCCTTTTCTAGACCCTTATGTAACCGTTTTATCATAACATCTTATAACTGTTCATAATTGAGAATAACCCTTTCTCTTTAGCAACACTAGAAAGTAAGTAAACCTTTCACTTTAGCATTTCATTATGATCATAAGAAGTATCTTTCAATCATATAACAATCATAACATAACTTACATACATACATACTTAATAGCTAATTCAAGTGTATAAGGTTAAGGATTAGGGAACAATGTCTCGACACCACCCAACAGATAGATATAGAATCATTACTATGTAATTAATTTATCTTTCATATATGAGTTCAATTAACAGATAGCATTTATACTTTCTTTCCCTTCATGGAACATTTTACTTCAATCACCCAACAATGCATAAAATAATGTAATTCATGAAGTAGCAACATAACTAATGTAACGACCCATATAATCAAATAGGTCTAAATAGAACTTTAAATGTTTTTCATGAGTTAGAAATGTGTTAAAATAGTGAATTTTAGTGTTTAAGGTCAGTTTGGTAAGTTTGGAAGTCAATCTTCAAGGGACGACCATGAGGTCAGACGACTAGACGTCTATGTTCTTGCATGTGTTTAGGTTTGCCTTTGTATGTTTTGGAGTTGCTTGGGGATCAAATTGACAGGGGAGGATCCTAAGACCTATATTAACATGTTTAGGGGTTTAAATTCAGGCTATGACTCAACCTAGGCCCCACGAGGTGTCGTAGAAGTTTACCCCAGCTCTAAGGCATAAACTGCCAAACACTTCACAAACGACGACCCTTGTTGACGGGCAGTAGATGGACGACGCCCCGTCGTTTTGGGGCGTAGATCCACGCACAGTGGTGGGACCTTAAACTCTATGAAACCTGTATATAATCCAAACTACGCCTCAGAAAGATGGGTCATCGATCAAATGATGCCCCTTAGCTAAGGTGCTTTTTTCGGCACCTGCAAAAGCTCCAGGTATTCGGCAAGGCTTGGGGTGTTTTTGTAAATTCATCTCAAGATATTATGGAGCATGAATGTTTTCAATGGTTTATATGGTATTTTAATTAGTTTTATACTCATAGAACTTAAGTTAATCTTCATTTTAAAAACACAAAACCCCTCCCTCAAACTCCATAGAACCAAGAACTAAAGGAAGGGCTAAGATTCAAGGTCTTGGACATTTTTTTACCGAATCTTTTGGGTTTATTCATATTGTTGTACGGTAATTCATCCTTGAACCTTCATTCATTCAAGGAGTCATTTCAAATATTTTTCATAAAGGGTTTTTAAACTCCAACTTCTTTTATTTTGAATCCTAAACATGGGTCTCGGATGAAATCATTTTTAATGAATGTGACATGATATTTTTGAATATTAGTTTTGATTTTATGGTAGAAGCCCCAATGAACCCATGCTGATGCATATCATCAGCTTTTGGCTTATAAAGTTAGTGTAATGTATATGTTAAGGTAATGTTAGAGTTGTATTTCTTTATGCTGCATTGTAAGTAACTACTTCCTTATTATGATTATTTACAATGATTTCCTGATGTGTGGAGAAAAAGGTGATTAAGTCTTGGATGAGTGGTAAAATTTATTTATATTCCTTAGTTCTTATTGTGAAAAAATCTTGAGTGGTATGGTCCACATTTGGTGGCGGTGTTTACTTGAAGTATATGAATGTATATATATGTATATTGTGAGTCTGGCCGTGAACACATAGCATGTGAATTTAAGTGATGATTATGATGTATATGCATGATATGTGTTAGGATGTTGGAAATATTTATCTTGAAGATATTAATTCTAAATAAAGTATGTCTATATGTGAAGCATGATAGTGTGTGAATTATATTAAAAGTGGGTATGACAATGCTTAAAAGTAAATGTTAGGGATTATGATTATTATGTCAAAGGTGTGCTCACATGTACTCATATACACTTTGAATGTATGAATAAAGTTATGAATGAAAATGGGGGATAGTAGATTAATCATTCTTCATGAGTAGAGATGAAGTATTTAGACTAGTTCCTACTATTTCGAATGAACAATTTTAATGAAAAGGGGGATTTCGGGGTGAACTATCTTCTTGAGTTTAGATGATGTGTTTAATAGTAACCTCACTATTCCCCAAATATTTATAAGATAGGTTGGAGGTTGGATACCCTTCGTGTGTTGAGATGTGGTGTTCAAAAGTAACATCTATGGATAACTACTCATCATTAGTTGAGATGTAGGGCTTAATAGTTATCCCTTAACATATAGTAAATGAATGTTTATGACTCTGCGGGGGAGTTATGCTAATCACCGAGAGGATATTAAGAATGGGTATGTACAATTCGTCAGTAGAGATGTTTTATCCAATGTACCACTAGAGATAAGTGATCCTTGTTGGATGATAATGAGTTACTTAGAAGCAATCTGCTTATCCCTTAACTATGCGTCCGCATAGGTGTAGATATTGGAATGTGAAGTCTAAAGAGTGTAACCCTACCTTAGGCAAGTAGGTATCTGTCATCTGGTATGGGTTAAAATCGGGTTACATGTCTAGCTCTCAAGGTCAATGTCATTTAAATATATCCCCCACAGATGAATGTAAATGAACTAAATCTTCTCAAGTGTGTACTACTTAGGGTAGGTGGTGGAATGGTACACTATCTATCTATTGCACAAATAGGTATTTGGAGGGTAATTAAGGACACTCATGTCATGATCTTTCAACAATTCTAATCACCTATTTTGTCGGAGATTCAACTCCTTTTGCGTAAACACACATTGGAGACTCTTATGGTCAGTAAAGACATAAACATAAACACCATACAAGTAACGCCTCAATATTTTCAAGGCAAAAACCACGGTCTCTAACTCAAGGTCATGAGTCGGATAGTCTCTCAAGCACCTTAAGTTGCCTAGAAAAGTAGGCTATCACCTTCGCATGTTTCTTAAAAACACACCCCAAACCCACTCGGTATGTGTCACAATACACAAAAAAAACCTTTGTACCCTCCGGTAAGGTCAACACCTGAGCGAAAGTAACCCTATCTGTCAACATTAAAAAAACTTTTCTCACATGCCTCCGACCACTCAAATTTCTTATTCTTTTGGGTCAAAGTAGTAAAGGTATATGCGATGGATGCAAAAGCCTCCATAAACCTCCGATAATAACCCGCTAAACCCAAGAAACTCCTAATATCCTTTGGAGTCAAAGGTCCAAGCCAATTTTTCACCGCTTCCATTTTCCTTGAATCTACCTCAACTCCCTTACTAGAGATGATATGACCAACAACCAAAACTCACATTTTCTATACTTGGCAAGCAGTTAATGTTCTTTAAGTACTTGCAAAACTACCCTCAAATGGTTCATGTGATCACCCTCATTTTCCGAATACGAAATGTCATCAATGAAGACAATGACAAATAAATCTAGGTAATTTCAAAACACCCTATTCATTAGGTCCATAAACAACCGTTGAGCATTAATGATATCAAAGGACATTACTAAGAACTCATAATGACCATATCGAGTTTGGAATGTCGTCTTTGGTATATCCTCACCTCTCACCCTAAGTTGGTCATATCCCGACCTCAAGTCAATATTAGAAAAGTAACTTGGCCCTTGGAGTTGATCAAACAAGTTGTCAATCCGAGAGAGAGGATACTTGTTCTTGATTGTGACTTTATTAAGTTGGCGGTGATCAATACGCATTCTTAAGGACCCATCCTTCTTCTTCATAAATAAAATTACAGCACCCCATGGAGAAATACTAGGTGTTATGAAGACTTTGTATAATAAATCTTTGAGTTGTGCCTTCAACTCTTTAAATTCGTCTAAGTCCATCCGATAAGGAGGAATTGAAATGGGATTTATATCCTGTACCAAATCAATGACAAAAAAAAAATTCCCGTTCAGTAGAAATACCGAAAAGATCATTAGGAAAGACCTTCGGAAATTCTCTCACTAAGGGGACCGACTCAAAAGGAAGAATTTCCGAGTCTAGATCTTGGACTCTTACAAGATGGTATAGACAACCCTTAGAGATTATTTTGCATTCTTTTAGACAAGAGATTATACGACCTCTAGGAAAAGAGTTTCCCCCCTTCATTCATTCTGAAAGTTAAACTTCACCACCCTTGTCCTTCAATCAATATAAGCAAATCAAGCATGCAACCATTCCATACCCAATATAACACCAAAATCAATCATATCGAGTTATACTAATTAAACATAAGACTCTTTATCGGGCAACATTATAGGACAATTTCTATATACCCTTTTTACAACAACCGACTCACCCACCGGAGTAGAGACTATAAAAGGTTCATGCAAAATAACGGGCAAAATGTCAAATTTTTTGGCTACAGGGGGGTAACAAATGATAAAGTAGCACCGGGGTACAACCTCCCAGTTCGCTTCGACCGTCATAGCTTGTGCTTGAACAGTGGTGTCTTGAGCCAATTGGATGAGGGAAGCCCTTATATCTCCATCCGTCAAGGGTGGAGGATTGATCGGAGCTTGTTCCATATTAACACTTCTTCAAGTAGAGGAACTTTATCACCACGGGGAGGAGCTCCCCCATTCGCAATTCCTTCTTCATGTCGCACTCGTTTGGGTATTCATTCTTCCTCTAATCAACGACAATAGGATAGATGAAAAAACATACCATAAGTATACTCTTATGGCATGATATAAGATTTCGAAGAAAAATGAGAGTTTCCTAGGCATTATGTAGGTTCCCATCCATAAGTGTGGCACTATTCACAATTATGAACATGAACTTACATAGACGTGGTAGAGAGAAACATTGACTCTAACATAATTCAACGTCATGCTCTGATACCAAGTTTGTCACATCAGGGTTTACCTCCTAGACGTAACCGGTGTCGTTATCCTATTTGAGGACTAAGACTAGCCTCTTAGCTTACATCATCACATTCATAAGTAGAATTTAATGGAAATTTTAAAACTGTTTACTACTTCTACTTGGAGGTTTACATAGACCTCTACATACACATAATATATATATCGAGTATACCTAGACCCTTCGTATAGGAAGGTTACATAGCCTTCTACTTTTATTGCACATATATCTATATATAATATAGAACATAGTCTTAAGAATTTTCTCATCTCATACCATCTAAACAATCATAGCAATTTGTGCATAGCCCTACATCAATGTAAAGAATCCACATATAGGCTTATACAAATCGTACTCAAATGAAAATAGAATGAACATAAGAGTCTTAGAAAAACAAAGAAACTCCATAAGCGACATATTGGCATCGCCCTCGAAAAGTGAGGATCCACCCACTTGGATGGTAGAGAATATCCAAGTCTTCTTCAAGTCGTCTCAAATAAGCCTTCAATGACCGAAACCTAAAATGTGGGGGAAAAAAGAAATGGGGTTAGTACGCCACTTATACTAAGTATGAGACCATATGCACATATACTTATAAAACATGCTAAGAAAAGGACATTTCAACAAGTATGCATTTCTCATTTAAAACCTTCATGCATATACAAGAAGATCATACTAATCAACATTTCACATTTATTAAGTCATAGGCATGTCATAACAATACTACAACGTCATGTATAGCCAATTCAACCATTCATATCATATAAGTAAATACACATCGAATTAACTCCATTATCAATTCATATTTAATAATATCAAGTCATAGTTAATAATAATCATAAATAAGAGTACATTTAATTTTAACAAGGTAAGTCAATTACCCATGAATCCCTATCAAGACAACAGGGGCAATGACCAAGCAGAGCCAAATAACCTTACTCAATCAAGTAACCCAACAAGAATCATGGCTGACACCCTACTTCACATAACATGACATTTAGTTATACATTACATCTTACTTTAACAATATAGACCAACACATATTCGTAAGTTAACTAATCAACAAATAGTATCAACAATGTATAAGTTCATCATATACATATATATATCATTATAATTATAAACATACATAAGAACATCCTTCTAAGACTCCCCTCAAGGATAAATAGCGCAATGCTTAGGTAGATTCCCATACCCCTACCTAGACTAAGCTATACCCTTTAGGTTATCCTAGTTAGAGTTCAATCCTTTAATTCATTTTACCTTTTTGGGAACATCTTGCCTTAACCGACGTAGACCACATCAGGTAGTGTGGGATAAGGTGTTGTAAAAATTTACACTGATTGAAGGTTGTCTACCGGCCAAAGTAAAACCAAACATTAACGTAGCTTTCTAGGTGGATCCACTAGGTAGTCTTCCAATGAGGGCAACATAGTTCAAGAACTAGGAGATAGGTATAATCCCTCTACATACCGTTTGTCAATTGGCGCCTCCTCTCATGGGAATCCATCAGATGAGTATCGTAGTCCACACCACGTTTAAAACTATAGGGTGAATCTTCCACTATGGGAAGTCATCACCTCCGATTGTCATGTTCACCCGTTTCTAAGTTAAATCCCGCTATTGAAATTTTTTTAAGCCTTTAATTATCAGTTATAGCATAGTTTAGGTCATAGGTTCTATCCCTTGTATAGTCTTTATCATCAATAGCTCAATAAGAATTGTATGAGTATAAGTCCTCTGATTACAATTCATATAAGTGAGGTTAACACATTATCATTTCATATCATAATAAGGCACATTGAAAGTCATCACCATTCTTATAACATATACATCTTAATCTACCTTACAACATAGTCAAGACATTTCAATTAAACATCATACCATCCTATGAATCCTAATACAAGGCTTACTCCAATATCACATCATGACTCAATCATAATTAACTACAATTGGAAGTAAATGATAAAGATCATAAGACTTACCAAGTCTCCTTCATAGTTCATCATTAATTCCTTACCATAAACCCTCAATAAAATCAAATTTAGGATATACAACATCATAATCCAATGATCAACATGATAACAAGGCTAGGAGAATCACTACATCACAATTCAATACTAGATCATATCTTTAGATAAGACACTTAGGATAATTCACTTTCTAACCTAGATCATTATCTCAAGAAATAGAATAAAAGACTGCAATTCACTCTAATTTGTCAATGATTAATGTAACAACATCATTTAATAGCAATGCAACCAATAACCAACTCAGTTGAATCAATTTCAACCTAATTCATGTCAATATCCAACCTAGGGTTAAGGGTTAAGGATTATCATATACAATCTATACCAAATCATCAAGATATACTATAATAAAGTTAGAATAAATGTTAATAAATTAATATTATCCAATGTAAAACATAAAAAATTCAATTCATAACCTAATATTCGAGATTGAGAAGAACCCACATGAACACCCAACTTTTGAAAATATTTTGAAGGAACCCTTTAAGGAAAGAGGTATCAAAGGTGAATTAGATCTCATACCTCAATGATTGATAAATATTTGATGGTGAAATTGTCCCTTTTCAGACCCCGAATCTCTCCCCTATCTGGTATTCCATGGTGTCTTAAAAATAGAGAGAGAAAGAATAGAGAAGGAAGAGGATTTGTTTTGTAAATTGTGTTTAATCTAATGAGGGTTGGGGTCTTTATATGGGTAGTTAAATTAATTATTTTGTCTTCATTTTATACCTAAATAACCCATAAACCCCTTAATTAATTACTTAGGACTTAACTTCAAAAGTGCAGGAAAATAACCCCCCCAAAGACAAAACCCCATCGACGCCCCATAGCTTAATCGATGGACAAGGCCCCCTTCCATGTTGCACGTACGTCAATGAGTTCAGAGGGTGTGCAGACGAACCTCTCAAAAAAAATGGATAAGTGTGGGTTGAAGAATTCCATTGACGTCTCGTCGATCTACACAGAACCGTCCTTTGTGTCTCATTGGTGCACACTGCCTAGGTAGTGTCGCCTCCTACGTTCTAGAGTCCTCCTCAAGGACCCTTGGTTGGTCCTTCGGAAGTCATACCCAGAAGTTTTGACCAAAAATCATTTTAAACACTTATTAACTACCCTTTAACAAATTTTCATGGATTTTTTGACTTTTAAAATCTCGTTAAATAGGCTTAGGCACGCTAGTACCTCCTAGAACTAGTTTCTGAACGTTATGGACGTTCTTAGATGTTTTGGTTCCTAAGCTTCCTAAATGACCTATATTCATTAAAATAGGTCTTAAAACAGTATTTAGACCCCATGGCATCTATGTTAGGATTTAAGAATCGTCTTGGATTTTCAAAATGTTACAGAAAATGAGGAATATTCCAAAGGAAAAAGCTAAAGAAAGAGAGTATGTTGCCACACAAAACCAGTTGTATGCACTTCAAGCTAGATGTGATCATGAGTGTGCTCCAAACATGGATCCCAGTATGTTTAGATCATTTTTATTTGATGTTCATGTTTTCTTAGATTCTGGTACTATCTTATCTTTTTTGATGTTATTTGTCGCTATTAGATTAGATGAGTTTATTTATGTCATCCTTAATATGGATAGGTTGCAATTTCGTTATGTCTCTATGTACCACCTAGTCAGGGTAAGGGAAACGAATTCAAGTGTTGAACAACTCCAAAGAGTTACTTACTTTTCTAAGATTGATCTTAAGTTGGGTTAGCACCAAATGAGGGTGAAACATGATGATGTTCCGAGAACGGCTTTTTATAACCTTGTATGGTCATTATGAGTTAGTAGTGGTGTCTTTAGGTGTGATTAATGCTCCAGTGGCATGAATGATGGGATGAGTATGGTGTTTAGATAATACCAAGATATGATTGGTTATTAGACCCCTCCAAAGATGATACTATATGTTTAAATGGTTTAGACTTGTCCTTTTTGAAAAATGTGAAAGTTAAGTTGTGTCTTAATACGACCTTCGTAGAATAGAAAGAAGCAGTTCTTATAAAGTCCGTTGAGGATTCATACCAAGGGGGAGATGGTGTTCTTAGATAGCAAAGGCATTGTGTGTTCTTAATGTTATGACTAGGGATTACTTGAAACATCTCACCTAGGAAGGGTATAGTGAGTGTGGTAAGAGAGGGAAGCTTAGTCCTCTCTTTGAAGGCCCATAAGATATCTTGAGACATGTGGATAGGTTTCTTATGAGTTAGGTTCACCTAATGAGGGGCACCTGTGCATCTGGATTTCCATGTCTCTAAATTGAAAGAGTGTATTAGAGATTTGACTCCCTAGTTCCCTTACAAGGTTTGGATATACATGAAAGATCTTCCTATGAGGAAGTTCCAATTAAGATTTCAGACCGTCAAATTAACAAACTTAGAATAAAGGTAGAGTTCCTTATAATTATATCCTTGTTTGAAGTCATGTGTGTTTAGATTTTCTATTGATTTCCTTATGTTATGCACGTTCATGTAAACATATATTTTGAAAGAACTGAGTTATGTGATTGATATTCCTCATGTTGTAGTTCATTAAGTATGAGTTTTCAATAAACTTCATGAGATGAATTGAAGATCATGTCTTATCTCTTAGTTTAGAGTTCCTCCCTGGATATATGCTTTTGAGTAGAGATTGCATATAGTCTCCATGAGATTGTGTTGAGCATGATTTAGCTTGGAGATCGTAAGTTCATCCCTAAACATGAGTAAATGTTTCATTTCACGTATTTTGGGTTGTTAGATGTAGTTCCTACCTTCCATGTGATGCATTGAGCATGTTTAGTTTGGAGTTGATGATTTCTACTTGGTTGTATGAATTTCAATGAGTTGCATGCATGATAGGTTTCTAGTATTTAGTCGTTACCTTTAAGAAGTTCCTAGAATGTCGTTCGAGAAAGAGGGAGATATTGTAATACCTTGAATTTGAGATAGACGAAATAGCATGTTAGAACTTCAAGGTACCACCTTAGAAGGACCAAGCATGGCTCGTGAGTGATTCCAATCCCCATCTATGGTTTCACGGATCGAGAGCAGCCCCTACTCATAACACGGCTTACTCGACCTCTCGAAGGTCTTATACAAGACCTTAGCATGTAACATGTCATTGTCATAAAATAGTGTGTAATATTAAACTTTTTAAATAAAATAGTAAGCTTGAAGCCAACAACCCCTAAAAGAAATCCTCATAAGCAAGTGGAAATCTAATCTCACATAAGCCAACATAGACTCAAACATTAAGAATCTAAAACTAGGGACACGGCCCTTACATTTTTTAAGGGATCTAAAAAGGTAGAAATAAGACACATCCCATGTAGGTTCATTGTTTAAGGGATATCAAAAGGCTTTTGTACTTCAGTCTCTTAGTCAAGTAGAGATACTAAATTGAGCATATCCATTCAGTGTTTTGCCTTGGTTATCATAGAGTAGTTTCATTAACATAAGAGTATCAGAGAAGGTACCATCCCCAATCCTACCAACTCATAATACCACTACCAAGAAGGGATCCAAAGGGTCTACCGATCAAGATTAATTAGGATATCTCATTTATAGAAAGGGGCACCATGCTAGGTCTAGCCGATTCTATACATTCTCAAAGTCATTCATAGAAGAATGCACCCATATATATCAATCAAGATTCAACATCACAATATATAGGTCCTTGAAATACTATTATCAATACATATACCATTAAGAGAAGTTATGTCTTCCATCACAATGTACAACATTCACCTTGGAAATCCATAAATATATACAACAACTCAATTCATAATATAATGCCTTCAAGGCCATGATCACAATACACATGAATAGATACACATATCATATTTAAACACCGCCACCATAAGAGGAACATACCATACAAGATCAGTTCTATGTCAATTGTATATCAACAATAAAAGTATAACAACGTACCATCATCCAAAGTCATATCAACATCGTTCGATTCCCAAAAACTCTATCATCACAAGAGGACTTACCCATAAATTGTTCACAAGGCCATGATTTCAAACTCACACGTATACTAACAATTTATCATCAATAAAAGTATATAACAATAAGAATCAACAATACAATTCAATCTAAACTCAATTTCATCACTAATCATTCATTATCAAAAAAACCCATTTATAAGTCAAACTTAGGAATTTACTAAAGATCATGGAACCATTTTATGGAACATCCCATGAGTTTGAGGAAGAATTGGGGTTTTGATCATCTTTTTGAATACTTGAAAACTATTTAAGAATTGGATCTAGAGGGGAATCTAACTCTCGATAAAGAGTCACCATACCTTAATATAGAGAAGCCCATGAAATTTGGGTTGAAAACTTAGAGAATTGATCTTCTTCCTTGGAGCTAGAAAGTTCTTCAATGGAGGATTTTGGTAGAAAGAGAATTTGGAGAGAAAGAAGAGCTTTTGATTTTTAATTTGAGGGTTTCATAATCAATCCCCAAAGTACCCAAAACTACCCCACACTAGTAAGACCTTTAAATTAAGTATAACTTGACTTTTATTATTGGAATTTTCATCGGAGAACAACTCAGCGACGCGGAGGTGTTCCCTGGAGTTTATAGAAATTTAATTTGGGACAAAGACTTTAGTGAACACATTCGCTACGTGGACCAACGTTTTGGTACTTGGTGGAGCATGTCCACAACGTGGACTCACTTCATGCAACTATTGCCTGCAAGTTGACTTAGCAGCATGTTGGCCAATGTATGGGTCCCCATCAAGGACCTTTAGGTTAGTCCTTTGGGAGTCATACCCAGACATTTTGACCTTAGACATGATTGTTAAGACACTAGGGTTAACTCAACTGATTTTTAAACTCAAAACAACACATGAACAACATACTATAACACACCAACACATGAAAGATTAGTTTTCGGACGTCTTGATTGTCCTTTAACATTTAGACTTTAATACTACCAAACTAAGTTAACTGCAGTAGTTTAGGTCTATAAACACCATTTTAACCATTTTTAAGACATCATTCATAATGTGAGGATCTAGCTTAGGTCATTTGATTTTTGAGGTATTTCAATATTCCCCCACTTGGAAAACATTTGTCCTTAAAGTATACTAAAACACTTAAAATACTTTTAAGGATTAAAGACTCAAGACTAGAAGATCACAAACATAGCACATCAATACACACAACTAGGAGAAACACCAACTCCATATATAAGAAACTGAAAAACCAACAAGAAAGTAGGAACAATATCTGAACTCGTCATGCAATAAGACTTAACATTTCTCATTTCCAATTAGAAGAACTTCCTTCTGCACATGTCATCGTGCTCATCACAGCAATTCTAAGCACATCCTGCTAATTCCTCATGAACACACACTTATGCAACATTTTCAAAAATCACTTTTAAACATTGTCCTAAGTCTAACAATGCAACATTTAGGTAATTTACTATAGAAGCACACCAACATGAAAGACCAAATCAATAAATCTTATGTTACCAATATAAAAATAAACTCATGAAAAATATGCAAAGTCATAAGGGATCATGAAAATTCTTTTTTCACTACAGACTCTCAAAACATGCATAATGCTACAAACAAATTCTAAATATCAAGCTTAAACAGATTAGAAGACATAGAATCCATCAACAGAACTATTAACACATATCTCCCCCACTTAAGAGAAACCCATATCTAACCACCATGGTCCAACACCATAAGATCTCATCTCAAACTAAAAGGGAATTATAACTTACTCGCACATTCATCCAGATTTGCTTCCTTGTTCGCTTGAAAAGCATATGAGTAATTCTCTTGTTTTGTTCACCAACAATCGGAACATTATAGCAAGCTTGATTGAAATCTCTTCCTCTAGTAGCAATAGTAGGAAAATCTCTCACCTTGTTATCATTCCTCCCACATCAATAGCATCCACTAGTACCGGCTAGACACTTCCCGAAATGTTTCTTCACACTATCTGAGAAAATTGGTTTATCAAGTTGGGAAACACCTCCTCTCTCATAGGTAAGATTAGGAGCACCAGGAACATCTTATTTGGATCCCTCTTCTGAAACCTATATTGACTTTGTTCATCGGGTCTTCCTCTCTTCACATCTCCACCCCTCTTTTCAAGCTTAGACTCCTAAATGGATTGATCATACACAATAAGCCTAAATAGAGTCAAGTCATTATGGAGCATTGTCGTACGACACTCTTCATTCAAAAGATCGGAAACACTGGTCTAAAACTTGCTCATTTAATCTCTTGGGTTAGACACAAAAAATGTAGCATATTTAGACAACAAGGTAAATTTGAAAGAAAACTCCTCCACATTCATATTACCTTCTCTAATGTTTATAAACTCCTCATTTTTAACTTCTCTCTTCTCATGGGGAAATTACTTCCCTAAAAATGATTCCTTACACTCTTACCACTCTATAGGACCCAATTAAATTGTCCTACTGTCCTTCCATTATGTGTAACACACTTGAGCAACCTCTTTCAATGGTATAACGCCAACTCTTCCTTATCCATAGAAGACACATCCATAGCATAGATTATCTTATAAACCTCATCCAACAATGCTTGGGGATCGTCCCCCACCTTACAGCTAAGAAAGGTAGGAGGATTCATCCTCAGAGTAATCTTAAGAGCATTCACCCTAGGCCCAAATCTCTATTTTCTTAAGCCACCATAGCTCCGGATAGGGTAAGAAGATCCCCTCTAAATTCCTCATTAGTCATGTCCGGGGGAACCACCGGAACCTCATACTCTTGATTCACTACATGAACTTGTTCACCTTGACGAACTTGCTCACTGATACGCTCAAACTTACTTCTCAAATAAGAAGTAAAGCGGTAGTGTCAATTAAATAACCCAACTAGTGAGGTTGAGATCGTTCCCACGAGGAAAATAGTCTAGACTTAACTTCAACCTGTTGTTACTATTGTTTGGTCAATGACTTCCTTGGAAAGTAAAAACATAAAAAGGGGGGTTTCTATTTCTAAATGAGTGAAAATAAATAACGAACTTGAAAGAGACACTTAAAAGCTTTGACAGTTGGATTTTAATCAATTAATCAAAGTAACTAGGGTTTACGTGTTCCCCACAGGTTCATAACTTGATAATTCTAACTATAACAATTCTTTCCTAGTATCTTGCATGCAAAGTGATAAGTTATGTATTTCGAAATCCTTGGTCCGGCATCTAGAAAATCTCACTCCACACCTTGATCTGGCTACGTGTGTTGCTATCCTAAACCTTATCCTTACCTCATATTAAGCATCGTATTCGATATTTGACTAAGTTATTACCTCGTACCAATCAATACTATAGCCTATTAGATAGTATACACTAAATCTATGTTAATAATTCTTTTCCTATTATCTACCTCCTTGGTCTAAAAAGTAGCATTAAGGCCAGTTCTAACGTTGGCCATCCGTTAAAAAGACTTCTAAGCGAAAGAATTATTAATACATGCAAGACACTATTCTAGAATTGTTATTTTAGTTAGGGTTTATCTCATTATTTGCCTATGGTTCCCACAACCCTAGTTATGGAGTTTAGTTACTCATGGCCATAAACACAATATTCAAATATATTAAATAAGAGTTCTTGTACTTACTTCAATGACAAAGAGTAAAATCCAAAAGTTTGCTTGATTAATCACCAAAAATAACTTGCAAGAATCTCCAAATCTAACACTAATACACAATGTCTAGTAATATGATGTCTAACAATACGGAGTCTAACAATCTAAGAGTCTAACAATCTAAGAGTCAAACCTCAAAAACGAGGTTTTTCGAACTATTTATAAAAAAATAAAAACCTAATTAAACAAGGACTTTATTTGCTGGAAATCTGCCAAAACACGGTTGGGTCGACGGACCTTGCGACGGATCGTCATGGTCACGACGGACCGTCATGGACTCTGTTGTACCATACTTATACAATTTCTTCTTCTACTCTTCTTCATTACCCTCGACGGCAAGTATGACGGACCTTCATAGGCACAACGGTCCTTCTAGGGCCTTCGTTTCAAAACACTTCAACTCTTGAAATATGGGTATTGGGATCACTTCTCTGAACTTCATGAAGAACCTGCAGGACGGACCGTCATAGACACGACGGACCGTCACAAGCTTCGTAACCCCACACTTGGTCAGACTTCCCCATCTTCTTTCAGCAGCTGCACTACGCTGCCACCTACGGACCGTTACAAGCACGACAGACCGTCATAAGCTTCGTAGGTGGTCTCTTCTGGATTTCTTCGCTCAAAATCTCCGCATTCAGCTTAGGACAGATTTCCTGCAAAAAATAAAAGAAATTATAAAAAATTAGCACAAAAAGGCTTTGGACACACTAAACTTAAGGAAAAAGTATTAATAATACCGTGAAACCACGGTATATCAACACCCTCAACTTAAATTCGTTGTTTGTCCTCTAGCGACGCACTATGACTCAATACAAAATCTTTTTACAATAGTATCCATGTTTTATCCTTTGCAATCATTTGATATCAATCCCGATTAATCTAATCAATATATGCATGCTATCACTATTAGGCTTGAATTATGTGGGATCAGAACATGACACAGACTCACCATGCACTAACACCTATCCTCTTCAATTTCTCACCGAGGTGCTAACAATCCTATATTGCAACTAGTGTCTTCACTTTAAAACAAAATCCTCCTTTTTCACACAATGATTTAAGTTTGAGTATAAGGATTACTCTTCAACACTCGCTCTCAGAACAAATTCACACTCATTCATACCTATTGCCATAAGCTTGCCCTTATTTTCACTGCCTTAAGTTCGCTATACAACCCTTAGGATCACGATAGGACTTTTTTATCTAGTAACATAGGCTCCGGGTCAGGTAAGGTATATTTAGGTATACTTTAGTGACTTTTTGCCCTCCTTGACATATCGGCTAAACCTTCCACTCTCTATCATTTTATCTCGCCCAGTTTCTCATATTCTTTCACCTTGCTATTTTCTCTTCTTTCTTTATTTGTGTAAGTGACTCTCTTCTTTTCTTGCTTGTATTTCTTGTATATTTTTCTTTTTCTTTACTTCTCTTTCAACTAATTCTTGGTTCACTTTTCTTTTGTTCTTTCTCTCTCTTTGTTCTTTCAACCCCACTTTCCGGAGCATTCCTCATAGTAGCCACCCTCAACTCATGGCTTTGCCATGAGTCAAGGTACACAATACGCAAAGTTGGGTCAGGGCCATAACGAAGGTTGTTTACTGCATTAGCCACCCTCAACTTATGCTTTTGGCATAAGCTGAGGTGCACATTTCCAAGGAGGGAACAGGGCCAACACATTGTTACCAGAAAAGATCAGTTGGGGTGAAAAAGAAGGGTCTATTTTAAGCTCAGGTCATTTGGATCAAAGAAGGATAAATTTCATTTGGTTTTATTTTATTTAGGCTAGAAATGGGCTATATTGAATAAGGTCCTATGATCCTTTCCTAATTGTCTATTACAGCTTACTTTCAGCAGGACTAACCAGGCAAGTTCTAGCTAAGTACCAATAGTGGACTTAATTCAAATTTTCCTCACACTCACTTGACATCTCATCACTATACCAGATTATCATACACCTAGTTCGAATTTAAGACTTAGGGTAATGCAATGGTGTAACTTTATGTAATGTTTAGAGCCACACAATTATCAGTTACTATGCCTAGTCATGCATCATTTTCAAGTTTATCTGGATATCATTTTAGCCATCATGCTCCTGAATTAAACTATGTCGAAAGATATATACATGCCGGTTCAACAGAAAAAAGTAATCAGTCTCTTGCGGAAAAAGAACACAAGCAAGAAAACCCCAAAAGAGGATAGTGAATTGGGCTACTCAGACTTCACCCTAGCACTCACTTTCCATTTACCCCACCCCCAACAAAAAGACATGAAATTGTCCCCAATGCATAAAAAAATTGAAATAGAAGAGTGGTAGGTGAAGCAAACCTGGGAAGCAAAGCGCCGACAATCAGAACGGACTGTTGTGATTATGACGGTCCATCGTCGATGTCCATCGTGGGACAGTTTAAAAAAGTGGAGACCCTTAAGAGAGGGGTCTCTGACTGCCATGACGGTTATGCAGGACGAACCATCGAGAGTATGATGGTCCTTCGTAGATGTTCGTTGGAGGACACTTAGAAAAGTGAGAGACCTTAAGGAATAGGGTCTCTGACAACCAGCACGGTTGTGCAGGACGGACCGTCGAGAGCACGACGGTCCGTCGCATGTGTCCGTTGGTGACTGTTTCAGAGTGATCTTCTGCAGAATTTCCTGGTGATGTGCCTGCAAATTTAAAACCCATTAGCAGAGAATGCTACCATTACTAGAAAGAATGAAAGAAACAAAAAAAACTATATGTATTGGGTTGCCTCCCAACAAGCGCCTGATTTAACGTCGCGACACGACTATGGACACTTGATTACTCAGCCTTCACCAAGATGGTTTGCCTCTATACTTTATCCCCGATGCTTTATGCCAAAAATAGAGTTTTATTCGTTCTCTATAACCTCAAACCGCACTTCCTCCTTGGCTTTTAACTCAAACTGCTCCATGAGGGAATACTTGGGTAACCAAGTAAGTGCCAGTCCATTTGGACTTGAGCTTGCCCAGAAGACAAGGCACCCCAGAACTGTCTACAAGCACCAAATCCCCAACCATAAACTCTTGTTTTGCACTTATTTCTTCATTCTCCTTCTTCATCTTTTCTTTGTGGGATATGGCAGATACCGATTGGAGCTCACCACTCTGCCTCATGGTCCTACAAATGTTGAAGGTCGCTTCTTCATTATTCAACCGAAATGTCATCTGTCCCTTCTCCATATCAACTAAGGCTCTACCTGTAGCAAGGAATGGCCTCCCAAGTAATAATAGGCACTTCAAAATCGACATCACAATCAAGAATAACAAAATCAGCCGGAAAGATGAATAACTCCACTTTTACTAGCACATCATGGAGTATCCCTATAGGCCGTTTCACTGTCCGATCAGCCATCAGTAGCCGCATCGCAGTGGGTTTTGGATCCCCCAAACCCAACTTCTTGTAAATTGTGAGGGGCATGAGATTTATGCTTGCCCCCAGATCACATAATTCTTTCTCAAAATGTAATGACCTAACTGTACAAGGAATAGTAAACACACCTGGATCTTCTTTCTTTTGTACGAGGGATCTTGTAGCAATAGAACTACAATGTTGCAGTCTATCATCATCCTCAAAAGTGACCGATCTTTTCTTGGTGACCAGATCTTTCATAAATTTGTCATAACCGGGCATTTGTTCTAGAGCTTCTACCAAAGGGACATTGATAGAAAGCTTCTTCAACATTGTTATGAAACGCCGGTATTTACCATCCTCTGTCTTTCACTAATCTCTGAGGGAAAGGTGGTGGTGGCCTAGGCATGGGAATTACCTTCATAGATACTTCTGCATCTTTTCCATTACTTTCCTCTGCTTCACCACTACCCTTTACCACATGATCATTATCCTTCCTCACATTTTCCTCAGCAGACGGCATAGGTGGGTCACTGGTTTGCTTACCACCCCGAGTAGTGATTGCAATACAGTGCGCATCATTCTTTGGATTTTGGACAGTGTTGCTAGGAATAATGCCCGGTTGCCGTGTGTTCACTCTCGCGGATAATTGGGCCATTTACAACTCGATCTGCTTAATCGAAACTGCATGTGTATCAACTTTTTGCCCAATACTAGCTAAATCACACCTCAACTCTTTAATGTGCACATCACTACCATCGAACCTCCTCATCATTTTATGCAACATATCCTCGAATCGCGCCATAATATCTCCACCATCCCTAGGAGTAACTTCACAATTTTGAGAAGGGACATAGGGCCCATTCCTGTCGTTTCTATTAGCATAGTTACCCCTGTTAAAGTTGTTGTCGCGTTGTAGTTTCCATCTCGGACATAATGACCCTCACGGTTGTAGTTACCATAGTTCCGACCTTGGTTCCCTTGACCTTGGCGCCAGTTATCCTCATTTGAGCCTTGGGCGCTTGGTCGGAAACCCCCCGTCTGCTCATTACTGCATAAGTGTCCCGCCAATAATAGCATTCATCATTAGGAGGTGGTGGTTTAGCCTAGTAGTTGACTGCATTTATCTTTTCTGCACCCCCCCAGTGACATGTTTTAGTACCAACCAAGCTCGGTTCTCATCTGAGCCATTTCTTCGCGAATCTCATCTATGGCTGGGTTGTGAGTGGACTGCACTGCGAAGGTGTTTCTCCCTGTATCAGACTTCCTAGTACTCCAAGATTTATTATTCCAGGAGATTTTCTCTAATTTTTCGGCAATTTCAGCATAAGGACATTCCCCATAAAATTCACCTGCTATAGTGTCGAACACCGCTTTGTCATTATCATCCTGTCCCCGATAGAAGTATTCCTTCAGTGACTCATCATCTATACGGTGATTTGGAACACTTCTCAAGAATGAGGTGAATCTATCCCAAGAACTACTAACTGACTCTCCTGGTAGTGCCACAAAGTTATGCACTCTGTATTTGTGGTTTAGTTTCTTGGAGACCGGATAGTAGCGTGCTAAGAAGACATCCCTTAGTTGGTTCCAAGTGAAGATTGAATTGTATGGGAGCTCAGTGAACCACATAGCAGCCTCTCCCGTCAGTGAGAGAGGAAACACTCTGAGACCTATTACATCTAAATCCAAATCAGGCCTCCCTACACAGCTTTTACACACTGCCCTTACCTTAGCTATATGGGCATGTGGATCCTCAGAAGGTAGCCTTGAAAAAGAAACCTCTAGCAGTGAGCATTTGCATCAGGCTACTAGTTACCACAAACGTGTGGCCTGTGTGTAGAGGAGGCAAAACCAGCGGTCCATCGGAGTATGCTATGTTATCATAGCCTGTAGTGTGCTTGGGGCCGTGGAGCGGGATTTTGTCCCCTCTGTTGGTGTTCACCCAGAGCATCGGGTAACATCTGACCATGAACATCAAGCGGAGCTGGGATGTTCTGGTGCGGATCATCATCATTTATTCCCAAGTTTCGATTCATATTGCGCAGTGTACGCTCTAACTCGTAATCATAGGGAAACAAGGGTTCTCTTCCTCTCCGTGTATTATGCATACAAGGAGGATAGTTCTGGAAAAAAAATTAAAAACAATAAAACAAAGTAATATCAAGAAAATATCAACTAAACTATAGTAATAAGTTCAAGTTAATCTAAAAAGATATATTCCCCGGCAGTGACGCAAAATTTGATACGCTCAAACTTACTTCTCAAATAAGAAGTAAAGCGTGTGTCGTGTCAAGTAAATAACCCAACTAGTGAGGTTGGGATCGTTCCGACGAGGAAATAGTATACTTAACTACAACCTAACGTTCAACATGTTATTACTATGTTTGGTCAATGACTTCCTTGGAAAGTAAAAACATAAAAAGGGGGGGGTTTCTATTTCTAATTGAGTGAAAATAATAACGAACTTGAAAGAGACACTTAACAGCTTTTACGATTGTATTTTAATAAATTAATCAAAGTAACTAGGGTTTACGTGTTCCCCACAGGTTCATAACTTGATAATTCTAACTATAACAATTCTTTCCTAGTATCTTGCATGAAAAGTGATAAGCTATGTATTTCTAAATCCTTGGTCCGGCATCTAGAAAATCTCACTCCGCACCTTGGTCCGGCTACGTGTGTTGCTATCCTAACCCTTATCCTTACCTCATATTAAGCATCGTATTCGATATTTGACTAAGTTATTACCTCGTACCAATCAATACTAGCCTATTAGATAGTATACACTAAATCTATGTTAATAATTGTTTTCCTATTATCTACCTCCTTGGTCGGCAAGTAGCATTAAGGCGAGAGTCTAATGTTTGTCATCCGGTAAAAAGACTTCTAAGCGAAAGAATTATTAATACATGCAAGACACTATTCTAGAATTGTTTTTAGTTAGGGTTTATCTCATTATTTGCCTATGGTTCCCACAACCCTAGTTATGGAGTTTAGTTACTCATGGCCATAAACACAATATTCAAATATTAAATAAGAGAGTTCATGTATTTACTTCAATGAGAAAGAGTAAAATCCAAAAGTTTGCTTGATTAATCACCAAAAATCACTTGCAAGAATCTCCAAATCTAACACTAATACACAAAGTCTAATAATATGATGTCTAACAATACGGAGTCTAACAATCTAAGGTCAACAATCTAAGAGTCTAATAATCTAAGGTCTATACAAGTCTAAAATAGTCTAACCTCAAAAACGAGGTTTTTGAAAAACTAAATTAAAAAAAATAAAAACCTAATTAAACAAGGACTCTATTTGCTGGAAATCTGCCAAAAACGCGGCTAGGTCGACGGACCTCGCGACGGATCGGCATGGTCACGACGGACCGTCATGGACTCCGTTGTCCATACTTATGCAATTTCTTCTGCTGCTTCTCTCTCATTGACCCTCGAAGGCAAAGTATGACGGACCTTCATAGGCACAATGGTCCTTCTAGGGCCTTCGTTTCAAAGCACTTAAACTCTGGAATATGGGTACTCTGGGATCACTTCTCTGAACTTCATGACGAACCTGCAGGAACGGACCGTCATAGACAAGACGGACCGTCACAAGCTTCGTAACCCCACACTTGGTCAGACTTCCCCATCTTCCTTCAGCAGCTGCACTATGCTGCCACCTACGGACTGTCACAAGCACGACAGACCGTCATAAGCTCCGTAGGTGGTCTCTTCTGCATTTCTTCGCTCAAATCTCCGCATTCAGCTTCGGACAGATTTCTTGCAAAATAAAAGAAACTTATTTCAAAAATTAGCCCAAAAAGGCTTTGAACACACTAAACTTAAGGAAAAAGTATAATATACCGTGAAACCACGGTATATCACTCACCTCCAGGAGGAACTCCCTAATTCACTACTCCTTCCTCCACTCTTCTTAAGGGCATCCTTCTTGTATTCATATCCTATAAAAAAAAAAGAGAAGGAACTAGGACAAAGCACCTATAGAACTAAACTCTATGGCAAGACTTCAAGAGTAATGAAGAATTTTAAACTTCTATGGTCGTATAGCCACTCACTCATAGATGTGTTGCGATTTGAACCGATGAGCAATACTCTACAAGATGTGTCCTCATGAAAACTAAAACCCTAAGGACCATTTCATATCCTTATGCTTTGATACAAAGTTTTTCACTACCCGAGATCATCCCCTGGTCGTAGCACGGTGTACTTGACCTCTCGAAAGTCTTATACAAGCCCTTAGAATGCATTCACCCCGCATTGTCATAAAATAGTGGGATTTAAAACTTTTTAAACAAAATCATAAGTCTTGAAGCACACAACCCTTTTAAAAGAAATCTTTATAAACAAGTAGAAATCTAGTCTCACATAAGCCAACATAGACTCCAACGTTAAGAATCTCAAACTAGGGACACGACCCTTACATTGAAATTAAACTTACGTCTAATACAAAGTCCTAAATGAATAAAACTATAAATAACATCCCTGTCCTTGAACATATGAGAACATACCCAAATCTTGAGAGTCAAATCCAAGTCCCAAGCTTCATCTCCAGGGATACTCACTTGCCAACACTTATACTTGTAGAAATTGACGAAAATGTAGAATTTGTACAATTAGGCATTAAGTATAATGAACATGTAAGAAATCATATAAAAAGGGACATCTTAGTTGAAATATTCTTTTCATGCTATTTTTGATAAAATCTCACAAACAAAATATAAAATGCATCATAAAAGTCAATCATGAACATACAAGATAATACTCCCATTATCCACAAGATATGACTATATTGATTAATTAACTAATTTATCTTTTTAGACCCTCTATCAAAGGTTATCATAAGACCCAGTTAGGTCAGATATAAAGATACAACCCATACAACCTCTCCAATACAAACCTAAATGTTCCATAAACTACCAAAGATAAGGATATTTCCTTTTCAACACAACCACGACAAGTCAACAATCATTATTAAAGTTACTAAAGGAGACATTCATGCATTTAAAGGAATTCACATAATGGTCTTGGAAGACCTAGAGAACCTGCTCAAGTAACTTCAAAGCCTACTCGTACCATGTGTAGATAGCATCCCATAATTCTACCTACACGTTGTAGAACTCATCCTATAGCTAAAGTGTACATCCCATATAATGAGAATAGGAATTGACCGACATAGACCACACTAGCTAGGAATGGAAGATGGTGTCATAAGACCCCACACCGTGAAAAGCATTCTACTTACCAAAGGTAGAACTAAGACACATCTCATGTAGGCTCATGGTTTAAGAGATATCAGAAGGCTTCTTTGTACTCTAGTTTTTTACTTAAGTAGAGCTACTACCTTAAACATGTCCACTCAATGCTTTGCCTTGGTTCTCATAGAGTAAGTTCATTAACATTAGTGTATTAGAGAAGGTCCCTCCCTAAACCTACCAACTCATAATACCACTACGAATAACCTATCCACAAGGGTCTACCGATCAAGATTCATTAGGATAGATCATTTATAGGAAGGGGAACCATGCTTGGTTTAGCCAATTATATACTTTCTCATCGTCATTCAAAGAAGAATGCACCCATATGTATCAATCAAGATGTAATATCAAAATATATAGGTCCTTGACATACTACTATCAATACACAAAACCATTAAGAGAAGTTGTGCCTTTCATCACAATATACAACATTCACCTTGCACACACATACATATATACAACAACTCAATTCATCGTATAATGCCTTCAAGGCCCTGATCATAATACACACACACACACCACAGATATAATATATATATAATATATATATATATATATATATACAACATATTTAAACACAACCACCATAAGTGGAACATACCATAGAAGAGCACTTCTATATCAGTTGTACATCAACAATAATATAAATACTTACCAACTCCAAGTCAAATCAATATCGCTCAATTCCCAACAACTCTATCATCACTAGAAACACTTACCCATAATTATCCCACATGGCGATAATCCAAAGTAATGCTTAGAAAAACAATTTGTCATCAATATAGGTATATAACAATAAGTCAATATTACAATTCAATTTAAGTTCGATTTCATCAATATCCAATCATTATCATAAAACCCATTTTATAAGACAAATTTAGGAATTTAATGAAGGTCATGGATTCATGGAGTTTTTACTTTTAAAATCATTAATTAAACCATAATATAAATCATATCAGTTCGTTTGAAACCATTTTATGCAAGAACAATGAGTTTGATGAAGAATTGGGGTTCTAATCATCTTTTGAAAACTTGAAAAATATTTGAGAATTAGCTCTAGAAGGGAATCTAACGCTAGATAAAGAGTCACCATAACTTATTATAGAAAAGTCCACTAAATTTGGGTTGAAAACTTAGAGAATTGATCTTCTTCCTCAGAGCTTGAAAATTCTTCGACGGAGGATTTTGGTAGAGAGATAATTTGGAGAAAAGGGATAGCTTTTGATTCTTAATTTGAGGATTTTGTTTTTGATTAGTGTAATGGGGTAAAAGTGATTTAAACCTTGTTATAATCAATCCACAAAGTACCAAAACACCCCTACACTAGTTGAACCTTTTAATTACGTCTAACTTGAGTTACATTTTTTGAATTTTCATCGTGGAACAACTCTGCAACGCAAAGTTGTTCCGTGGAGTTTCTAGAAATTAAATTTGCGAAAGAGAGGTACACGACCACTTCGCAATGTGGACCAATTTATTGGTCCTTGGTGGAGCATCTATGCTACATGGACTTACTCCTTGCAGCTACTGCCTGCAAGCTGCTCTTGCAGCATCTTGGCCAGTGTTGGATCCTCCTCAACGACACTTAGGTTGGTCCTTGGGAGTCGTACCTGGACGTTTTGACCTTAAACATGATTATTCATACACAAGGGTCAACTCCGCTGATTTTTAAACTTCAAACAACACATGAAAATATGAACAACATACTAGAACACACCAACATATAAAAGACTAGTTTCCGGACGTCTTAGTTGTCCTTTGACGTTTAGACTCTAATGCTATGAAACTAGTTAATTGCAGTAGTTTAGGTCTTGAAACATTATTTTAACCATTTTAAGTCATTATTCATAATGTAAGGCTCTAGCTTAGGTCATTTGATTTTTGAGGTGCTTAAATAATACCCTACTTGGAAAACATTCGTCCTTGAATTACACTATAACACTTAAAATACTTTCAAGGTTTAAAGACTCAAGACGAGAAGCTCACAACCATAACACATCGATACACACAACTTGGAGGAATACCAACTCCACATATAAGAGACTCAAAACACAACAAGAAAGCAGGAATAACATCTACAATAGACTCGACATTTCTCATTTTATATTGGATGAACTTTTTTCTGCACATATTATCATGCCCATCACAACATTTCTATGTACAATCCTGCCTTCGCATACACACATAGTTATGCAACATTTTCAAAAATCACTTTTAAACATGGTCATAAGTCTACTGATACAAACAGTTAGGCAATTTACTATAGATGCACATCATTATAATAGACCAAATCATTAAATCTTGTTTCACCAATATAAAGATAAAATCATGAAAAATATGCAAAGTCATAAGGGATCATGAGAACTCGCTTTTCGCTAAAGACTCCCAAAACATGCATCATGCTACTAAAAAGATTCTAAATCTCAAGCTTGAAAAAAATAGAACAAACAGAAGCCATCAACCAAACTATTCACCATACTCTCCCCACTTATGAGAAACCCATCTCTAACTACCATGGTCCACCACCATAATATCTCATCCCAAAACAAAAGGGAATTATAACTTACCAGCACATTCATCCGGATTTGCTTCCTCATTAGCTTATAGAACACAGAAGCGATTATTCTTTTGTTCATCAAAAATGATACCATTATAGGGAGCTTGCTTGAAATCTCTTCCTCTAGTATCAATAGTAGGACAATCTCTTACCTTGTGATCATTCTTCCCACATCCATAGCATCCACTAGTACCGGCTAGAGACTTCCCAAAATGTTTCTTCACACAATTTAAGAAAATTGGTTTATCAAGTTGGGAACCACCTCCTCTCTCATAGTTAGGATTAGGAGAACTAGGAACCTCTTTTTTTGGATCCCTCTTCTTAAACCTAGATTAACCTTGTCCATCGGTTCTTCCTCTTTACACATCTCTACCCCTTCTTTCAAGCTTAGACTCCTCAATGGATTGATCATACACAATAATCCTAGACAGATTCATGTCACTATGGAGCATTGCCATACGGCAGTCTTACTTCACAAGATTGGAAACATCGGTCAAAAACCTACTCATATCATCTCTAGGGTTAGACACCAAAATGGAGCATATTTAGACAACAAGGAAAAATATCAAATAACACTCCTCCACAATCATATTACCTTGCGTTATATTTATAAACTCCTCAATCTTAACTTCTTTCTTCTCATTGGGAAATTACTTCCCTAAGAATGCTTCCTTAAACTCTTCCAATTCTATAGGACCCGCTTCAACCGTCCTATTGTCCTTCCATTGTGTGTAACACACTTGAGCAACCTCTTTCAGGTTGTATGAAGTTAACTCCGCCCTATCCCTAGAAGACACACCCATACCATGGAATATCTTATCTTGGGGATCGTCTCCCATCTTAGATATAAACAAAGTATGAGGAGTCATCCTCAAAAAGTTCCTCAACTTAGAGATCAGAGTACTCTTATGAGAATTCACCCTAGGCCCTAACTCTCTATTTTCTTAAGTCGTCATGGGTTGGGCTAGTTTAAGAAGATCCCCTCTAACCTCCTCATTAGTCATGTCTGGGGGAACCATCAGAACCTTATTCTCTTGATTAACTATAGGAACTTGTTCACCTTCAGGAACTTGGTCACCTCCAGGAGGAACTCCCTAATTCACTACTCCTTCCTCCACTCTTCTTGTGGGAGTCTTTCTTGTATTCAAATCCTATAAACACAAGAGAAAGAATTAGGAAATCTATGGAAAGTATTCAAGAGTAATGAAGAAATTGAAACTTCTATGGTCCTATAGTCTCTCGCTCATAGATGTGTCGCAACTTATACCAATGAAGAATACTCTACAAGATGTGGCCTCATGAGAATTAGGACCATTTCATAAACTTATGCTTTGATACAAATTTTGACAAGACCCGAGAGTACCCCTTAGTTGTAGCACAGCGTACTCGACCTCTCAAAGGTCTTAGAAGAGCCCTTAGCATGCATTTATCGCATTGTTATTAAATAGTGTGGAATTTAAAACTTTTTAAACAAAAGCATCAGTCTTGAAGCCAACAATCCTTTTAAAAAAAAGTCTTTTTAAACTAGTGGAAATCTAGTATCACATAAGCCAGCATAGACTCCAACATTAAGAATCCCAAACTAGGGACACGACCCTTACATTAAAATGAAACTTACGTATAATACAATATCTAAAATGAATAAAACTATAAATAACATCCATGTCCTTGAACATATGAGGATATACCCAAATCTTGAGAGAAAAATCTAAGTCCCAAGCTTCATCTTCAGGGATCCTCACTTGCCAACACCTACACTTGTAGAAATAGAGGACAATATGGAATTAGTACAATTAGGCATTAAGTATGATGACCATGTAAGAAATAATATAAAAAAGGACATTTTAGTTGAAATATGCTTTCATGCTGTTTTGATAAAATCTCATAAACCAAGTACAAAGACATCATACAAGTCAATCATGAACATACAAGATAATACTCCCATTATCCATAATATATGACTATTGCTTAAGTAACTCATTTAACCATTTAGACCCTCTATCTAAGGTTATCCTAAGACCCACTTAGGTAAGATATGAAGAAACAACCCATAAAACCTCTCCAATACAAATGTAAATGTTCCATAAGACTACCAAAGATAAGGATATTTCCTTTTAAACACAACCACGACAAGACAACAATCATTATTAAAGTTACTAAAGGAGACATTCATATATTCGAGGGAATTCACATACTGATCTTGGAAGACCTAGGGAACCATCAAGTACCTTCAAAGCCTACTCGTACCATGTTTAGATAGCATCCCATACTATTACCTACATTGTAGAACTTATCCTATAGTTAAAGTTAACATCCAATATAATGAGAATAGGAATTAAACGACATAGACCGCACTATCTTCGAATGGAATTTCATGTCATAAGACCCCACGTCGTGGAAGGTGTTCTACTAACCAAAGGTAGAACTAAGACTCATCCCATGTAGGATCGTAGTTTAAAATATATCAGAAGTCCTCTTTGTACTCTAGTCTCTTACTTAAGTAAAGTACTACCTTAATCATATACACTCGCTTTTGCTTTGGTTCTCATAGAGTAAGTTCATTCACATAAGAGTATTAGATAAGGTACGATTCCTAAGCCTACCAACTCATAACCACTACCAAGAAGGCATCCACCATGGAATAACGATCAAGATTTATTACGATACCTCATTTATAGAAATGGGAACCATGCTAAGTCTAGCCAATTCTATACTTTCTCATAATTATTCAAAGAAGAAAGCATCCATATGTATTAATTAAGATTAAACATCACAATATATAGGTCCTTGACATACTAATATCAATACACATAAGCATTAAGAGAAGCTAAGCCTTCAATCACTATATACAACATTCACCTTGCACACCCACACATATATACAACAACTCAACTCATCATATAATGCCTTCAAGGAACTTATCACAATACACACATATAGACATGCGTACCATATTTAAACACAGCCACCATAAGTGGAACATACCACAGAAGACCAATTCTATATTAGTTGTACATTAACAATATAATAGAACAACTTACAATCCTCCAAAGTCAAATCAATATCGTTCAATTCCCAACAACTCTATCATCACTAAACACTTACCCATAATTTGCCCACATGGCCACAATTCCAATATTATCCTTATATAAACAATTTATCATCAATATAGGTATATAACAATAAGAATCAACCATACAATTCAATCTAAATTCAATTTCATCAATATCCAATCATTATCATAAAACCCGTTTTATAAGTTAAATATAAGAATTCATGATGATCATGGGTTCATGGAGTTTTTTTCACTTAAAATCATCAATTAAACCATAATATAATCATATCAATGTGTTTGAAATCATTTTATTCAAGAACCATGAGTTTGAGGAATAATTAAGGTTTTGATCATCTTTTGAAAATTTGAAAATTATTTGAGAATTAGCTCGAGAATAGAATCTAACTCTAGATAAAGAGTCACCATAACTTATATAGATAATCCCACTAAATTTGGGTTGAAGACTAGGAGAATTGATCTTCTTCCTTGGAGCTTGAAAGTTCTTCAATGGAGGATTTGGGTAGAGAGAGAATTTGGAGATAAGGATAGCTTTTGATTCTTAATTTGAGGATTTTGTTTTTGATTGGTGAAATGGTGTAAAAGTGATTTAAACCCTGTTATAGTCAATCCCCAAATTACCCAAAACACCCCTACACTAGTTGGACCTTTTAATTAAGTCTAAGTAAACTTTTGTTTTTGGAATTTCCATTACGGAAAAACTCTGCAACGCGGAGGTGTTCCCTGAAGTTTCTAGAAATTAAATTTGCGAAAAAGAAGCCTGAAACCATGTTCGCAATGTGGACCAACATTTTTTTCCTCGGTGGAGCATGTTCGCGTTGTGGACTTACTCTTTGCAGCTACTACCGGCAAGCTACCCTTGCAGCATCTTGGCTAATGTTTGGGTCCTCCTTAAGGACCCATATGTTGGTCCTTGGGGAGTCGTACCCAGAATTTTTGACCCTTAACATGATTATTAAGAAACTAGGGTAATATTCACTCATTTTTAGACTCCAAACAACACATGATAACATGAATAATATAGCATAACACACCAATACATAAAAGACTAGTTTCCGGACGTCTTGGATGTCCCTTGATGTTTAGACTTTAATACTACCAAACAAGGTTAATTGTAGTAATTTAGGTCTAGAAACATCAAGTCAACCATTTTTAAGTCATTTTTTATCATGTGAGGCTCTAGCTTAGGTCATCGAATTTTCTAGGTTTTTCAAGTGGCCCCGTAGATGGACCTGAAGAAAACTCCCTAAAGTAGTAACCACGTCACGACCCATGCTCAGTGGATGGGTCTACAGCTTGTGGTTAGGGGTGTCATGGGTAGAAATTAAATTCTCTTACCAGACCACGTTTGACCAGAACGGACCATAGGTCAATCCAAAGCTCGTCAACAAGGTCTTGTAGGTCAACTTGGATGGTTAAGTTTAGTAGCACAATGGGGCTTTTTCAGTTTTAATTAGAATTAAGTGGTGTCATTTTGACCTATACAGGATGAACTACATAAGTACTTTAGACCCTTAAATTCATTCATTCGTCATTATTTAAAAACCCCAAAAGAATCCCAAATTCTCTATCAAACATTCTCTCTATAGGAGGTAGTAGAAAAAGGAAATTATTGAAGCTACGTAAAGATCAAGTATCCTAATATTTAAGATTTTTTGGGCTTTTTAATCAAGGTATGATATCTTTTCGTCCATGAAGTTCCATAGTTTTCCCCAGTGGTGAACATGAAACCCTAATTTGAGTTAAGTTCCTTCCAATGTTATGGGTTATGATGAATGTTGATCCATTAAGTGGATAATGATTGTTTATAATTTAATTGGTAGTAAATAGTGTTTTAGGATGAATACATGTACCATTCCTAACCTATGTCTAGAAAGATGAATTTGAAGTAAGTTGTTTTGTGCCTTGGAAAGGGGAAATAAAGATTTAGAGAAAATATTCTAGGATGCATGATATTTATTGTAGATTGCTTAATATTATATCATATATACATGATATAATTGAAGATCAAAGTATACAAGATGAATTATGATTATTAATGCTTGAGATTAAACCTATTATATGATAAATAATTAGAATTTCTTAACAATGAAGCATGTGATTAAAATGTCTTGAAATCTAGGCAAATGCGATCATTATGAGATGTAATGATTTGAGAGTAATGCATGTAGTTATGAATGTTGATTGTGAGGGCTTTGAGAGTAAATCTAGAATGATGAATTATGAATTTTAAGGCTTTGAGAGTGAAGATTATGTGATAATGCTAGATTAGTAGAAAAATTGTTGTGGAAGGACTTTACCCACATGACCTACCTTACGAGTGTATGAATGTATAAATGTGAAAGGTTTTCTCTCATAGAATGATTCTACGTTGAAAGGTTTTCTCACCTCAAAGGAATCAAAGCATGTTGAATTATGATAGATTGAAGTTGTAATATGAAATCCATTCATTAATAGCTTGACTTGGTAATACAAGACCGTGCATGGTATATTGATTAGAAGATCTCATGGATAGCCTTGGATTGAGAAATTTCACCCTTCCAAAGGTTAGCTTGAACTAGCGTGAGAGTATGCTTGCATGATAGGATGACTTGGTGAGTTCAAACCATTTCATTCATGGCATGGATTGAGAAATATTGCCTTTCTATGAGTATCTTTGACTTGCATGAGAGAGTGTCTTCATGATATATTGGTCTTGCATAATGAGGTGTTTTTCCTTGATAGCCTTGAATTGGTAAATTGCAACCATTCATGTGTAATGAATTGTCTCATACTAGTATAGAAATACTTTTCCATGTATAATAGACATTGCTAAAGAGGGACTAGTCCTTAACCAAAGTACCATGTTTATGATGAATCAAGGCTACTTTAAGGAAGTATCGTAAGTATGTTTCAATCTGAGATTTTCTTGTATGATGTATGATTGGCTTGTCTTGTTTCTAGAGTTTCTTTTCTTTATATGTATGACTAGAGGAGGATTACCCAAGTCCTAGATAAGGATAAGTTTAGGTTAATTTAGAAGTGTTCCTCTTGTAATATGATGATCTATCTGCATTGATTATGCCTACAACTATGTTGTTATCTCTCATGATTATCGCTCATGTCTTATGTTGACTAATACTTATGTTATGCCTATGTTGATAATTTATGCTAGCTATCATATTTATTACATTTGGCACAAATGCATACTTTTGACTAAATTCTTATATAATGTAGAGTCCGACGATATCAACTTTCATCCCCGTGGCTTGTTACTTAGTAAAAGCTATAATTGAAGTTTTGGTGCGTCCTTAAAATATTTGAGGAGATAGCCACCATATTCTTATCTCTTTCATTTTGTGCTTAGAACTATTGTATGGGTCTCATCCCAAAGATGTTCATGTCTTAGATGGTTTGAGACAAGTGTATGTGACTTTCACTCGTTTTATAAATGACTTTTGATGTTATTAAAATGTTTTAAATTTTTGCTCATTTCTATTTTTTATTGATGAAAGATAAATGTTTTATGACCTCTCGCGTCTTGTATGCCATGTTACGTCTAAGGTGTATCTTTGGGTCGTGACAGTTTGTCTGTTATTTTGAATTGCAAATAGTTTTGAACCAATTTTTAAAATTTGCTTCTCTTGATGTGCTTGGTTGTGGTTGTTCTCTTGCAAACTTGAGTGTCAGTTTTTATTAATATGATTACTTGAATAGTGCTTTTAATTGAAAAATATGAGTGTGCGGCTATGATGAGACAGATCGAGTTACATAGGTAATATGTGAACTCCTAGTATCTCGTTGTAACTATCTAATTGTTGAGTTGTTCTCTTGTAATGATCATTGCACATTGGCTGAATATTTGAGTCTTGTTTGATAATTTTGTTGAATGCCATGTGCGGTGAGGTTGTCTTGAATATTCTGCTTGGTGATGCCTAGAACTTTCCCCGTTAGTCCAATTAATCGATTGAAGCAAGCGATTGAAATGATCTTAGGCACAATTCATTAAGAGTGAACAAAAAATTGACATTATACCTCTTTGTGGCCACCTTGTGAGAAGTGTGACCTAACTTGGCACCCTTTTGAGCCTATCTTTTTCTTTTGAAGAAACTTGAAAACCTTTAACCTCTTTGTCCCATCACCTATAATCTTCATAAAGTATTGGTTTGTTTGAATAGTCAACTTAGGCCAAAAGACTAAGTTGGTGGTGTGGTGAAAAATAAAGAAAACCAAGAAATGTGAAATATCCGCCTTTGAAGGATCGTGAAAAAATAATATTGAAGCTCTTGATATATAAAAATAAGAAAAAAAAATGAAAAACAGAAGAGTTTGTGAAATAATGCTTGTGAAAGGAGCAAAAGAAATGGGGCATCCAATAACTCATGCTTAAATGAATAAAATGGTGGATTGTGAACACCATATAATATGAAAGTGATGGAGAAAAATGTGATATATAGGCTATACTTCATGAAGGTAGAATTCACTAAACAAAGATGATCATACCTTTACACTCAGCCCCGTTACAAGCCGTGAAAGGCCTTTATGATCTTGAGTGAGCTGAAAATAATGTTAATTGGAAAAGGGCAAGTTTATGGGTAGTGTTATGCATGTGTTCATCTTTGGGAGTGTGAGAGTTGTATTTGATTCCGAAATTATAATTTGTTGATGAAATTTGTTGTCACGAACCCAAATCGGGGACGCGACTGGCACCCACATTATCCTCCTATGTGAGCGAACCAACCAATTTAAACCCTTAACATTTTAATACAATATCGACAAAAATAAATGCGGAAGACTTAACTCATAATAAAAACAAATCAAAAACTATTATTATTATCCCCAAAATCTGAAGTCATCACCACAAGAACATCTATCTCAAACTACTAATCTAAGAATGTCTAAAAAGCTAAAAAACATTAAAAACTAGTCCCATGCGGAAGTTCAAGGCATCAAGACTTGAAGAAGGAGACCCAGTCCAAGCTAGACGCATTAGCTCACCTGAATTTCCGATGGAGTGAAGACGGATTGATCTACTGCTGAGTCGAAGTTGACGGAACGTTTGCTGCATAACACAAATACAAAAGAAAACATAAAAGTAGGGGGTCAGTACAACCACACGTACTGAGTAGATATCATCGGTTAACTCAAAATAGGGAACAATATATATCAAATAAATTATAAATCAACTATAAACTCACATGTAGCAACAACAAGTATCATAATCATCAATAACACATCAAGTTCATTCATGAGGGCTCAAGCCTCATTACCATACTTCATTTGGGAATTAAGTTCATTATGTGAATATATTATCATCTTTCGAGATTCATTATCTTTCTTCCTCTTGTGTCGGTACGTGCCACTCCGATCCCCTACCACTATGTGTCGGAACGTGACACTCCGATCCCCTATATGTGTCGGAACGTGACACCCGATCCCCTATATGTGTCGGAACGTGACACTCCGATCCCCTATATGTGTCGGAACGTGACACTCCGATCCCTACATGTGTCGGTACGTGACACTCCGATCCCCTATATCTACGTGTCGGTTCGTGACACCCGTCCCACTAATACTATGTCGGAACGTGACACTCCGATCCACTAATTCTATGTGTCGGAACGTGACACTCCGATCCACTAATCTCATTATATCCGTTCATCAAGCCTTCTCTAACCAAGGCATCATCAATCCCAATCACTTTAATTCATCGAGCCTTCCTTTATACCAAGGCATTATCATTAATATCATAGATTAAAGTTTCTTTCAAGATTTGGATTCAATGGTTTCATCATGCTTGTATTATCACATCACATAATCATATTCATACAAACATACAATAAGCATATAGACAGGTTTACACATATCATCAACACATATTATTCACTATCAAGAGTTCACTACGAATATCGTGATACAAAAACATAACCTACTCCACCGAAGAATTGGAATCAACAAGCTAATCTTCCCAAGCTGCTATTCTCCTCTCTCTCGATCGATTCTGCTCTCTCTCCCTTTTGTTCTTTCTCTGTTGTTTTATTCAAAACCCTCTCTTCCTTTACCCTAATTAATCATGTATTAAGTGTGAAAAAGGACAATAAAACCCCACTAATTTACTTAAGGTTACCCCTTTTAACCCCTAGTAATTACTTATTAATGTTACCCCTCATCCTTATAATTAAGGAAAGAATAATCAAAAACGACCCTTAAAACGAGGAAAGAAATCCTAAACTGCTGGGACTGCACAACCTTGACGGGCCGTCGTGGGTGCGACGGTCCGTCACACAGGCCGTCGTGCCTCCCAGGTTTCAGGTGGGCTGTGACGGCCCGTCACCCCTGTGACGGTCCGTCCTGCACCTCCGTCCTGACGGTCAGAAACTCGTTTCTTGCACCAAATCCCAAAAGTTGAAGTGTTTTGCTACGGGGGCTCACGACGGTCCGTCGTGGATGTGACGACTCGTCTGCAGGTCCGTCACAATTTACAGAGAGTCAATTTTCAGTACCCAATTTCAGATCTCTAAGTGTCATGGGACGAAACATCCATGACGGGCGTCGTGACTACGACGGTCCGTCACTGCTTCCGTCGTCCCAACCAGTCTTTCCCAGAATTTCAATCCGCTGCTCAAAACGACTAAACAGGTCGTTACAATAGATACCAATTTACCCATCGTTCGCCCCGAACGATCAAAAGAAGAGAAAACAGTGGCGAAAAGGAGTACCTGAATCTGTAAACAGATGTGGATATTTTTCTTGCATATCTGTCCTTTTCTTTTCTCCCAAGTAGCTTCTCAACCGGTCGATTCTTCCATTGAACCTTGATGGATGTGCCATCTCTCTCGACCTCAACTTGCGAACTTCTCTATCTAATATAGCAACCGGTTCCTCTTCATAAGTCAGTTTCTATCCAACAAAACTGAATCCCAACGGATAATGTAGTTTCCATCTCCGTGTATTCTTCAACATGGATACATGAAACACCGGATGCACTCCGGACAGCCCTGGGGCAAGGCCAATTCATAAGCCCCTCCCCTATTCTCTTAAGCACTTCAAATGGTCCATATCCCTTTGGACTTAACTACCTTTTTTCCAACCGCATCACCCCTTTCATGGGCGAAACCTTCAACAAGACTTGTTCACCTTCCATGAACTCCAAGTCTCTAACCTTTCGGTCTGCATACTCCTTTTGTCTACTTTGCGCCGCTAAAAAGCTTTTCTTTGAATAGCTTCACCTTCTCCATAGAATCTCTCAACAGATCAGTCCCCCAAGGTCTAACCTCGAAAGGCATCAAACCAACCAAAGGGGAGACCTACACCTCCTCCCATACAATGCTTCAAATGGAGCCATGTCGATACTAGAGTGATAACTATATTGTATGAAAACTCTGCCAAGGTAAGAACTATCCCAATGGCCACCAAACTCTATCACACATGCGCGAAGCATATCCTCCAAGACTTGAATCGTTCGCTC
>JAKWJD010001755.1:43693575-43800921 GCA_027705065.1 Solanum peruvianum
CGTGAGTTGGGTAATTCCTCTCATGTACATTTAGTTGCCCTGAGGCATAAGCTATCATCTTTCAGTTTTGCATAAGCATACACCCCAAACCCACTCAGAATGCGTCACAACACACCATAAAATGCTTTGTACCCTCATATAAGGTCAGCACCGGAGCGTCAGTAAGATTATCTTTTTACAATTGGAATCTCTTCTCACATGCCTCTGACCTACTAAAACTTTTTACTTTTTTGGGTAAAAGTAGTCAAAGGAGACATAATGGATGCGAAACCATCCACGAACCTCCGATAGTAACCCGCTAAAATCAAGAAACTCCTGATATCAGTCGGAGTCAATGGTCTAGGCCAATTTTTCACTACTTCCGTTTTCCTTAGGGATACTTCAACTCCCTCACTAGAAATTATGTGCCCAATAAATGTTACCAATATCAACAAAAACTCACACTTACTATATATTTGGCATACGATTGATGTTCATTAAGGTATTTGAACACTACCCTAAAATGACCCATTTGATCTTTCTCATTTGTCCTGTATACCAATATATAGTTAATGAAGACAATTACAAACTAATCTAGGTATTTTCGAAATACTATATTCATTAGGTCCATAAATGCCAGTGGAGCATTAATGAGACTGAAAGACATGACCAAGAACTCATAATGGCCATACCTAGTCCGAAAGGCCATGTGCGGTACATCATCCCCTCTCACCCTGAGTTGATGATACCCCAACCTCAAGTATATCTTTGAAAAGTAACTTTCCCCTTGGAGTTGGTCAAAAAAATCATCAATCAGAGGGAGAGGGTACTTATTATTAGTGGTGACCTTGTTGAGTTTGCGGTAGTCAATGCACATTCACAAAGACCCATCCTTCTTTTTGACAAATAACACCGGAGAACCCCATGGAGATATACTAGACCTTCTAAAGCCATTGTCAAGGAAATGGTTGAGTTGAGCCTTCAACTCTTTAAATTTGGATAGAGCCATCCGATATGCAGGGATTGAAATGGGATTTGTTTCTGGTAGAAAATCGATACCCAAATCGATTTCAAATTCGGAGGAATACCGGGAAGGTCATTAGGAAAAACCTCCAAAAATTCATTCACTACGGGGACCGACTAAATAGGAGGAATTTCGGAATCCAAATCTTGGACTCTTACTATGTGATAGAGACAACCCATTGAGATCATTTTACATACTTCTAGACAATATATGATACAACCTCTAGGAATATAATTTCCCCCCTTCCACTCAACAACAAGTTGATTTGGGAAGTTAAACCTCACCACTCTTTTCCTACAATTAATGGATGCAAAACATGCATGCAACCAATCCATACACAATATAGTATCAAAATCAAGCATATCGAGTTCTACTAGATCAAAAAAAGAAACTCTATTGGGCAATGAAATAGGACAATCTCGATAGACTCTTTTAGCAACAACCGACCTACCACCGGAGAAGACACTAGAAAAGGCTCAGGAAAATATTGGGTAAAACATCAAACTTTTAGCTACGCGTGGGGTAATAAAGAACAAAGTAGCACCCGGATCAACCAAAGCATACACATCAAGAGTAAAGATTTTTAACATACCATTCACCACATCGGGAGAGGTCTCTTTCTCACCCCTAGAGCGTAGAGCATGGAAGCGACTCTTCTTTGGAGCATCACTAGAACCACTTTCTTGAGCTTGACCACTACCCTTGTCTTGACTCTTCATGTTTGGACAATCTCTCATTTTGTGACAACTTTTGCCATAAAAAAAGAAATTATCCTTCCCCTTAAATCAGTCACCATAGTTCTTTTACCACACTTTCCACAAGTTGGCTTCTCCTTTGGTTAATTAGAACCTTTTCCCTTCTTAAATCTAGGGTTAGACACCCTATCACCACTAGCTCTTGGGAATTTGGTAGGGACTTGATTTGAACCCCGCTTCTTATATTTAGGCTTATCTTGTATTCCTAAACAATTCTTTGAGGAGCCTCAATCAAATGACCTAGCCCTCTTAGCATCTCTACTTTTTCTCTTAACTCTTGCCTCCTCAACTTTTCTTGCATAGAAAATAAGATGGGAAATGTTCATGTTGTCATGTAGCATGGCCGATTTTCACTCCTCTTGTAAGTCCTCCGACACCAACATCACAAAATGTCTTATTTCGTCTCTAGGATCGGACAAAAAAGAAGGATCATATTTGGACAACTTAACGAATTCCAAAGAGTATGCATGAACACTCTTCCCTCCTTAGGGAAGATTGATAAACTCCGTCACCTTCTCCTCCTTAATCTCTCTAGGGAAGAACCGATCAAGACAAGCCTCCATAAAGATCTCCCTAGTTACCAGACCACCCCTCAACTTCCTATTGTCCATCCATTGCATATTCCAAGTTTGATCCAAATCTTTGAGTTGATATGAGGCCAACTCGGCCTTCTAACTTGAAGTCACCGCCATAGAATATAGAACTTTTTAGATTTCGTCAAGGAATTTTAGGGGGTCTTCATAAAACTTAGACCCATAGAAAGTAGGACGGTTCATCCTAATGAAGTCCCTTCGACGGGAAGCCATAGTGGTGACTTGTTGATGAGGACGAGGAGCAACATCTTGATTGGCTTGGTCCGTCATAGCTTCAGCTTGAACCATTGTGGCTTGTGCTTGGGTAGTCATGGCTTGGTCCATTTGAGCAAGAATATACCTCATCTCCGCCTCCGTCATAGGTGGAGGGGTAGCCGGGGCTTGATCAGCATTAGCATTTTCCTCAAGTGGAGAAACTTGCTTATAATGGGGATTATCTCCCACATTAGCAACTTCCTCCTCAAGTCCTCGAGCTGCATTCCTTCGAGTGTTCATGCTTCCGTGAAGCACTTAATATGATTAGATGCAAAATCACAACATAAGTATACTTTATTTGCACAATATAATATTTCCAAGAAAGAGAGTGAAATCTGAATATCATATAGGTTCCTACTCATAAGTGTGGCACAATTATGAATACAAACCTACATAGACATGGTAGAGAGAGAGATATAACTCAACGGTATTCAACCTCATGCTCTGATATTAAGTTTGTCACATCTGGGTTTACCCCTTAGACATAACAAGAGTCATCGTAATTTTCAAGGACTAAGACTGGCCTCTTAGTTCATGTCATTAATTTCATAGGTTCAAAAATGCGGAAAATTTAAAACATTTATTTTTTCTACTTGGAGGTTTACATATACCTCTACATACACATAATATGTATTCATATCATGTATACATAGACCCTTCGTATAGGAAGGTTACATAGTCTTCTACTTTTATTGCACATATATATAAGAATATAGAAATAGTCTCTAAAAATTTCTAATCTCATACCATCTAAACTAACGTCACAATATGGGCATCACCCTTAAATCAATCAAACAAGACCATGCGTAGGTCATACGAAACTATAATATTCAAATAACAAGGCAAGGAATGATAGAGACAATAAGCTCATAACAAAATCCAAAGCTAGAAGATTGCTTTGCCTTGAAAGTTGGGGACCTACCCTACTTGGATGAAAGGAAGAATCCAAGCCTTCAACGATATCACCTTCCAAACTCTTCAATGACCAGAATCTAAAATTTTTGGGGCAAGGGAAGAAAATGGGGTTAGTACTCTACATGTACTAAGCATGAGATCTAATGCACACACAAGCAAAACATGCTAGAAGGGACTTTTTATCAGAACATGTCATTTTACCCCTTTCAGGGGCTTAATGCAAAGTCTAATTAGTAATATTAATCAACCAAAAATGCTTACTATCTCAACAAGTACACTTATTTGAACACATGTAGAATCATGATTTACTACAACCCTTACATTAACAAATAATGTCACAAAAATGAATAGGTGTTAAACATACCACAATAAGTAAGAGAACTACTCACAAGTCCTTGTCAAGTCAACAAGTGCAATGACCAAGCAAAGTCTCATAACCTTACTCAATCAAGTATCCTCAACAAGAAAACATGACCAATGTCCAACTTTACATATCATGGCGTTTAGACTTGCATTTCATCTTATATTATCATTATAATCCAATGAAACTTCATAAATGAACTAATCAACATATATTGTCAACAATATGACATAGTTATCATATATATACATTATATATTATATTTACATAAACATATAAGAATCTTCTGCTATGACTCCCTTCAAGACTAACTACTGCAATGTCTAGGTAGAGTCCCATACCCCTACCTAAACTAAGCTAGACCCCTTAGGTTATCGAAGTTAGATTTCAATTCCTTTAATTCGTTTACCTTTTGGGAACATCATTCACTAATCTACATAGACCACATGAGCTAGTGTGGAATCCGATGTCATAAAACCCTACACCGAAAGAAGGCGTACTACTTGTCAAGGTAGTATCAAATGTAAACATCGCAACTACGTAGATCCACTAGCTAGTATTCCCATGGGGCCAACATAGTACAAGAAACAGGAGATTTGGTTGGGACCCTCTTTATGCACCATACATTATGATCTCCAATCTCAAGAGTAATGTAGTACTTTTACCTTCCCTAAGTGGGAAGGGACACTTCTCTATCTAGTTCACTCGGTGCTAAGATAAAGTCCCTTTTTGAATTGTCTTAAGCCTTTAATTATCAATATAACTAAATTTAGGTCATAGCGTCTAACCCTTGTATAATCATCATCATCAATATCTCAATTAGAATTGTATGAGTATAAATCCTTTCATCACAGTTCATATATGTGAGGTTAACACTTTAGCATTTCATAACATATTAAGACACATTGATAGTTTTTACCATCTTTATAGCACATACGCTTTAAACTACGTCACAACATAGTAATGACATTTTAATTCAACATAATACCACCCTAATATCTTAATACAAGGCATACTCCAATGTAATATCATATCTTAACAACAATTAATCATAATTGGAAGTTAAGATAGAGATTCTAAGACTTACCTAGTCTTCCTCATAGTCTATCATCAAGGACTTATCGTCAACTCATAACTCAACCCAAATTGGGGAGCAATATCATATCACAAGGATAATCAAGAGAATAACAATACCAATAGCATCTCTATAACACAATTCACCTTTAGATCACAAATTGTGACAAGATACATAGGCTAATTTAACATTATAATTCATAACCTCAATCACATCTCAAGAACTAGCATTATAAACCTATAATTCATTTTAATTTAAACATAACAGTATCATAGCATAATAATCTAACTTACAACCAACTCAATTGAATGATCACCATACAACATAGGTCAAAATCACTACCCAGGGTTAGGAATAGAGGATCATGTTCTTCAATTTGAACAACCCATCAGCAATTATCATAAACAAGTTGAATTACATGTTAATATACCCAATATAACCCTAATAATTCATTAACATCTCAATCCATAACTTCATATTTCGTAATTGAATGAAACCTATAAGAAAAGTTAACTTTTTGAAATCTATTTTGAAGGAAACCTTTGAGGAAAGAATCTCAAAGGTGAATAGAACCATACCTTAATGTTTCTCAACTATTTGATGAATAATACACCCTATTCCATACCTCAAACCCTAGTTCCTTCTAGTCTCCAATGGTTAGTTCACGGCGAGAGAGAAATAAGAGAGAAGGAAGAGAGTTTATTTGGAGAGTGGGGTTTAGGTTAATGACGGTTAACGGTATTTATACAGGGGATTAATTAACATAATTAGGTTCCCTTAAATCACAAACTAACCCCTAAACCACTTAATTACTTAAATGAAATTATTTAAAATTCATTAGTGAAATTCGACCCTCACTGAGAAATTATTTAAAATTCATTAGTGAAATTCGACCCTCACTGATGAGACCCAGTCGACGGTCCGTCGGTGGGTTGACATAAAACCCCCCTCCATCCTGCACTTCGTAGTATTTGTCATAGACTTTGCAGGCGAGGGTTTCCTCCAAATTTTCTATGTATGGGATGACGGTGACCTCGACGCCTTGTCGAGCCTATGACGCCCAATATTTCCCTCACGTCGAGAGTAACAGTAGATAAATAAACAAGGTCCTTCACAAATCTTTATAAGTGTGGGACGATAGCTGACTTGACGCTCTATTGAGCCACTTGCAAACCGCCATCTGCCCCGTTGATGTACCCTGTCAGGCTGTGCTGAATCAAACGTTAGGGGTTTTCGTCAAAAGCCCTTGGTTGGTCCTTGGAGAGTCGTACCCACACGTTTCAATCATGAAACAACTCAAACACTCATTATCTACATTTACACCCATTTTCACACGCTAACATCTCTTTAAACGAACTTCCCGAACACTTTTGATGTTTTGGTTCATGAACCTTCTAAATGATCTATATTCATTAGAAATGGACATAGAAATAGTGTTTAGACTTTATGACACCTATATTAGGCTTTACCATGAGTACTGGATTTTCAATGTGTTATAGAATCCGAGATTTATGAGGTCCTACTTTCCATGGCACAAAGGTTCTTAAATATCCGTAAGGTTTCATAGATGAGTTTTCCAGGGTGGTGGATTCTATGGGTGTGACTCCTAGAGAGAGTAGCTAGACTCTTATCAACTCAAGGATGTGGCTTAAGAGTGTTTCGAACAATGGAGGGAAGAGAGTCCCTTAGAAAAAGGTCTGGTAGATTAGAAAGTGTTCAAAATAGATTTTCTTATAGGTTTCACCTCTTTGATATGAGGAAGTTGTGGAATGCATGAACCTTCGTAAAGGGGGAACGAGTGTGAATGAGTACTCTCTCCTATTCACCTAACTCTCTAAGTATGACCCAACCTTGGTAGAGACCCTAGGGCTAGGTTGAATAAATTTGTGATGGGGGTGTCTAGGTTTGTGGAAAAGGAGTGTTATGCGGCAATACTACTTAATGATATGGATATCCCTAGGCTCATGGTGTATGCTCAACAAATCAAGGAGTCCAATCTTTGGGAGAGGAATAGGTATGGGAAGAATCCTGGGATGGATGAACAAAGCCAACCGAAATCTATGAAGAGAATCTATCACCAAGAGTCTTCCATATGGAACAAGCATAGGGCTTCCGACTGAAATTCCCAAGGCGGTGGCCATGTATTTAAGAGGACTAGGTGTACTACATGTGGGAAACAATACTTAGGTAAGTGTCTTGCCGGTACATGGTTGCTTTGGGTGTTGTAATAAGGGTCACTAGATTTTAGATTGCCCTAACCACAAGGCATAAGGGAAAGAGATTAACCAATATCCTCTAGGTGGTCTAGATCTTAATTCTCCAAAGAGGAATCATTTTTATGCACTCGGATCTAAAGGAAAAGATTTATCGAGAATAAAAGCCCCGGTAAGTCTTAATTCTTTATGGTGGTTTTGATTAGCTTTAGATGGGTGTACCCTAATTGGGGGAGTCCTTTATCTTTTTCTTCTGTTCATATTCAACCTTGAGAGTTATAACTTGATATTTTCTGTTGCATGGTGTTTAGTAGTTTAGTTGAAAATTAATTTCATTGTTCTACTATCATTGTTTATTCCTTGAGATTATGTTTATGTTGTAAGATGAGTTTATATAGTCTTGTGTCTTATATTGTCATCCCTTTCTAATGAATTGCTTTAAAGAAGATTTATCGAATTCTAAAGCATGCGTCACTGTGAAAGGTTGGTGTTCATTGTAAAGAATATTAAAATTTGACTGAATTCTATCTCGGTGAATAATAGGTTAATTGTGTGTGAGAATGATTTATATGAGAATTTATAATGTTGGAGAAAGTAGTTCCTCCATAATTGAAGAAAACAAGTGCGTGCTTTGATTCATGGAAATTGTTCCAAGAGTTGCATGTGTTTCTAAAAATGATTAATGATGTGTAGTTGTGTTACTTGTTAATTTGATGCATTAACTATGAATATTTTTTACCGTTATGTGATGTGTTATATGCTTCTAGTTGAGTCCTCGTTGTTCATAAAAGTGTTTGGTGCCTTTCGAAAACAAATATATTTCAAAGTGGGGGACATGTAAGGAGCCTCATATGGAAATAAGTTTGAATAGAGATTCACCTGTGTTTCATGAGTTAATAATGTGTTAAAATAGATAATTATATATTTGAAGTCCGTTTGATCAGTTTTGAAGTGAAATGTCAACAGACGATCAGGAAGTTCGACGACTTGTCGTCCATGTGCTTGTATGTGTTTTATATGGTGTGTTGTAGTTCAAAACCTTTTTTGAATGACTTCAATGAGTAAACGTCAATGCACATGGAATAATCAAGTCTAATAACCATAATTGAAGTTGGTTGGAGGTGTTTGAAAAGGAGTTAAGCCAAAAGGGACAAGCCATAGCAAAAAAGCCAAGTCTGTCCCAAGTTGGCAGCTAACTGCCTCAATATTTACGGACCACTTTCATGGATAGTGGAGTTAACCATGGTCCGTGAATGAGGTATTGGACCTTCATTAGTATATTTATATTTGTAAATGAAAGGGAGCCACTGCCTCAAGGACCACGGCCCGTCAAAGGGTCGTGAACCACCTTCACGGTCCATGAAGGTGGGTGTGGTCCTTGGGCAGCTGACCAAAATTGAATTCCCAAATTATTTCTATTTTAATATTTATTAAGTGGTGATTATTTTAAATTGTTTAGAAATTTAATATAAATAGTTTTGAGCCTTAAAATCCTCCTTGAACTCATTATTTCGAAAACCCCAAATAAAAACCCCTCCCTCAAGAAAAACTCCCTAAACCCCCCCCCCCCATTGAAGGTAAAACTCAAAGAAGGGCTAGGGTTGATTGTTTTGGACGATTTTTTCACCGTTCCGTGGGTTTCTTCATACATAGGTATGGTAGTTAATGATTGAACTTTCTTTCATTCAAGGAGCTACTTAAAAGAGATTTCAAAAAAGTGTTTTTAAACTCCTACTTCTTCTATTTTTAACTCTAAGCATGGGTTTTTGCATGAAAACGTATTGTGGATTCAAATATGTTTGTTTTAGAGTTAGTTGATGATTTTAATTTCAAAACCCGAATTATAAAATTTTGGATTAAGAAGTGGGTTTGTTTCTCTTGTTTAAATAATGTTAGAATAGAGTTTCCTATGCTGTATTTTGGGTTAGATGCTACCTATATATGCCAATTTATGTTGTTTGTTAAATATTGTTGAAATGTGGTGAAATCTTAGATTAAGGGTAAGTTCTTCTATCTTGTTTATTTCCATTGAAATGATTTTCGAGTTGTATGGTCCACCTTTTGTGGTGGTGTTTACTTCGAGTATATGATTATGTAATTATATGTATATTTTAAGTATGACCTCGAAGGCTTGATATGTGAAGTAAAGTAATTGGGATGATGTTCATGTTGATATGATTTATGAAGCTTGAAACATATATTTTGTCGACATTATGTCTAAATTTAAGCTATATGTGAAGCATGATAGTGTGAGAACCAAGATAGTATATAAATTGTAATGAATGAAGGTATAAGCATTCTTAGAAGTTAATGTTATGAAAATTGTGATTGACTGAAAGGTGTGCTCACATGTACACACACACACTTTGAATGAATGAATGAAGTTAATGAAGGTGAATGGGGGATTTAAGGGTGGACACTCTTGGTGAGTATAGATGAAGTGTCCAGACCATCCCTACTATTCCTATAGTAGTAAAAAGGGGTGTTTAGGGGTGGAAATTCTTCGTGAATTGAGATGAAGTGTTTAGTAGCAACCTCACCATTCCCAAGAGCTTTCTATGAAAGGTTAGAAGATGGAAAATCTTCGTGAGTTGAGATGTGGTGTCCAATAGTTATCCCTTGACCTTTAATAATGAATGTTTAAGACTCCATGGTGGAGTTATGCTTAGCAGCGAGAGGATTTCAAGAAGGGGTTGTTACACTTCGTGATTTCAGATGTTATACCAAACGTACCTTTTGAGATAAGTACACCTCGTTAGTAGAGAATGATCAGTTACTTAGAAGAATTGTCCTTATCTCTTAACTCTGTGCCTTCATAGGAGTAGCTAATGGAGAATCCATGAAAATGCTCAAGAACGACCCTACCCTAAGAAAGAGGGGATCCCTCATCCAGTAGGGGTTAATACTGGGATTCCATGTCTAGCTCTCATGGTCTTTGTCGGTTAAATCTAGTCCCACAATAGTATGTGCAAAATTAGTCTTCTAATGGGTGTACTAGTTATGGTAGATAGTGGTGTGGGATGTTATCTATCCATTGCACAAGCAGGAATTAAGAGAGAGTCTTTGTGGGTCTTTGTATGAAGGTATAAATGGGTCAATATGCAGTGTATATGAAGTTATGTAATATAGTGTCTTTATGTTGAGTGTGGGCTTGTTTCCCGTGTTAATTAAACCTATGGTTCGTAGTCTTGAGAATCACTAAGATATGAATTGAAGGGATTGTGTCGCAAAGTCTTCATGTCTTACGTTAGTGAGTCTTAGTGTAATACCTCAAATGATATAGGTGAATATAGAGCCTAAAATTATCTTAATAAGTTTTTAGGGTCCTAAAATGGTCTATAATGTGATATTGAGACAGTGTCTAAGGGTTTAGGTTATTTGGTAGTGAAACGTCAAGGGACGACTAAGATGTTCAACGACTAATTAACTATGTGCCTCATATGTGGTTATATGCCTATATGTGTGTTTTATTAGTTAATGAGGTCTTAATATTAATTATTATAGTTTTTATATGCAGTGTGTCAATATTCGTGATATTTGGTGATCAAACGTCCAACAACGTCCATGACGTTCGAAAGGTTTGCCTTGAAATAGCCTTGTGTGTCTCTGTATGTTTTCTCAAGTTTTACATGTTTTTTTTATGAAATTCATGTGGGAGGTACTAAAATCATATACGATCATATTTGGATTAGAAACGTCCGAGAAATATCCCAAGGACAAACCAAGGGTCCTTGAGGAAGGACCCTTCTCAAGAACAAAGACTACCTAGCTAGGCCCAAACGACTTAGGCAAATGACCGATCATGGGCGAGTAGACGCCCTATCGTTGTATGTATTCAGTCAATAATTATCCTAGGGATGTCAAGCTTCCAAAGAAAGGTGTTTTAACCAAACAACTGAAGGACGGGATTGTCCATTTTTGGACGAACGGTCCGTCAACTACCAACCGTCGATTGTACTAGTTTCCTGTGCAGTTACAGTTAAGTTTATGGGGTCAAGTTGTAAATTCAACCCACGTCCAAATAAGATAAATAGAGGTTACTTAGGGTATTTTAAACATGTATATAAGTTTTGAACAATAAGAAGATTTCATTCTTCAAAATCAGAACCCAAATTCTCTTAGAAATTCTCTAGAACTCCATTGGAGCCAAAACTCAAGGAAGGGCTTGGATTGGAGAATTGAGTTGAGATTCTTCATCAAATTTAAAGATTAGCTTTATGTAAGTATGGCTTTTGATCCTTGAACTCTATTCATCAAGGCACCCCAACTTTCATGAAGTTCTCTAAAGTTTTCAAAGATGAATTTACAATTTCATTATCTTTCCATGGGTTCATGTATTAAAGGTTTTAAATTACTGATTATTGATTGAATAGTATTACATTAAATCAATTAACCTCTCAACCCATGAAATTGATGAACCCTAGTTTTTGACTAAGATATAGGTTAAGTAATATTTATCTAATGCTTATGAATTCTATTGTAGTTTTCTATCGGCTATTGAATGATGTGGTAATATTAACGAATTTCTACCTAAGTTGTATTATATTGATTAAAATGTAGTGACCTGACCTAGTATCATTTAGAATTGTTATAATTGCATTGAACTATTGGTTATTGCCATGGGTAAGGGTCTTATGATATTGAATTGGATGATTTAGCTTTTGATTGAAGTGTTGAGGATGCAGTGGTGGTACTCTGCCCTATTTTCCTATATTTTATGTTAATTATACATTAATTATGTTGTGATAGGTATGGTACACTTATGGTGGTTGTGTTATTTGTTTTACTTGTAATTGATGTGGCCTTGTCAACGTTACTTTATGTAATATCATGATCATGGCCTTGTCAGCGTTACTTTATGTAATATCATGATCATGGCCTTGTCGGCAAACTACTTGAAGTATTATGTCAATTTGCGTAGTTGACTTTGTGACGTTTAATAATATCTATCTATCTACATGTGAAGTAATGTCAAAGTATATTTGGACCCTTAGGAAAGTCATTAAATAGTTCTTGTCGCAATTGTAAGGTATCCCTAGTGGACCTCTCTTTGGTAGGGTAAATGCGATTGAATTATTAACCAGATAAGGAACCCCTTAAGATGAAACTTTCATGAGAATTACTTTATGAGAGTAAAAGCTAGAACCGAGTGAGTATGGTAAGGGAAGTAGCAGCAGTTAAAGGATGAGACAAGAGTACAACCCACACCCTTCATATGTATGATGTCTTGTATGTGTGTGATAATCTCATTATATGTAATCTTAAGGATCATTTAGGTATGCCTAGAGAGGTTGTATGGGAGGTCTCTCTTTGTCTTACTTAAGTGAGCCTAAGGATAGCTTCTAGTGAGAGAATTATATGCTATAAATGCTAAGGTAGAATTAAGCAACTTCATTGTCACAATGAAGAAATTCACTGTACAGTTGATTAAGGTTACTGTATTGTTGTCCTAAAAATGTTCTAAATTGACTAAGTGAATTCTTATGTGTTTCTAAGGTGTTAAATGTTATTCTTATGATTATGATATGATGTTTAAATGAAAAATAGCATGTTTCTAATAAAATGTCTGTTTTACATGATTTTAGACATAACGACATACTTAGTATAAATGTTTATACTAATTCCATGTACTTGTTTATCCCTAAAGGTGTAAGTGAAAATTGAAGTGTGTCCTTAATAAACTCAAGGACAAACATATATGTCTTTTATTTCAAAGTATTGTAATAGACTAAGAATTTCTATATTTTGAAGCATGGGTCGTGATCCAAAGTATTCTCGTGTCTATGCTTTGATGAGATTGAGACTCAGTAGTTCCTATGATTTCTAATGGAAGATTTTATTAAAGATATTTTTATGTTTTTTAAAAGTTTTAATTCCGCACTACTTTTCATTATGTATATGGAATGAACCTTACAGAAAGGGCTTGTGCAAGACATCCGAGATGTCAAGTACGTTGGTTGTATTTTGAGAATGTCATGTCTTCTCGTATGTGGTTTCAGGATGTGACAAGCTTGGTATCAGAGAATACTTTATGGAAGTAGTCATAGGAATTAAAAAGTCTCATCAAGTCAAGTATAGTAAGTCTTGACCATCGGTGTGAGTCACGACACATCTATAGTCGAGAGGCTATAGGACGATTTAGTTTCCATTATTTTCTACTCCTATGTCATTTCGTAGAGTAAATGTTATGAGTACCTTTTTATTATGGTTTTCCTTGTGTTTATTAGAAGATGAATACTAGAAGTATGGCCTCTAGAAGGTTGGAAGAAGGAAGGGTGGAACAGGAAGTTCCTCCTCAAGTTGAGCAAGTTCCTGAAGGTGCTCAAGGTGCCCAAGTTGATCAACTCTCTATTGTGGAAGTAGGTAATGATGATCCGGTGGTTTCCCCGGAGTTGAGTAATAGAGATATTAGAGTGGATTTGCTTGCTTTAGTCCGAGTCGTGACTACTCAAGCGAATTTGAGTATGGTGCCAAGAACGAATGTTGTGGAGAGCACAGTGACTTCTATATTGAGAGACTTAGTGAGGATAAATCCTCCTATCTTTCTTGGCTCTAAGGTGGGAAAGGATCAACAAGAGTTTCTAGATTGTGTGTACAAGGTGTTGTGTGCCATGAGGGTTACATCTAGGGAGAAGACAAAGTTAGCTTTATATCAACTGAGGGATGTTTCTCAAGTGTGGTACACTGGAATAATAATAGGCCTGTGAAGTCGGGTCCTATTGATGGAAGAATTTTAAGGAAGCTTTTCTAGGAAAGTTCTTTTCCATGTGAGAGGAAGGAATTTAAAGTATAGGAGTTTATCAGTCTCAAGCAAGACAAGATGAGTGTTGAGGAATGCTCTGTGAAGTTCACTATGCTATCCAAATATTCCCCATCCCTTGTGTCTAATCCGAGGGATTATGAGTAGAATCATGATGGGTGTCGCCAATCTAGTGAGGGAGGTATGATGTATGACTATGCTACATGATGATATGACCCTATCTAGACTCATGGGGCAGGCCCAATCAATTGAAGAGTCCAAACATAAGAGGATGTCTTGAAACATGAAAAAGAGTGGTTCTAGAGACCAAGATTATACTATGTTCAAATATAGGGATCAATCTTAAGATGAACCTAAGTGTGCTAAGGTGAAATTGGAGAAAGGAGGTGGTTCACAAAATGGAATACCTACATGTGTCACTTGTGGAAAGAGGCACTATAAGGAATGCCTAAAGAGTACCGAGAGTTTCTTTGGTTGTGGTAAATAAGGACACAAGGTGAGATATTATCCAACCATTGCGGCTAGAGGAACATAGGGTAAGCAAGTTGCTCCTAATGTTTCAAAGGATGATGCTCAAATAAGAGGCGTTTTTCCACACTTCGTGCAAGTGGATTAAAGACGGACGATGATGAGGGATATGGTAAGTTCTTCTGTTCCTTTTGTGTTATAATTTCCTTCTAAGTGGGGGAGTATGATGATTAAGAGTTTTGGTTGATTGTTTCATCTCTTTATTTCAACTCAAGATTGAGAGTCAAAAGTCATAGAAGTATGTTGCATGTTGCATTGTGTTTAGGGGTCTTGTTGAAATTTAATTTCATTTATTCCTTGCATTGTTCATTTCATGAAGTCATGATTATGTTTTAAGATGTGTTTATGTTATTCTACATTGCGTTGTAGCATGTTACCATCACAATTGCCTAAAAGTTGCTTTTTTGAAAAAATGTTGAAAAATTCATTGTAGCATTGCCTGCTTATTGGTCTAAAATGTTTCTTATGTGGTTAGAATTTATGTATATAAGCATATATTAGATATAAATGAGTTTTGGCCATTTGTTATGAAGGATGTGAGTTTTATAGCATAATGAGTTGTAGATTTTATTATAGTTTAATATTGTGTTGTGAATCTCTTGATTATGTAGAATTTATTTTTTATCATTTATTATGTGTCATATAGTTTGGTAATGATCTGTTAAATTGAATCACTACTCATGGAAGTGTTCGGAGAGTGGCAAGTGTCATTCGAGGACAAATATTGTCCTAGTGGGGGCGATTGAAATACCTCGAATAAGTTCAATAAATCTAGCGCATAACATTGTTTAAATTAGTTTATAAGGTCATAAAATGGTCTATAATGTTATATTGAGGAAGTTTCTAAGGGTTTAGGTGATTCTGAAGTGAAATTTCAAGGGACGACTAAGACGTTCGACGACTACGTCACCTATGTACCTCATATGTTGTTATATGCCTATATGTCTATTTTATAAGTTTATTAGGTATTAATATGAGTTATTATAGTGTTTATAGGCAGTGTATCAAGTTTCGTGAAGTTTGGAGGTCTAACTTCCTTGACGTTCAAAAGGTTTGCCATGAAATGACCTTTTGTGGTATTTTTTTGGATGAAATTCATGTGGGAGTTCCTAAACTCGTAAACGATAATATATGGGTTGGAAACATCTGGGAAAATATCCCCAAGGACATACAAAGGGTCCTTGTGTCACGACCCAATTCGGGGACGCGACTGGCACCCACATTTACCCCTCCTATGTGAGCGAACCAACCCATTTAACCTTTAACATTCTAATTAATATCAACAAAAGAATGCGGAAGACTTTAACTCATTATAAAACGATTCAAAAACTATTATTAATATCCCCAAAATCTGGAATTCATCATCACAAGAACATCTATCTCAATTGCTAAGCTAAAACTGTCTAGAAGCTAAAATAACTGAAAAGCTAGTCCATGCCGAAGTTCAAGGCATCAAGACTTGAAGAAGAAGACCCAGTCCAAGCTAGACGCATTAGCTCACCCTGAATTTCTGAAGGTAGTGAAGACTGGCTAGATCTACTATTGTGTTGAAGTTGACGGACGTTTGCTGCATTACACAAATAACAAGAAGAAAACATGAAAGTAGGGGGTCAGTACAACCACAAGTACTGATAGATATCATCGGCCAACTCAAAATAGGGAACAGTATATATCAATAATAATGTAAATCAACTACACTACTCAACATGTAGCAATAACAACATGAATTTGTCAATAACTACAACCGAGTTCACACATGAGGACTCAAGCCTCAATACCATACTCATTTGGGAATTAATTCATTAGATTGAGTATATTCATTATCTTTCAAGATTCATTGATTTTCTTCCTCTTGTGTCGGTACGTGACACTCCGCTCCTCTTTCTATCCTGGTGCCCGGAACGTGGCACTCCGATCCTCATATACTATCCTAGTACCGGTAACGTGGCACCCGATCCATATTCTATCCTGGTGTCGGAACGTGACACTCCGATCCTCATATTCGATCCTGGTACCGGAACGTGGCACCCGATCCTCATATTCATTCTATCCTGGTACCGGAACGTGGCACCCGATCCCCTAATTCATCAGCCTTCTTTTACACTAAGGCATCATCATTCTCATTATATAATTTATCAAGCCTTCTTCATACTAAGGCATCATCATTCTCATTATATAATATATCAAGCGAATTAGGGGTTCTTTCAAGATTTGGGATTCAATAGCTTCATCATGCTTTTTAATTCATCACAATTTCATAATCAAATCATACAAGCATACAACTTAAGCACATAGCAGGGTTTACAATACTATCAACACATAATATTCACTATTAAGAGTTACTACGAATATCGTAACATAAACCATAACCTACCTCCACCGGAGAATTGGAATCAACAAGCAATTTCCCAAGCTTTGATATTCCCTCAGCCAATTCGATCGATCAATCCCCCTCTCTCTGTTCTTTCTCTTTTGTTTTATTCAAACCTCCTTCTTTTTACCCTAATTAAAAGTATAATTAAGTGTAAAGGAGGACAATAAACCCACTAATTTAACTTAAGGTACCTCTTTTAACCCCCAAGTAATTAAACTTATTAATATTAACCCTCAATCTTTATAATTAAGGAAAGAATAGTCCAAAACGACCCTTAAAAACGTGCAGGGAATCCTATTCTGCCTGGGACTGCGCAACCTGTGACGGGCCGTCGTGCCTGCGACGGTCCGTCACGCAGGTCGTCGCAGCCTCCCAAATTCAGGTGGACTGTGACGGCCCGTCACCCTTTTGACGGTCCGTCCTGCACCTCCGTCCTGACGGTCAGAAACTCGTTTTTCGGTACCCCAATTTCAGAATTCCTAAGTATATTGAAACGATGCCTCATGACGGTTCGTCGTAGATGTGACGGCACTCCTGCAGGTCCGTCACAGATTACAGAGAGTCGATTTTAATATCCAAATTGAAGAATTCTAAGTGTCATGGACGGAACTCCTCGACGGGCCCGTCGTGACCAGACGGCCGTCGTGACCACGACGGTCCGTCGTGACATCCGTCGTCCCAGCCAGTTTTTCCAGAAATAATTCTGCTGCTCAAAACGACTAAACAGTCGTTACAATAGATACCATTTACCCATCGTTCGTCCCCGAACGATCAAAAGAAGAAAACATGGCGAAAAGGAGTACATGAATCTGTAAACAGATGTGGGTATTTTTCTTGCATATCTGCCTCCTTCTCCCAGTAGCTTCTTCAACCGGTCGATTCTTCCATTGAACTTGATGGATGCAATCTCTCTCGACCTCAACTTGCGAACCTCTCTAGCTAATATAGCAACCGGTTTCCTCTTCATAAGTCAGTTCTCATCCAACAAACACTGAGTCCAACGAATGATGTAGTTTTCCTCTCCATGGTATCTTTTCAAATGGACACATAAATACCGGATGCACTCCGGACAGCCCTGGGGGCAAGGCTAATTCATAAGACAACCTCCCCTATTCGCTTAAGCAATTCAAATGGTCCAATGTCCTTGGACTTAGTTTACCCCTCTTTCCAACCGCATCACCCCCTTTCATGGGTGAAACCTTCAAAGACTTGTTCACCTTCCATGAACTCCAAGTCTCTAACCTTCCGGTCTGCATACTCCTTTTGTCTACTTTGCGCCGCTAGAAGCTTTTCTTGAACTTGAACGCCCTTCACCTTATCTAACGAATCCCTCAAGAGGTCAGTACCCCAAGGTCTAACCTCAAATGCATCGAACCAACCGATGGGAGATCTACACCTCCTCCCATACAATGCTTCAAATGGGGCCATATCAATACTGGAGTGATAGCTATTATTGTATGAAAACTCTGCCAAAGGTAAGAAGCATATCCAATGGCCACCAAACTCTATCACGCATGCACGAAGCATATCCTCCAACACTTGAATCGTTTCGCTCTACTGACCATCGTCTGAGGGTGAAATGCAGTGCTAAGGTCCAACCTAGTACCCAATTCAGCATGCATTGTTTTCCAAAACTTAGAGGTAAACTGCGTACCTCTATCTGATATGATGATAGTGGAACCCCATGCAATCGAACGATTTCTGAGATGTAGATTTTTGCTAACTTCTCTGCATTGTAAGTCACTTTGACCGGAATGAATGAGCAGACTTAGTTAACCTATCAACAATCACCCAATGGAGTCATACTTACCCATTGTCTTTTGAAGACCAACCACAAAGTCCATTGCGATTCTCTCCCACTTCCATTCAGGAATGGGCATTCTCTGAAGTGTTCCTCCGGGCCTTTGGTGTTCATATTTCACTTGTTGACAGTTTGGACACTTGGCAATAAAGTCAACAATTATCGCGCTTCATTCTACTCCACAAAAGTGTTGTTTTAGGTCGCGATACATCTTGGTTGCACCCGGATGTATAGATACCTTGAACTATGAGCTTCTGTCTGCCAAAATAGTGTTGATCAAATCATCAATGCGGGGTACACATACCTTCCCTTAAATCCTCAACACGCCCTTCCTCGTCGATGTTGCTTCTTTAGCCTCTCCTTGCAACACCTTATCTCGGATTCGCCTTAGTTTCTCATCATCAAACTGTTTTCCCTTAATCTTGTCAAGAAAAGAAGATCTTGACTCCACACTAGCCAACAATCCTCCCTTCTCATTTATTTCTAACCTCATCAAGTCGTTAGCCAGAGTCTGAACCTCTCTAGCCAATGGCGTCTAGAAGCTTGCAAATAAGCTAGACTCCCCATGCTTCCCGCCTTTCTACTCAAGGCGTCTGCCACAACATTCGCCTTCCCCGGATGATACAAAATAGTGATGTCGTAGTCCTTCAGTAGTTCCATCCATCTCCTCTTGTCTCAAGTTCAAATCTTTCTGAGTAAAGACATACTGAAGGCTACGATGATCCGTGTAGACCTCACACTTAACCCCATATAAATAATGCCTCCATTGCTTCAATGCAAATACTACCACCGGCGGCTTCCAAGTCATGAGTTGGGTAGTTACGTTCATGCACTTTTAATTGTCTTGAAGCATAAGCAATCACGTTCTTCTCTTGCATTAGCACTGCACCCAAACCCGAATAGGATGCATCACAGTAAACAATGAAGTTCTTGCCCTCTACATACGGTAAGGTGAGGATAGGGCGGTAGTCAACAAAGTCTTGAGTTTTTGAAAGCTTTCTTTCTTTCTTCGCACCATCCGACCATACGAATGGAACGTTTCTGCTTAGTCAAGTTCGTCAGTTGGGACGCAATAGAAGAGAATCCCTTGACAAATCGGCGGTAGTAGCTAGCTAACCCAACAAAGCTTCTATTTTTCTGACACATTAGTGGTCTTACCCAATTCTTCACTGTCTCAATCTTAGAAGGATCTACCATCACTCCATCCTTAGAAACCACGTGCCCCAAGAAGGACACTGCATCTAGCCAAAACTCACACTTAGAGAACTTGGCGTAAAGCTTTTTCTCCCTCAACATTTCCAATACCACTCTCAAATGCTCTTCATGTTCCTTCTTACTCTTAGAATATACCAGTATTCATCTAAATACGATCACAAAAGAGGTCCAAATATGGCTTAAAATCCCGTTCATCAAGCTCATGAACGCAGCAGGGGCATTCGTAAGACCAAAGGACATCACCACAAATTCATAATGTCCATACCTAGTTCAAAAGAAAAGGTCTTTGGTACATCTGTTGCCCGTATTTTCAATTGATGATAACCGGATCTCAAGTCAATCTTAGAGAAGACACAAGCACCTTGTAACTGATCGAACAAGTCATCAATGCGAGGAAGAGGATACTTGTTCTTAATAGTTACCTTGTTCAACTGCCGGTAGTCTATGCACATCCGGAAACTCCCATCCTTCTTCTTCACAAACAAAACCGGAGCACCCCAAGGAGATGCACTTGGCCTAATGAAGCCTTTGCTCAACAACTCTTGAAGTTGAGCCTTTAACTCTCTTAATTTGGCGGGAGCCATTCTATACGGGGGTATAGAAATGGGGCGAGTGCCTGGTTCAAGATCGATACAGAAGTCAATGTCCCTATCTGGTGGCATACCATGAAGATCTGCAGGGACACATCCAAAAACTCACGGACTACCGAAACCGACTCAATCGAAGGTACTTGGGTAGTGTCATCCTTGAGATGGGCCAAAAAAGCTGAATACCCTTTACTAACCATTTTCTTAGCACGAAGAAATGAGATGATACGCACCGGATTGGAAGTGTAGTCACCCTCCCACACTAATGGATCTGTCCCAGGCTTGGCTAATGTCACAGTTTTAGCATTACAATCCAAGATCGCAAAATTTGGAGAAAGCCAAGTCATACCCAGGATTACATCAAAATCAATCATTTCTAGGATAACCAAATGTACATAAGTGTTGCTCCCCACAAAGTTCACCAAACAAGACCTATATACCTTTTCAACTACCACAGACTCACCACCGGAGTAGAAACACGAATAGGCATATCAAGTAATTCACAATGTAAATTTAGACCATTAGCAAATGATGAAGATACATATGAAAACGTGGAGCCAGGGTCAAATAATACAGATGCCATGCAATCACAAACCAAAAGATTACCTGTGATAACAGCATCATCGCCCTCCGCTTCAGATCTCCCAGGGAAAGCGTAAAACATGGGCCCTATCATCACCCGCTGTCCATTGCCCCTTCCATGTTGTGTCGTAGTGGCTCCAGTTTGCCCATCACCTCTACCGTTGTGGTGACCACCATTACCTCGACCACCACGTCCTCCAGAAAAACGGCCTCTACCATGACCACCTCTACCTCTAGCTAGCGGGGTTCTATAACTCTGGTTTGGACAATACCTCTTAATATGTCCAACCTCCCCACATCCATAACACTCTCGAGGTTCATGCATAGGTCTATCAGAGTAGTGTTGACCGTTCTGAGGTGGACCCCCAACTACAGTCTGTAGTGAAGACTGAATTGGTCGACTTGAGTAACCTCCGGAGCTCTGTCCTCTAGAGTGAGAACCATTAAACTCACCTCCCCTTCGAAACCTTTTTGATGTTGATGTAGTGGTGAAGTCATCTGGCTTCACTCCTTCCACCTCTATCACAAAGTCTACCACCTCTTGGAAGGATGTTGCCGTAGCCGCTATCTGTAAGGCCGAAATCCGCAATTCTGACCTCAACCCCTTCACAAAACGGCGAATCCGTTCTTGTGGACTGAAACAAAGTTGGGTGGCATACCTAGATAATGCGCGGAATTTAGCCTCATATGCATTAACCGTCATCCTTCCTTGCTCAAGACTCAAGAACTCATCCCTTTTTCTATCTCTTAAAGTCCTTGGGATATACTTCTCCATAAACAAACTAGAGAATGATTCCCAAGTCATAGGTGGTGCCTCTGTTGGTTGACACTCCACATGTGACCGCCACCACATTTTGGCATTCCCTTGAAACTGATAACTTACGAACTCAACGCCAAACCGTTCTACTATACCCATCTTGTGTAGTAGCTCATGACAATCCACCAGAAAATCGTAGGCATCCTCTGATTCTGCGCCCTTAAAGACTGGAGGTTTCAGTTTCAAGAACTTACTGAAAAGTTCATGCTGATCATTTGTCATAATAGGCCCAGTAGTCAGACGTGGAAATGTGCCTATTCCCAATGATGCATCCATGCGGGGAGCCATAGTAGCCGTATGTCGTACCTCTGAAACCGGAGGTGTTGGTGCCAAAACCACTGGAGGTGCCTGACCGTGATCAGATAACCCGCTAAGATAAGCGAGAACCTGATTGATCATTTCTGGGGTAGGTTGGGGTGGCATTTCCTCATTCTGCACTTGTTCATTCTCCCCATCCTCCCCTTCTCTTACTACCTCCTCAGTTGGTGGAGGAGTCACCGCCCTAGCATCAGATGGGCTAGGTGCTCGTCCTCTCCCCTAGAGGACGTCCTCCCAAGACCTCTACCACGGCCTCTTGCCGCTGTTCTCCCTCGAGCCACAGCCCCAGTGGCTGCTCAGTCGTTTCCTGTCTGGCAGGTGCTGTTGTTGGCGCGGTCGTTGCTCTAGTTCTAACCATCTGCGAAATAGAGTGAAGATGGTCAGATACCAATTCGTATCGCCTAGATACCAATTGGACTCAAGTAGTAGCACAAAAGAAGAATGAAAGAGTGAAATTTTCCTAAAGTCTTATAGCCTCTCAAGGAAAAGTAAAGGCGTCCCCCTACCGTTCCTTAAGACTCTACTAGACCTGTTCTTGTGTGATGAGACCAACGAACCTAATGCTCTGATACCAAGTTTGTCACGACCCAATTCGGGGACGCGACTGGCACCCACATTTACCCTCCTATGTGAGCGAACCAACCCATTTAACCTTTAACATTCTAATATAATATCAACAAAAGAAATGCGGAAGACTTAAACTCATTAATAAAACGATTCAAAAACTATTATTAATATCCCCAAAATCTGGAAGTCATCATCACAAGAACATCTATCTCAATTGCTAAGCTAAAACTGTCTAAGAAGCTAAAATAACTGAAAAGCTAGTCCATGCCGGAAGTTCAAGGCATCAAGACTTGAAGAAGAAGACCCAGTCCAAGCTAGACGCATTAGCTCACCCTGAATTTCCGAAGGTAGTGAAGACTGGCTAGATCTACTGTTGTGTTGAAGTTGACGGAACGTTTGCTGCATTACACAAATAACAAAGAAGAAAACATGAAGTAGGGGGTCAGTACAACCACAAGTACTGAGTAGATATCATCGGCCAACTCAAAATAGGGAACAGTATATATCAATAATAATGTAAATCAACTACAATACTCAACATGTACCAATAACAACATGAATTCATCAATAACTACAACCGAGTTCACACATGAGGACTCAAGCCTCAATACCATACTCATTTGGGAATTAAGTTCATTAGATTGAGTATATTCATTATCTTTCAAGATTCATTATCTTTCTTCCTCTGTGTGTCGGTACGTGACACTCCGATCCTCTATTTCTATCCTGGTGCCGGAACGTGGCACTCCGATCCTCATATACTATCCTGGTACGGAACGTGGCACCCGATCCATATTCTATCCTGGTGTCGGAACGTGACACTCCGATCCTCATATTCTATCCTGGTACCGGAACGTGGCACGCGATCCTCATATTCATTCTATCCTGTACCGGAACGTGGCACCGCATCCCCTAATTCATCAAGCCTTCTTTTACACTAAGGCATCATCATTCTCATTATATAATTTATCAAGCCTTCTTTCATACTAAGGCATCTCATCATCTCATATATAATTATCAAGCGAATTAGGGTTCTTTCAAGATTTGGGATTCAATAGCTTCATCATGCTTTTTGTTAATTCATCACATTTCATAATCATAATCATGCAAGCATACAACTTAAGCACATAGCAGGGTTTACAATACTATCAACACATAATATTCACTATTAAGAGTTCACTACGAATATCGTAACATAAACCATAACCTACCTCCACCGAAGAATTGGAATCAACAAGCAATTTCCCAAGCTTTGATATTCTCCTCAGCCAATTTGATCGATCAATCCCCTCTCTCTCTGTTCTTTCTCTTTTGTTTTATTCAAACCCTCCTTCTTTTTACCCTAATTAAAAGTATAATTAAGTGTAAAGGAGGACAATAAAACCCACTAATTAACTTAAGGTTACCTCTTTTAACCTCCAAGTAATTAGACTTATTAATATTAACCCTCAATCTTTATAATTAAGGAAAGAATAGTCCAAAACGACCCTTAAAACGTGCAGGGGATCCTATTCTGCCTGGGACTGCGCAACCTGTGACGGGCCATCGTGCCTGCGACGGTCCGTCACGCAGGTCGTCGCAGCCTCCCAAATTCAGGTGGATGGACGGCCCGTCACCCTTGTGACGGTCCGTCCTGCACCTCCGTCCTGACGGTCAGAAACTCGTTTTTCGGTACCCAATTTCAGAATTCCTAAGTATATGAATGGTGCCTCACGACGGTTCGTCGTAGATGTGACGGCACGTCCTGCAGGTCCGTCACAGATTACAGAGAGTCGATTTTAATATCCAAATTGAAGAGAATTCTAAGTGTCATGGAACGGAACCTCCTCGACGGGCCGTCGTGACCACGACGGTCCGTCGTGACATCCGTCGTCCCAGCCAGTTTTTCCAGAAATAATTCTGCTGCTCAAAACGACTAAACAGGTCGTTACACCTTGAGAAAGGACCCTTCTACAGAGCCAAGGTTGCCTAGACAAGACCCCAAATGATTGAGGTAAACGACATCTAATGGGACTGTGGACGCCCCGTCAATGGGTGTCGTCAGTAAATACTTAGACTGAGGATCTAAATCTCCCAAAGATATGTCTCTGAAACAAATCACAGAAGGAAAGTACTGTTCGTTTGTGGACAAATGGTCCGTTGATGGTACTAGTTTCCTACGCAGTCATTATTAAGTTCAAGGGGTTAACTTGTAAATTCACCTCACGTCCGAATAAGATAAAGGGAGGTTACGTAAGGGTCTTTTGGGTATTTTAAACATGTATATAACGTTTGGTCAATTAGAAGATTTAATTTTTCAAAATCAAAATCCAAATTCCTTTAGCAATTCTCTAGAACTCCGTTGTAGCTAAAACTCAAGGAATGGATTGGATTGGAGAAATAAGACGAGATTATTCATAAATTGAAGGATTTTCTTTATTGAGGTGTGTTTTTTGACCCTTGAAACTCTATTCATCAAGGATCACAACTTTCAAAGAAGTTTTATTAAATTTTCAAAGATGAATTGTCCAATTATCTAAGGTTTTAAAGCATTGATTATTGATTGAATTGTTGTTAATTAGATGATTTTAACTCAGTTAACCTATGAAGCCACGAAATTTATGAACCTATTTTTAATAGGTTATGGGTTAAGTAATATTAATCTAATGCTTACTAATTCTAGTGTAGTTTTATATGGGCTATTGAATGATGTGATAATTATATTTAATTGGTACCTAAGTTGTTTTAGATTTGACGAATATGTAGAAAATTGACCTAGTTTCATTGAGTACTGTTATAATTGCATTGAGTTATTTGTTATGGCCATGGGTAAAGGCCTTATGATATTGAATTAGATGATTTAGCGTTGGATTGAAGTGTTGAGGATGGAGTGGTGGTACTTTTACTAATTCCCTATATTTTATGTCAACTCAACTTCAATTATGTTGTGATTGGTATGGTCGACTTATAGTGGCGGTGTTATGTGTTTTACTTATAATGTATGTGGCCTTGTCGGCATTACTTTGTGCAATATCATGAACATGGCCTTGTCGGAAAACTACTTGACGTATTATGTTGATTTGTGTAGGTTACTATGTGAAGTTGAATAATATATATGTATATATGAAGTAATGTGATAGTATATATGTTCTTCTATTGATGTTATAGGGGATCATGTTAGATATGACTATGTCTTTATGTGTGTAGTCTTATAGTTAACGCATGATTGTCCTATTTTTCTAAATATGAGTCTATGATAGTTATATTTATTATGTTATAGTAATGAATAGGGTGACATAAATATGATAAGGGTCATTCCCATGTTATTCAAAGAATGATATATAATATGTGTAAAGGTAAAGAATGTCGTGTCTTGTTTTGGTACACTTATATCCCTTACTTGATATATGTATGAATTATATGCGAATATGAGATGTTTTGACTTAGGATGCTAAAACCTCTTAGTGTTGTATGTACGAATGACATGAGACCTTAAATGATGTTAAGAAGGTCTTTTATGTGAAACCTGAACCTAGTGCTAAGGTTATGAATGTTGGAGTCGAAGCCGTAACAGTATCCTTGAAGTAGAGGAATGATAGACTTATGTTTGGTTGGTTGGAACGACATCATATATATGCTTAGGAAAGTCTTATGATCTTCTTATCGCCATTGTATGGTAGCCCTAGTGGACCTCTCTTTAGTAGGGTAAATATGACTGAGTTATGAACTAGATATGGAACCCCTCTATATGAACCTTTTATGTGAACTACTCTATGATATCAAAGCTAGCCCCGAGTGAGTATGGTACGGGAAGTAACTCTAGTTAATGGATGAGACAAGAGTATAAAGCACGCCCTTCATATTCCTTAACCATGTGCCTACATGGGATTTGTCCAAGATCTCCTATTGGAAAGTAGAACACCCTCCATCGGCGTAGGTTACCACTCCAGATTCCATGCTTGGCTACCATGGTCTATGTCGGTTATTGCCTATTCTCATCATGTGGGAAACTTACTAGCATTAGAGAAGTTCTATGAAGTTTAGGTGGTGTTATGGGACGCTATCTAGACATTGTACAATGGGCTTTGAAAATGTTAGTTAGAGTCCCTAGGTCTTGTCAAAAACCATTACTTGAATTTCCTTTATGAGATTAATGAGTCTTAAATGACTTCAAGTTACAAAAACATGTTAAATGAATGAGCACTTATGTAGAGTATTTAAGGGTTGTCTAGTTAAGGTGTGAAGGGGGCATAGGGATGGGCACTTCATATTTTTCCAAGATAAGTCGTAGGAACGACTCTAGTTAGGGAAGATGCTAATAATATAGACATGATCTAGACTTAGGTAGTCTTACGAATATTTCGGTAATCTTGAAGAAGTCAATCATGGATGTTATCATGTTTATTTACTTAAGTAAATCTTTTGATAGCCTTTGGAAGGAGAATGTCTTATTATCTATGTGTGTATGTATTAAGTGAGAATTATTATATCCTAGGTAGTCCATAGGATCTCTTAAGTGTGTCTGTAAGGGTTTGTATGGGCGATCGCTTCACAACTAACTCAAGTGAGATTTAGAATCACCTTTGGTAGTAGCATCTCACGTTCATGTGTATGATGTCTTGTATGTGTGTGATGATCTCTTTATATGTTGTCGTAAGGATCTTTTAGTTGTGCCTAGATTTTGTATGGCTGGTCTCTCTTTGTCTTACTTAAATGAGTCTTAGGATAGCTTCTACTGTGGAAAATATATGCTATAATGTTCCTAAGGTAGAATTAGAGACTTCACTGTACAGTGGAATAAGGTTACTATAATGTTGTCCTAAAAATGTTCTAAATTAACCAAAAGAAATGTTATGTGTTTATAAGGTTTAAAATGTTATTCATATGATTATGATATGATGTTTAAATGCAAAAGAGCAGTTTCTAATAAAATGTCGCTTTTACCTGATTTTATGCATTAAGTCATACTTAGTATAAATATTTGTAATAACTCCATACATTTTTTATCTCTAAAGGTGTAGATGAAAGGTGAAAAATATCTAAAAGGAAAGCTTTGATTTTAAGAGTCGTTCAAGATAAGCGAAATATGTCTAAAATTTACTCGATGACATACATATATGTCTTTTCTTTCAAAGTAATGATATGGACTAAGCATTTCTATATTTTTAAGTATGGGGTGTGTTCAAAGTATTCTCGTTTCTATGCTTTGATAAGATTGAGACTTAGAAGTTTCTACTATTTCTAATGAAAGATGTTATTGAAGATATTTTTATGTTTTGTTAAAAGTTTTAAGTCCACACTACTTTTTATTATGTATATGCAATAAATGAACACAGAAAGAGCTTGTAGAAGACCTTTGAGAGCTCAAGTACGATTGCTGCATTCCTAGAATTCCATGTCCTCTAAGGTGTTTTTTTTTTTATGTGACACTAAGGATAACTTTTAATAGGGAAAATTCAAGGGGAAGGAATTCATTGTAATTGGTAACGCAAATGAGTTCACTGTAAGCTGAAATGAAGTAAGTTCACTGTAACGATTCTATGTTCACTGTAAAGAGTAGTTGGTGCTAAAATAAAGGGAGTTTTACTTTATGTGCTAAATGATGATTTATATGTTCTTTTCCTTCTTTATTCATGAAGGTTTTACTTATATGTCATGAAAGCTTTATTTCAATTAAAATGTCCTCTTTTGCATGTTTTTAAATGTGCATACTTAGTACAATGTTTATACTAACTCCATACTTTTCTATACTCTATATGTATGGGTTTGATTAAAGTGGAAGTTAGAAGGCAAGCATGGGAAGTTGAATCTCTCATGATTCAGTATGTCCTCATATATTCGAGGACATAGTGTATGTTTCTTTAGTTCTCTTTTATTACTTGTATAAGGCTTAATATGTATTTTCTTTCTATTAAAGGGTCATGTCCTAAGATATTTTAGTTTTGTCTTTAAGTTGGTTTGTGAAGATGAGACTTATACTTACTATTTATAACAAATATGTTTGTTATTATTATTCTTGTGAAAAGTTTTAATTTCGTACTACTTTCTTATCTTATGTAAAGGATGATACTTAAGAGGCTTGTACAAGACCAGAAGGGTTATGTACGCCTAGTGATGACTCAAGAGTGCTCCCTTCTTCTAGGGTGTACTTGCGGGTCATAGATATAGAATCTCATCCCCCAATGTAATGCCTTAGTCAGAATTGACAGAGCACCAGGATGGCACGTCAAACAGAAGATGGCCCGTCCTATACAACCGTCGATTGGACCTAAACTCACTGTCTTGTCCACGACCAAGTGAAGGGTGTATTGGGAAATTTTTTCCCCATGTTCCAACTAAAGCATGGACGGTTATTTTACCTATTTTAGGGTATTTTAAGTTGGTTAAAAACATTAAACCACAATTTATGTATCATTCTTCAAGTAGAACCCTTCCCTCCAAAATATGAAACTCCCAAAACCTCCATTAGAGACCAAACTAAAGAACAAGCTAAGGAGATTGATTCAAAGTGCTTCATTCTCAAAATTTTCGTCAATACTCATTTATTAAGGTATGGTAACCCTTGATCCTTAGTTAACCTTTCATAAAAAGGAGTTTAATAAAAGGTTTTCCATATGACTCCATGGTCAAATTTACTATCTTTCAATCTAGCCATCAGTTCATCGTAAAAATGATTTCAAAGTCATTCTACTTATGGATATATGATTAGTCAGTGCTTTTATGATGATTTTAAATCCAAATCCATGAAGAACCTATGATATCTTTAATCTCTCAATTTATGATATAATATAAGTCTGTGCTCTTGATTAGATCAAAATTTAATTGTTATTAGATTAGAGTGTGTTTCTTAATTGTAATATATATATGTCAATCGATTATGCATTGTTGGTAATTGATCAATGATCATTATAGCTGGAGAATTGGTGAGTTGACCTAAACTCTTTACTGTAGTCTTTGAGTTGATATTGTGTGGTGTGGCCCACTTATGGTGGCGGTATTTACATTCTTCTCTATCTCTATATGTTGTGATCATATCCCTGAAAGCAATTGATATATTGTGAAGTGTGGTTATGATGATCATATGTATAAAGTTATGTGCACAGTCTACCATTCTAGTTTATGATCTAGGGTGTATTAATAATGTTATGAACATGTGAATCATTATGTTAGCGTTAAATGTGTTATGCATGTTTGGTTGTGATGAATGCCAGCTGAGAATGACCACCTACCTATATATCCCTATATGAATGTGTGGTCTTATGCATGTTAGGAGTCTTCTATTCAAAGATTTCATATGTTCTTGACTCCTATGATATAATATGTGGGTGTGTTCTATAGTCCCTAATACTCTACATGTGAGTTGTATCATGACTTGAGGGATATGAATATGTGTTGTGATCCTATAGAGGGTGGTGCCCTAAGTAACTAGGTTCTTGCTCCTAGGTGATCATGATGAAGAATGTGTACACACAAACTCATATATGACTATAAATATAATATGTTCATGATAAAAAAAAATAATGATTGAAACAATGAAGATGCATCTTAAATAGGATAACTTGATAGGTGTACTATAATAGGTAAGTGTATAAGACTTTACCGATACATTGCACCTGTGTACCATGATTGAATAGTTCCTAGCGTGATTTCTTTATGTACATGAGAATGAATGTATGATTAAGCTATGCACATGATGAATATGAGATGATGATAAATGTATGATTATGAGGGATTAAAAGTGATTTCTTATGAATCTTAATACCATGTTATGTTGTAATGTATGTGACAAATCAAGTATGATGTGTGGTATTTAAATATGTTTATATGAAAGGTTTTTTCATATATGTATACCTACACACACATGAATGTATGAATGGAGACTGTTAAGATAATCTAGAAAAAGAGGGTCTTTTGAAAAAAGTTACTCAATGGTTCTCTAATGTCGTGTGAGAGGATTACACCGGATTCCATATTTAGCTAACATAGTCCAACGTCGGTTAAGGTGAGATTTCCATAATGTAAAATTAACAATGGAAGTAAGATTATGAAACCTAACTAGGACCAAATAAGGAATATTGCTTAGCGTAATTTAGGGAATGGGACTTTACATGTACATTCTACAAGTTGCTCTTGAAGGGAATGGTAGTAAGGAGTTCTATATATGTATATGTATATGCCTATTAGGCATGACATTGTATTATTGACCTACTTGTATGATAATATGAATGATGTTGGTCTTATTTACTACGCGGTGAAGGTCTTATTTAATATGCCATTTATTAGCTATACTTGTTGTGTTAATGAAATTGACACTCTATATATGACATGTTGTCTATTACTTCATTATGGAGATATTGGTAGTATTGACTTTCCAGTAGACTTTAGGTGTGCTTAAAGACAAAATGAATTATGACCATGAGGTACTGAAGGAATGAGATCTTATATGATAATCTATGAATTATGTTAGATGTTATTTAAGGTTATGTTTATGATAGGTTATGCATTAATGTATGCATGTCATTGATTTTCTGAAGTTTGTATGAATGTTCACCTTAGTTACCATAAGGTTATACTTGAGTGTGAATGGTAGAAAGGGATACTATTCTTGCATTAAGCCATGTATTACTAAAGGGTTAGTTTACCTATACATTGCACAAGTAGTTCTACACAGGATTTTTATATGTATATGTATATGCCATGCATGACATTGTAGAATTGACCTACTTGTATGATGATATGCATTATGTTGGTCTTATTGACTATATGGTGAAGGTCTTACTTATTATGCATGTTATTGGCTATACTGTTGTGTTGATGAAATGAACTCTCTATATATATCATGTTGAGTATTACTTCAGTATGATGATATTGGTAGTATTAACTTTCATGTATTCTTGAGGTGTGTTTAAATACTAAATGAATTACGGCCACAAGGTAATGAAAGAATGAGCTCTTATATGATGATCTATGAAGTATGTTGAGCGTTATGTGAAGGTTATGTCTTAATGTATGCATGTGATTGAATTGATGAAGTTTGTATGAATGTTCACCTTAGTTACCTTAAGGTGATACTTGAGTGTGAAATGTAGAACGAGACATTATTTATTAATTGCACCAAGTATTACTAATTGGTTACTTTGGGTAAAGGAATTAAGGTAAAAGAAGATAATTATATGAAGATGATGAATGTGCCTTAGATGTGATATGTAGGTTTATGTGATGTTATGACTATTGTCCATCTCTTTAAAAACGATGTAAATTGTATTGTGCTTATTGTATCAATGTTTATGGAAAGACATGATGCATGGTTTCTAAATAAATTTCCTCTTTAAATGCATTTTTTTCATGGTTATCATACATAGTGCATTCTTATACTAACACCATTCTTCTTCGTGTTTTAAACAAAGTGTAGGTGGTGATGTCTAAAGGTTGTTTCTTAAAGCGAAGAGCTTGATTGAAGTTTCCTAAGCTCAAAAAAAGGATCCTTAACATTCAAAGAATTTCCTTGTCAAGATATTAATCAAATTTTATGTAATATTTTGGAATACTATTTTATGTTTTTAAGGATCGTGTACCTATTTTATTCTATTGACGTTGAGTCTAAGTTGGCAAAAGAGCTCATAGTCTAACTATCTATATATGATATTTTATATAAATGAATTGAAGATCTAGCATGATGTAATGCTAATTCAGTTTTATATTTTCCGCTAAATTTCAATGAAATTGCGATGAATGCTGCCTATGCACTACAAGAAAACAACTTATTAAAGACCAACATATAGCGATGAGGTAATAGTCTGGTCCTAAATTGTATATATATAAAGACGAGATATTTTGTTGATCCCTATATTCCACATTTATTTATTGTGTTAGCGAAGGCCTTATTTCTGATTGTTGAACACATAATAATCTCGTCCAAAATAATGTAGTTTTGTGGATTAAATCCATTGATAACCAGAAAATAAATTAATAGTACCTCTACCCATAAAAACTAAAACTCTTTCCCTCTAAAATACCTAAAAATCAACTCTTTGAAATATCACTCTCAATGTTTGCCCACTCAAATTTCATCATGGGTGAGTTCACTGGTCTCCTATTTCAGTAGTGCTCATTATATCGACAAGCGACGACTGCTACCCGTTTGGTTCTGCTAACAACATGTTTGTCTTTTGTAAGCGGAAATGTGCCAATCAAGTCAATCCAACAACTTATCATATGTTCAGGATTCCATTGTGAACGTTGAATTCTGTTGGTATATATTTAGGGTTTTTTCTTTATTTTTCCGAATCATTCAGTTTTGCCTATTTGACTAATTAATATAGAAATAATCTTGTATGGTTTTTTTAGCTTTTGAATTAGGAAAATGATTTATGTTGTGTGAGTTTTATCTTTTTTTATTAGTGCGTGACTCAAACTTTGTTTTCTTTTCGTTAAATATGAATCACAAACATAAGTAAATAATGTGATTAGAGAATTCATTTTTGTTTTATTTTGCGTGTTTTCATTTTTGTTTCGTCCACTCATTTGATAAATAAGTTTTCTCTCACATTACAATTGATTACTGATTGAGGATATCTACTAGAATCTTAATATTCCTAACTTATACAAGGGCATAAGACAGATAAATTTTTATTTTTGAACATCACTGAATGGGTTATGTTGTAGTTCAAATCCCGATACATAAATCTTAGGATAAGTGTAGACTTGGAGTACTGAATAGAATCTTTAACAATTGTCCATTGATTAATTATTTGTGGATTACTTGAATGAATGGTCCTGAAATTTTATAAATTAAGATAAAGGCATGTTGATTTTTGTAGTTGCTATTTTCTTTAGGGGCATGTTAATAGCTAATGTCTAAATAAACAATGGCTTAATGTATTATGCAACATATACTTGCTTGTATGACCATGATCATATTGTTATTTAGCATGAGGGGTGAATTACTCATAAAGATAGCTTTGTTGTTTCTTTAGAGATTTAAAAAGCCATTAAAATTTTTGTATACGTGCGGTGCAATGATAGTTTGTTCTTTTCCCTCTATAAATTTATTATACTATACATTTTAGTCAGGTTATTTTGGAGACATTTTACTGGATTGAGCATATTTAATTGTGACAATCTAACTCATATTTTTGAAGTGGAGGAAATATTGTTTGAACTCAAAAATTTTGTGTTCTTCTGTACAACTAAATATAAAAATTTCTATCATGGATATGCAGCACATGTGAATTTACTAATATAACTTTTTTCAACATTATGAATTCAAAAATATGGGATTAATAAGCAACGAGTTGTATGTTTTCATAATGATTTTATCTGGATTGCACGAAGCAAATTTCATATAGCACATATTGAAAAATAATGTTTGAAAGAATGCTAAAGGCTATTCCTGAGCAAAAATAATGATGACTTCGGTGAACAGATTCAATCAGATAAATTAAATTAAAGTAAGAAACATATTGGGTCTAGTATATATTAAAATAATGATCATATGATGTTACTATATATATTGAAATATGTGGACTTGATCTGCTATATGTGTGCATATATACAAGGATAATAAGTTGAAAGTAAGGTATATGTTGATAGTATCTAAAGATATGGATTTTGATTATACATGCTGATACGTTGTGATACCATTATCTGGGCAAGTGACTTTGTTCTGTTACTTGATTTTGTTTATCATTTTCTTAACTTTTTTCTTAATCCCAATCTATAATAGTAATAGTAACTTGCATTTTTCAACTTTAGTAATCAGTTTCTGGTTATAAACCTAGCATATTAGAATTGTATGATATGTAGGATAAGCTTTTTTGTTCGTATGTGTTCATATTAAATGTACATCCTTTTCTTCAGATAAATTACGCCATTGTTCCGATTTACCTGTTTATCCACTTAAGTGAATTCAAAAATTATACTCCTAGGAGTTGTGCTCTATTCTGCTGTAAAAGACATGATTTGATGTCTTTATTGCACCGATAATGCTCCTAAAAATTACATCAAAGATAGCATGTGTGGTCCTTCTTATGTGCATGTTGAAAACCATCCTAAGTTGACACTTTATCCTAAATTTTGACACAAAGGTTATAACTCTTTGGTTTGTGCAAAAGCTACACGAGATCAGTGTCTAAAACACTTTCCTTAGTGCATATCAACACTATGATTATTAGACATAGTTTGATTGTTGTTGGTGGTTTTCAATAGGAGCTTATCTGTAAAGTAGAATGATAATATTTATTCGAGCAGATGTGTACTTTTCCTTGAGTCATTCGTAATAATCTAATTTTAACTACTGCAGTACTTAAACCAACATAGAGTTTCATTCTGTAAAACAATAAGTATTGAAGAGAATGCCTTAATTTATGTTGTGGATATTTGATATTTACTTATGCAAGTCCATGAAACTTTTCTTTGTAGCTTTTCTTGAGTTCAATATGGATATTTAGTAGGTCATACATGGTTCTTTTAAGTAGTTCAATGAGGGTAATCACTACTATTATTGATCAGGAACTCTGGATTTTTGATGTGGAAAGCTTTGCTTGGACCAATCGTTATCATTCCCTTAGTTTGTGAGTAGCTGAATTTAATTGTTACTTTGAAGTTCCATAGTCTTTTTTTTTTTGCTTGAAGGCTTTGTACATTTAGTTTTTTTTTTTTTGTTTCTTGCAGAAAATCTTTGTTAGATATGATGGTAAATTACTTGTAGTCCTTGGTTATATTCTAGAATATATTTTTGTAGATGGTCAAAAGTAAAGGTTAGTGTCATTTGTATATCTATAATTATCATTTAAGTATACTTGAAAAAAATATTTAATCAAATTTTTGCCGATCTTCATTGTTCTGTATGGGTAATGTATGCATTTTTTTTTATAGGTTTTGATGTTTGATAATTTAAATATTTAAGATCTTGCATAGACTATATAAACTTAATTATGATATTTGGTCTGACTTTTAGAGAATGTATTGTAATACATTATATATGAATTTTAGGTGTGGGATTGTGCTAATGATGCTATGACTTTTATGGCATGAATGTACGACAACTGGGATGTAAATATATTTGTTTGTAGTATACACATAAGTTATATTCATATTATTTTATTCATTCTATTCTCAATAAAGTAAATTTCATCATATGTTTAAGATATTAGACAAAGTAAATTATGAATTAGTTAAGGACCATATTTATAGTCTGTACAACACAATATCAGGAAATACATTTTTAGGATCAGTAGAATCATGCCCCTAAATGTCTATAGAGACCAAAAAAGCATGCTAGTATTCGTTAATTCGTGATCAGAAAGACGGTCTCCAAAATAGTTATACGGACAAGATAATTGTCAGTCGGCATATAGATTTAGGGACCAGTATAAAAATTCCGTCGTGATTGTCTTTTAGCGAAGAAGCCAACAAGGACGGGTCGCGAACAAATGTTTCTAGTCTAATGACCTTTAGGGACAATAATTAGAGTTTAAGAGACCAGATTTCCCTTCGTTAAAAGGCCTAGGTGTCCTTAAATGATAATTATAGATGTTCGCCCATACTACCTCTTCAATACACACCTATGTGTTCCTTAAGACTACAAAATATAAGTAAATTTTTAATCTAATATACCAATACTAAGAGAACATACATCATATAAGTCATTAGAAGTCAATCAAACAATTAAGGTATTTCACACAATGGTCTTGGAAAACATAGGGAAATCACTTTAGCATCAAAGCCTACTCGTTTCATCTGTATATAGCATCCCATTCTACTACCCTCACATTATATAACCTATCCAATATTTAAAGTTCACATCCCACATGATGAGAAATAAGCATTAAATGACAAAGACAACGCTATATAGGTATGGTATCCAGTGTCATAAAAACCTCACACCGTGGAAGGTGTTCTACTTACCAAAGATATAGCTTAGGACACATCCCGTGTAGACACATGATTTAGGTATATCAAGGACTTCTATTGTTACAATCCGCAAATTACTATGCTAAGTAAGACATATACGCACCTAGAATGCAGAGGTTAGACGGGTTCACATCGCTTGATACGCGTGGAACCGAACCCCTGGACCTATGCACCAGCAAAGACAACCAATTTGATGAGTTAGTTGATCTAGGAAGGGTTGGTTCAACACGTGGTAGGGGCCTAAACACTAGGATTTACCCGAATGAGTCTTAACTGAACTTAGAGGATTAGTACTAGGTCTTAAGGGTTTTATGGGTTAATAGGTAATTTCGGGCTAGGGGTAGTATGGAAATTACCCTAGGATAATATTTAAGTAATTAAATAATGTTTTTAATTTGTAAAAATGGGTCAAAGCTTGGTGTTCAAACATGAGTTTGACCGTATCTACATACTCGGGTTTGTGCGGAATTGGAGGCACTAAGTTGGCGAATTAAGTCATTTAAATTTGACAAAAATAAGGAGGGTATTATAGTAGCTTAACATGTGGATTATAATCTTATTTTAACATTTAAATTGTGTTGAATAAGTCAACAACAAACTCCCAAGGAAAGAGGCGCACGACTCCTACTAGGAGTGTACTCAATGTGCACTCTTAATTCATTATCTCTTGTTAAAACATTTTTTAGCTTTACTTTGTAATTCGAAAACAGAAAAATAAACCTACTGTTCTAAAGAGTTCTCGACTTCATCCATCAAAAATGAAAAGAAAAATGGTACACCTAAGTGCTTTAAGAAATCACGTAAAGAACTTCACTTATGAAAAATAATCAAGGCACTGAAGAGAGGTTTGTGCGTGGATTAGGACGTGTGGTTGTGGCTGGTTGTCAAAGTTGAAAAAAGGTATGTGTTTTCTTCTCTCTTGGTCCCTTTCCAAAGAGTTCCCTAAGGTTCAGTAATTATTCCAATTGAAAAACTAAGGTTGCCCCTATTGCATGCCCTTGTCATTAGACCCTCCGAAATGTTGATGTATGCGTTGGTATATTTGTTGGTATACAATTTTAGGAACATTTGTGATTATGTTAAATGTGATGTTTTCAGACAACGTATGATCATTTTTAGTGTGTATGATTGTATGTATGTTTTATGTACACGATAATGATAATACCATGAGATGCATATTATGGATTGTTTTCAAGAACGTATTGGATTATGTTCTATGTAGTTGTCTTGTTATTAACATATGATGATGCAACCGTGATGTATATTAAAATTAAGTGAAAGTGATGATCTAAAATTATATACTAATTACCGAATTAAAATGACTCTAAGACTCTCGGCCATATACATCAATGCACAAAAAAGTGGTACAGATATATGGACATAAGTTCAGGCTAAAGTATTGGTTAAAGTTTATATAAATATATACACCAAATTATCTAGACTAAAATGCATCAAAATGAACTTAATGACCTAATTCAAATTAGAGAAGACTCAGCTAAATTCAAATAAAGAAAATGCTACACTAGGAATCGAACCTGAGACCTTAAGGTTCTAACACTAGATGAAGAGGTTTTGAGTAAATTAAAAGAAAATAATGTTGTGTGTAGGATGGAAATCGTACCCGACCTCAAGGACAAACATGTGGGATGCATAAGTCTCATATATAATAAAAATATATGCTTCCCAAGGGATTCGAACACGGATCCCCTTGACTGAAATGGTGAAGCACATAAGTCTTACATATAATAACATAAAAAGCAGACACTTGGGATCGAACTCGGGTTCCTTCGCTTAAAGTACAAGATGTATAAGTCTTGAACAATATGCACTTAGATGATCATGAAACACTTATCCAAATATGAGTAAAGCCTCTTTGCTTCTGCCTGTGGAAGCATACGTCCACCGTACGTTTGCAAAGTGAGTTAACCTAAGCCACAAGTACGAGAGCCACGGGTAAGTAGTGATCAAAATACCTAGTTTCTAATCAAAACAAAATGTAAGACCAGTTAAATCACAAAAGTAATCCCTATATATGATGTAACTCGAAAGGGGTACTACCATGAGTGTAAAGTACACTAAAGGCCATGTGTAAGGCATATGATGTAAGTTAATGGCATGATGAAGAAATGAACATTCACGTAATACGGTGAGTAATTATGTTAAACTATGATATTAATGAAAATGGTGACAACATGATAAGGGTCTAAGATGAATTGTGAGACAAGTCTCCACCAAGCCTGAGTAAAGGTCATCAAAAGTACTCACCTAAGAGAGTGTAGAACATTAAAAGACAAGTCTCAATCACATTCGATATGTAAGTGTAAGGACAATTCACACTTAATACGTAAAGAAGAGATGAGAAATCATCTAATGAGCCATGACTACGTCATGCTAGAATCAAGCTTCGATGATATATGTGTTGAATGTAAATAGGAACTTTAAACTAAGCATTGATAGACTAGCTATGAGTGGTGATGCCTCCTTTGGGAAAGGGCAGAGGTTCACATAAATATCATGAGACGAAACTCTCCATTAAGGTGGGTATGGGTCTCCCTAAATCTCCTAGTCTTTGAATTAAGTTGCCAACATAGGGAACTAGCTTCTTTCGAACCCCTAAAGCTATCATGTTTTTTGTTTCACTTTGTCCAGTGACTCCACCTCTTTTCGGTGTAGGGAGACACCGGATTTCATGATGCTCACATGATCTATGTCAATTAAGGTTGAAGTTCCTCAAAGTATGAAACATAAAGAAATGAACGATACTGGAGGTGTTTGTGCAAGACAATCAGTAGGTGAAACCAGATTCATGTAATGACATTAGGTCATTCTTGGTCATTGCACTTCATGATCTCGATGAGAGTCTTAAAATTCATCCTAGGTATAGTTGGTGTTTACATCAGTCTATGAATGAATGAAATGAATAAGTTGATGTACGAATGAACGAATGAAGCAGACTTTGAGTTTGCTAAAGGCAGCCCTCGGGTTGAGGTCCCATTTGTTCGGCCCACACTTGAGATGTCTTAATGCTAGGTTCATTATTCAAAAGTCTCGTGGATATGAAATGTATGATATATGAACATGAAATGTATGTTATGTGAACCTATGTTTGTATGATGTGTAACATAAGCATAGCATGATATTCCTATTACGAATTAGGCAAGTCAAGAGACCGGACCTTCTAAGAAAGCTTGTTGATTAGGAAGAGCCTTTCATGTTCATGCATTACCGTTATGTGTTGCTGCATGTACCTATAATTAGTACAAGTGTGTACTAATTCCATACAATATTACTAGTTTAGGTGCAGGCTCAGGTGGACGTTGAAGGTATCATTGCCGTTGTTGGGACTATGAGATTTCATCAAAACATAGTAGGTCCTCATGCATTCGAGGATGCTTGCCTTTATATTTCGTGCTTAGTAGTGGGTTTGAACAAGTGGAGTATGTTCCACTAGGGTTTCTTTTCTATTTTATTGAGACGCTGGTAATGATGCCGTTTTGGCAAGTATTACTTATAACATGAGATTCTATTTCTTTCAGGTTGTATGTTTCTATAACTAGATATTTGATGTATGAGCAATGAACTTCCTGACAAATACGCATTTATATTCTTACAATATGAAATCTATGAATACTTAAAATATAAACAAAAAGTTTTAAATTTTCCACTAAAATTAACCAAATAAATGTGATGAATGCAAGAAGAGGCTTGTGTGCAACCTCTGAGAGGTCAACGACGCCGGTTGAAAATTCGATTCCAAAATCTGGGTCGTCACATCTATTCACTCTAGTTTCATCCTCAAGTAGAGCACCACTACAAGAATATCCACTCGGTGATTTGACTTATTTCTCATAGAGTAAGTTCATGCACATAATAGTATTTGAGAAGGTACCATTTCTTAGTCCTACCAACTCATAATACCACTACTAAGATGGGGTCCACAGGGGAATGTCGATAAAGGTTCATTAGGATAGCTCTCATGACATTCTTAGAGTTGGTTTCTAGTCGTTCCAGGAAACCTACCTCTATGTCCATCATTCCACTTAAGAAGGGGAACCATTACGGCCTACCACTTCAATGATTCTTTGTTAACCTTCTTTTGTTATTATTCAAGGTTCCATATTAGTCCTTAAGAGAACTGTACCAACCTTAGGTCTACGAATCCTAGAATTTCATACGTTCATACTGTCACATCCCGAAATAACACCCTAGAAGTTATGGTCAATCATAGATTGCAACCGGATTACTTGACCTCTAGGAGGTCTTGTACAAGCCCTTACATGTAATTCATCACATATACATAATGACAAGTAGTGTGGAATTAAATCTTTTCACAAAAAATTTCATATATTTAGAAACTATTCCATATAAAGTCATAGGAAATACTAAGTCTCAATCTCATCAATCTTATGTCACACCCGGAATCTAGACCCCGGATAATACCGGCATTGTTAACCTTTCACAGGTCGCAGACAAGCCTCTTCTTAGCTTTCACCACAATCATACTTATTGATGGGTACTTAGACTTCATATAGTTACTGCATAATACTGATATACTAATAAGATCAAACTAAACAACCATCCATCAATAGATTATGTAATTGAAATAAAAAATCATAATATTAGTAATAGTTTGCCAAACCGGCCTTAAAAAAAATGCTTGAACAAATGTTTTAAATGAAAAGCTAGGGACAACATCCACTAGATATGTCTAATGTACTAAAGTTAGAATAATAAACGCAGGAAACCTCAAAATCAAGACGACCTACCAAAGTATGGAGATCACTAATCCAATCGCTTTAACGAATCTTCAATCATCACTCGGACCTACGCCTATAAAAATAGTAATAGTATACGCATTAGTACACACTTGTACTAAGTATGGGTGTATGCACATTGATATACAGTGGTTTCACGGTATTTTTAATGCTTTTTCCTTAAGTTTAGAGTGTGTCCAAAGGCTTTTTTGTATTGATTTTTATTTAAGTTTCTCTTTATTTGATGGAAATCTGTCTAAAGATCAACGTGGAAGTTTTTGAGCAAGAAATGCAGAAAAGTTACCACCTACGGAGCTTGTGACGGTCCGTCGAGCTTGTGACGGTCCAAAGGTTGCATCATAGTGAAGCTGCTGAATGAAGAAGGAGAAGTCTGACCTAAGTGTGGGATTAAGGAAGTCCATGACGAACCTTCATATCCACGACGTTCTGTCCTGCTTGTTCATCGCAATGATCAAAGAGCATTCCAGTACTCAAATTCCAAGAAGTTTAAGTAACTCGACGGACCGTCGTGCTTGGAACGGGCCGTCATACCTGTTTGTCGAGGGTAATGAAGAAAGCAGCGGAAGAATTTGTGAAGTATAGGACGACGGAGGCCATGACGGCCTGTCATAACCACGAAGGTCCGTCACGAGGTCCGTCGACTCGGACGGGTTTTGAAAATTTTTCAGCAATTAGAATCTTTCTTTTATTAGGTTTTTGTTTTTTTATAAATAGTTCGATAAACGTCGTTTTGGGGGTTAAACATTTTGTTGTTAGACTTTTTGGAAGAAGCTCTTTGTTAGTAGACTCTTAGTTATTAGACTTTTGATTGTTATACTTTTGGAGAATCTTTAGTTCTCGATTAATTTCAAAAAATAATACACTTTTTCTGGAATTAATTGTTGGTGTATTTGTTGATTAATCAAGTGAACTTTTAGATTTTATCCTTTCACATAAAAGTAAGTGTATGAATTCTTATATTACATATATGACTATTGTGATTATGACTATGGGCAACTAAACTCCATAACTAGGGTTGTGGGAACCATGGGTGAATATTGAGGTAAAATCTAACTAAAATAACAATTCTAGAATAGTGTCTTGCATGTATTAATAATTCTTTCGTTTAGAAGTCTTTTAAACGGATAGCCAACGTTAGATTTTGCCTTAATGCTATTTGCCAGACCAAGGAGGTAGATAATAGGAAAAGAATTATCAACATAGATTTAGTGTATACTATCTAATAAGCTAGTGTTGAGTGGTAAGAGGTAATAACTTCGTCAAATATCGATCACAATGCTTAATATGAGGTAAAGGTAAGGGTTAGTATAGAAACACACATAGCCGGGACAAGGTGCGGAGTGAAATTTTCGAGATGCCGGACCAAGGATTTAGAAATACATAACTTATCACTTTGCATGCAAGATATTAGTAAAGAATTGTTATAGTTAGAATTATCAAGTTAGGAACCTATGGGGAACACTTAAACCCTAGTTACTTTTATTAATTGATTAAACTCAAAAATTTGAATCTGTTAGTTGTTTACTTTAATGTAGTTAGTTATTTCGTTAATTTAGAAATAAAACCCCCCCTTTTATTGCCTTTTGTTTTCTAATGAAATAATTGACTAAATAATAGTAATAATACATTAAAGTTAAGTATGGACTATTTTCCTCGTGTGAACGATTCCAACCTCATTAGTTGGGTTCTTTACTTGATATGGCGGCTTTACTTCTTATTTGGGAAGTAAGTTTGAGCGCTATCAAATTTTGGCGACGTTGTCGGGGAAAGTAGCTTTTAGATTAACTTAAACTTATTACCATAGTTTATTCGATATTTTGTTAATTTTACTTTGTTTATTTTTTTTTATTCTTGCAGAACTATCTTCCTTGTATGCCAAATACACGGAGAGTAAGAGAACCCTTGTTTCCCTATGATCACGAATAAGAGCGTATGCTATGCAATATGAAATGAAACTTGGGTATTAACGATGATGATCCAAACCAGAATATCCCATCTCTGGTTGATGTTCATGGTCACTTTTACCCGATGATCCTTGTGAAAATCAACAAAGGGGAAAGAATCCCACTCCACGCCCTCAAGAATACTACAGAGGCTATGATAATATTGCAGACTCTGATGGGCCACTTGTCTTTCCCCCTCTTCCACCAGGCCAGACCTTTGTGGTAATTAGTAGTTTGATGCAAATGTTCACTACTAGAGGTTTGTTTTCTGGGCTACCTTCATACGACCCACGTGCTCATATAGCTAAGGTAAGGATAGTGTGTAAAAGTTGTGTAGGGAGGCCTGATTTGGATTTAGATGTAATTGGGCTAAGAGTATTTCCTCTCTCTCAGACGGGAGAGGCGGCTATTTGGTTCACTAAGCTCCCTTATAACTCAATTTTCACTTGGAACCAACTAAAGGACGTTTTCTTAGCACGTTACTACCTGTTCTCCAAAAAACTAAACCACAAAGACATAGTGAACAACTTTGTGGCACTACCAGGAGAGTTATTTGTAGTAATTCTTCGGATAGATTCACCTCATTTTTTAGAAGTGTCCCCAATCACCTCATAGAGGATGATTCACTGAAGAAATACTTCTATCGGGGACAGGATGATAATAATAATGTGGTATTGGATACTATAGTGGGTGATTCTTATGGGGAGTGTCCTCATGCCGAGATTGCCAAAAAGTTAGGGAAAATATCCCGGAATAATAAAGCTTGGAGTACTAGGAAGTCAAATACTGGGAGAAAACCTTCGCAATGGAATCCACTCACAACCCAGCCACAGATGAGATTCGTGAAGAGATGGCTCAGATGACAATTGAGCTTGGGTTGGTATTAAAATATGTCACTAGGTGTGCAGAAAATATAAATGCAATTAACTACTTGTCTAAACCACCACCACCAAATGATGAATGTTATTATAAGGAGGATTCCTTTGCGGTAAATAAGAAGACGGGGGGTTTCCGACAAAGTGCCCAAGGCTCTAATATGGAGAATGGTTTCCAAGGTCAAGGAAACCAAGGTCGGATCTATGGTAACTATAATTGTGAGGGTCGTTATGTTCGTGACGGAAATTAAAACCATGACAACAACTTCAACAGGGGTAACTACGGTAAAGAAATGATAGGAATGGGTCCTATGTTCCTCCTCAAAATCGTTAAGTTACTCCTATAGATGGTGGAGGTAGTATGGCTCGAGTTGAAGATATGTTGCACAAAATGATGAGGAGGTTCGATGCTAGTGATGAGCACACTAAAAAGTTGAGGAATGATTTAGAGGGTATTTGGCAGAAAGTCAATAGACATGCAATATCGATTACGCAGTTTGAGTTACAATTGGCCCAATTATCTTCGACTATGAACACACGGCGACCGGGCACTCTTCCTAGCAACACTGTCCAAAATCATTAAAATGATGGACACTGTATGACAATCACAACTCGGGGTGGACAGCAAACCATTGACCCACCTATGCCGTCTAATGAGGAAAAGGTGATAAAAGATAATGATAAAGTGGTAGAGGTTAGTGGTGAAGTAGAAGATAACACTGGAAAAGATGTTGAAGTGCCTAAAAAGGTAACTCCCATGCCTAGACTACAACCCCCATTTCCTCAAATATAAGTTAAAAAGACCTAGGATGGTAAATATTGGCATTTTATGACAATATTGAAGCAGCTTTCTCTCAATGTCCCGTTGGTAGAAACAATAGAACAAATGCCTGGTTATGCCAAGTTTATGAAAGATCTAGTTACAAAGAAAAGATCGGTCACTTTTGAGGATGATGATAGAATGTTGCATTGTAGTGTTATTTCTACAAGATCGCTGGTACAAAAGAAAGAAGATTCGGGTGCGTTCACTATTCCTTGTACAATTGGGTTATAAAATTTTGCGAAAGCATTATGTGATCTTGGAGCAAGCATAAATCTCATGCCCCTCTCTATTTACAAGAAGTTGGGTTTGGGTGATCCGAATCCCACTGCGATGCGGCTACTGATGGCCGATCGAACAGTAAAAAGGCCTATGGGGATACTGCACAATGTGCTAGTAAAAGTGGAGTCGTTCATATTTCCGGCAGATATTTTAATTCTTTATTGTGAAGTCGATTTTGAAGTTCCCATTATTCTTGGGAGGCCATTCCTTGCTATGGGTAGAGCCTTATTTTATATGGAAAAGGGTCAAATGATATTTCGATTGAACAATGAAGAAGTGACCTTAAAAATTTGTAGGTCCATGAGGCAGAGTGGTGAGCTCCAATTGGAATCTGCTATATCCTACAAAGTTGGTGAGTCATCTGAGACACAACTAGAAGAACATCTTGGTGTAGAAGCATTAACAGCAGTGATAATGAATTTTGATAACGATTGCATTGAAGAGTATGAGTCATTAGTCGCGGCTCTTGATCGAGGTGATGTTTTGTATAAACCGAAGAAATATGAGTTATACATGAAGAATCGCGAGCCTCCACTCAAGAAACCATCGATAGAGGAGGCTCCAAAGTTAGAACTAAAAGCTCTCCCACCTTATCTCAGGTATGAATTCTTAGGAAATGGTGACACTTTTCCGGTAATCATTGCATCAGATCTTAATGAACAACAAGTTGAGAGTTTGGTGAAAGTGCTAAAAAGGTTCAAAAGAGCTATTGGGTAGAATATTACGGACATTATTGGGATCCCTCTTGGTATTTGTTCTCATTAAATGCAACTCATGCCCAATCATAAGCCAAGAATTGAGCACCAGAGACGCGTAAATCCACCTATGCAAGAAGTCATGAAGAAGGAAATCATTAAATGGTTGGATGACGGAGTAATCTATCCGATCGCTGATAGTAGTTGGGTATGCCCTGTTAAGTGTGTACCTAAGAAAGGGGGAATGATTGTGGTCCCCAAATGAGAAAAATGAACTTGATCCAATGAGACCGGTTACTTGATGGAGGGTGTGTATGGATTACCGTATATTAAATGCATGGACCAAAAAAGACCATTTTCCTATGCCCTTCATGGATCATATGTTGGATAGACTTGTAGGAAAAGGGTGGTACTGTTTTCTTGATGTATATTCGGGGTATAATCAGATTTCTATTGCACAAGAAGATCAAGAGAAAACAACCTTTACTTGAATATATGTGACCTTTGCGTTCAAGATAATGTCCTTTGGGTTGTGCAATGCACCCGTCACATTTCAGAGATGTATGATGTCAATTTTCTCCGACATGGTGGAAGATACTATTTATGTTTATATGGATGATTTTTCTGTGGTTGGTCAATCATTTGAGCGGTGTTTGAATCATTTATCTGAGGTCCTTAAGAGATGTGAAGGCTGTAACTTAGTACTAAATTGGGAAAAAAGTCACTTCATGGTGAAAGAAATCGCATTTGAGAACAGGGCATTGAGGTTGATCGAGCTAATGTCGAGGTAATAGAGAGACTTCCCCTACCTCTCTGTAAAAGGTGAGAGAAGCTTTCTTGGGCATGCAGGTTTTTACCGGAGATTCATCAAAGAATTTTCAAAAGTATCACATCCATTGTGAAAACTTCTAGACAAAGATTGTAAATTTTATTTTGATGAATCCTGTCTTTAAGAATTCAATGAGCTAAAAGAAAAATTGGTGTCGGCACCTATCATTATTTCTCCGGATTGGAATATTCAATATGAGGTGTTGTGTGATGCTAGTGGGGTTGCTCTTGGTGTAGTATTGGGACAAAGAAGGAACAAAGTCCTTCACCACATGTACTATGCTAGTAAAGTCCTAAATGAAGCCCAGAAGAACTATACAGTGACTGAGCAAGAACTCCTTGCAGTAGGCTTTGCTTTGGAAAAATTTCGCTCCTATTTGCTAAGTACTAGAGTTATAGTGCATACTGACCATTCAACATTGAGATATTTGATGGCAAACAAGGATGTAAAATCGAGGTTGATTCGTTGGGTACTACTGCTACAAGAATTTGACTTTGAAGTGAGGGATAGAAAATGGACCAAAAATAAAGTTGCCGATCACTTGTCCCGTCTAGAAGATGAAGCTACGAGAGAGTTAGGGGATAAGACTGATATTGATGATACTTTCCCCGATGAGCATGTATTGGCTGCCTCACAAGAGTTGATTCCATGGTTTGCACATTTCGTGAACTATCTAGCTAGTGATACTATTCCATCGGACTTGTCCTTTCATCAAAGATAAAAGTTCATGTACGATGTGAAGAAGTTCTTTTCGGTGAACCATACTTATATAGGAGTTGTGCCGACGGGCTTATTCGGTGTTGTGTGCCAGAATGTGAGATGTCGAGTGTTTTAGAGGCATGCATTTCAAGAAAGCAAGAGCTCCCTCTAAACCCCATTCTTGTGATTGAGTTATTTGATGTTTGGGGTATTGACTTTATGGGTCCTTTTGTGAGTTCTCATGGAATGAAGTATATTTTTGTAGCGGTTGATTATGTATCTAAATGGGTGGAAGCTATCGCCCTCTCAAAAAATGCAGGGAAGAGTGTCACTGAGTTCTTGAAAAAGAATATATTCTCTCTCTTTGGTACCCCAAGGGCAACTATTAGTGATGGGGGACCCACTTTTTCAACAAATTGTTCAAGGGATTATTTGAGAAATATGGGGTTCGCCATAATGTGGCCACTCCTTACCATCCTCAAACTAGTGGGAAAGTTGAAGTGTCAAATAGGGAGACCAAACAGATATTGTCAAAAACAGTGAATGCTAATAGAACGGATTGGTCAAGGAGGCTTGATCATGCTCTTTTGTTCTACCGGACAGCGTATAAGACTCCCATAGGTATGTCCCCATACCAACATGTATATGGGAAAGCTTGTAATCTTACGGTTGAATTAGATCATAAAGCCATGTGGTCTATGAAAAAGATGAAAATGGATTGGAACAAAGCTTCAAAAAAACGGTTAAGTAGGTTGAATGAACTCGATGAATTTCGCCTGAAAGATTATGAAAGCTCAACCTTGTACCAAGAAAAGATGAAGAAGTACCATGACCTAAAAATTGAAAAACAAGAGTTTATGGTTGGAGATTTGGTGCTTTTATTCAATTTTAGGTTGCGCTTGTTTTCCGGGTAAGCTCAAGTCCAAATGAACTGCCCCTTACTTGGTTAGCCAACTATTCCCTCTTGGAGCAGTTGTGTTGGAAAACAAGGAGGATGTGCAATTTAAGGTGAATGGACAACAGATAAAAATCAATTTCGGGCATGCTGAATCAGCAAATGAAGTGATCGAGGCACACCATCTTGATGAATTCTAAGCAATCAAGTGTCTTTATTCGTATCGCGAAGTTAAACAGGCGCTTGTTGGGAGGCAACCCAATACATACAGTTTTTTTGTAGTATGGGTACATATTCTACTAATGGGTTTTAAATTTTTAGGCACATCACTAGGAAATTCTGCAGAAAATCTCCCTGTAACAGTCACTGAAGGATACATCGACGGACTGTCATGCTTGCGACGGACCATCATATGAATCAGTCATGCCAGGTACGTCTTTCATTTACATTCAAAATTATGGCACACGCGACGGAACCCATGACTGACCGTTGCATCTGCGATTGAACACATGACGGACTGTCGCATCTACGACGGACCGTCGTATCTGTGACAGACCGTCGTCAGGGATTAATTGCGCCATTAACCAGCATACCCGACCCAAACCGTCTGGGGACTTTAAAAATTTTCAACCTCTAAAAAACCCCACCCCTTCATTTGAATGATTTCTTTCACTCTTTCTCCCATTCCCTCCCTTTCAAACTTCCAATTTCCTACCTATCTTTCAACTGATCACTTCCCCAAATCCCCAATTCCGGATATCTTCTTTCTAGGGGTCGGAGTTGTGTTCATGCTAACCAAGTGCTTGCTTGTTTTTCTCCTCTCCTTAGGTGTGTGTCTCTGATCTCTACCCGTTTACATTGCATTTTTGTTTTAATTAGTATTAGCCATTTCCTTTTTGGTGGGTCTTCATTCTTTGCTCCAATTTTGTCTGACCTAGGTTGAGAAACCTCGAATTGCCTTGTTAAAACTCGAGAAACAGGTGCTTTAGCATTGATAGTTAGCTAGGTATTTGGGTTAGAAACACATAGATTAAGATTAAGTATTGTATGTGAGTCACAGAGGATGAATGTGCAATCCTCAGTTCTGTCACTGAATGACAGAACAGAACCCCGATGACGCACCGTCGTATCCACGACGGACCGTCATAGGGTCTTTTCCAACACCCTCAATGCCTCACTATTCGTTTTCTCTAAGTGTCAACCAATGAACACATGCGACGGACCGTTGATACGCTCAAACTTACTTCTCAAATAAGAAGTAAAGCGGTCGTGTCAAGTAAATAACCCAACTAGTGAGGTTGGGGTCGCTCCCACGAGGAAAATAGTCTAGACATAACTTCAACCTGTTATTACTATTGTTTGGTCAATGAATTCCTTGGAAAGTAAAACCATAAAAAGGGGGTTTCTATTTCTAAATGAGTGAAAATAAATAACGAACTTGAAAGAGATGCTTAACAGCTTTGACAGTTGGATTTTGATCAATTAATCAAAGTAACTAGGGTTTACGTGTTCCCTACAGGTACATAACTTGATAATTCTAACTATAACAATTCTTTCCTAGTATTTTGCATGCAAAGTGATAAGTTATGTATTGCTAAATCCTTGGTCCGGCATCTAAAAAATCTCACTCTGCACCTTGGTCAAGCTACGTGTGTTGCTATCCTAACCCTTATCCTTACCTTATATTAAGCATCGTATTCGATATTTGACTAAGTTATTACCTCGTACCAATTAATACTAGCGTATTAGATAGTATACACTAAATCTATGTTGATAATTCTTTTCCAATTATCTATCTCCTTGGTGCTGCAAGTAGCATTAATGCAAATTCTAACGTTGTCCATCCGTTAAAAAGACTTCTAAGCGAAAGAATTGTTAATACATGCAAGACACTATTCTAGAATTGTTATTTTAGTTAGGGTTTATCTCATTATTTGCCTATGGTTCCCACAACCCTAGTTATGGAGTTTAGTTACTCATGTCCATAAACGCAATATTCAAATATATTAAATAAGAGTTCATGTACTTACTTCAACGAGAAATAGTAAAATCCAAAAGTTTGCTTGATTAATCACCAAAAATCACTTGGAAGAATCTCCAAATCTAACACTAATACACAAAGTCTATTCATATGACGTCTAACAATACAGACTCTGTTTGCTAGAAATCTGCCAAAACGAGGTTGGGTCGACGGACCTCACGACGGATCGTCATGGTCACGATGGACCGTCATGGACTCCGTCATCCCATACTTGTGCAATTTCTTCTGCTGCTCTCTTCACAACCCTCGACGGCAAGTATGACGCACCGTCATAGGCACAACGGTCTGTCAAGGTTCTTCGTTTCAAAACACTTCAACTCTTGGAATCAGGGTACTGGGATTACTTCTCTAAACTTCATGACGAACCTGCAGGACTGACTGTCATAGCCACGACAGACCGTCACAAGCTTTGTAACCCCACACTTGGTCAGACTTCCCCATCTTCCTTCAGCAGCTTCACTACGCTCCCACCTACGGACCATCACAATCACGACGGACCGTCATAAGCTCCATAGGTGGTCTCTTCTGCATTTCTTCACTCAAAATCTCCGCATTTAGCTTTGGACAAATTTCGTGCAAAACAAAGAGAAACTTACATAAAAATTAGCACAAAAAAGGCTTTTAGACACACTAAACCTAAGGAAAAAGTATTAATTATACGTGAAACCACGGTATATCAACACCCTCAACTTAAATTCGTTGTTTGTCCTCAAGCGACACTCTATGACTCACTACACAATCTTTGTACAATAGTATCCATGTTTTATCCTTTGCAATCATTTGGCTATCAATCCTGACTAATCTCATCAAATATATGCATGCTATCACTATTAGGCTTGAATTTCGTGGGATCAGAACATGACACAGACTCACCATGCACTAACACCTATCCTCTTCAATTTCTCACTGAGGTGCTAACAATTCTGGTATTGCAACTAGTGTCCTCACTTTAAAACAAAATTCTCATTTTTCACACAATGATGTTAGTTTGAGTATAAGGATTACATTTTCAACACTCACTCTCAGAACAAAGTCACACTCATTCATACCTACTGCCATAAGCTTGCCCTTATTTTCACTGCCATAAGTTCGCTATACAACCCTTAGGATCACGATAGGACTTTCTTAGCTAGTAACATAGGCTCAGGGTCAGGTAGGGTATATTTTGGTATAATTTAGTGAATTTTTGCCCTCCTTGACATATCGGCTAAACCTTCCACTTTCTATCATTTCATCTCGCCCAGTTTCTCATATTCTTTCACGTTTCTATTTTCTCTTCTTTCTTCATTTGTGTAAGTGACTCTCTTCTTTTGTTTCTTCTGTATTTTTCTTTTTATTTACTTTTCTTTCAACTAATTCTTGAGTCACTTTACTTTTGTTCGTTCTCTCTCTTAGTTCTTTCAACCCCACTTTCCAGAGCATTCCTCATAATAGCCACCCTCAACTCATGGCTTTGCCATGAGTCAAGGTACACAATACCCAAAATTGGGTCTGGGCCATAATGAAGGTTTTTTAGTACATTATCCACCCTCAACTTATGCTTTTGGCATAAGCTGAGGTGCACATGTCCAAGGAGGGACCAAGGCCAACACATCGTTCCCAGAAAAGATCAGTTGGGGTGAAAAAGAATGGTCTAATTTAAGCTCAGATAATTTGGATCAAAGAAGGATAAATTTCATTTGGTTTCTTTAATTTAGGCTAGAAATAAGCTATATTAAATAAGGGCCTATGATCCTTTCCTAATTATCTATTACAACTTACTTTTAGGAGGACTAACCAAGCAATTTCTAGCTCAGTACCAATAGTGGAATTGTTCAATTTTTCCACTAACTCACTTGACATCTCATCACTATACCAGATTATCAGACACCTAGTTCAAATTTAAGACTTAGGGTAATGCAATGGTGTAACTCTATGTCATGCTTAGAGTCACACAATTATCAGTTATTATGCCTAGTCATGCATCATTTTCCTGTTTATCAGGATATCATTTTAGCCATCATGCTTCAGAATTAACTATGTACAAAAGATATAAACATGCCGGTTCAACAGAAAAAATAATCAATCTTTTGGGGAAAAAGAACACAGGCAAGAAAACCCCAAAAGAGGATAGTGAGTTGGGCTACTCAGACTTCACCCTAATGCTCACTTTCCATTCACCCCACCCCCAACAAAAAACATGTAATTGTCCCCAATGCATAAAAATCTAAATACTAGAGTGGTAGGTGAAACAAACCTGTGGCGCAAAATGCCGTCGATCAGCAAGATGGTGGGTCCGGTTCCCCGGAACCCACGTCCTCTGCAATCTGAACACCCTCAGTGGTGTCCTCAGCAAAAACTTCACCATTAGTAGTGCCTCCTTCTATCTCCACAGTGCGGGAGCTAGACGCCCCAGCCACTAACTCTAATGCTCTCATTTGGTGCTTCCTCCTCACCAAGTGAGGCTCTCCTCGCAGCCTCTATCTCTCGACGCTCCTTCTTCCGTGCTCGCGCCTCATCCTCTGCTCGACCCCTAGGCCTCATGGCACTCTCTCGAGGGGGAGGTGGTGAAATTTCTGAAGTAGCAAAAAGGGCCGCCAACACTGTGTCCTCAGCATGCTCGACAGAAGGGGCCTCAGACTCCGGCACCCTAGCCTCTAAGATCGTGACGATGTCTGCACGACAAAGACTGTCGACTGCAGCCTGAAGAGTCGACACATCCACCAGTAGGGCTGGTCGGTCTAGCACCCTCAACTCAAAGGCGTCCAAGCACTGGTTTACCTCAGCGATCTTCCGCTCTGTAAACTGACCATTTTCCTCTCTCGGCGCTCTTCTGACTCAGTAATAGACTTCTGCATCCACGGCTGGATATGATGCAGACGTGTGGCCATTTGCGCCTCTAGTTTTTGGACCCTAGCAAGCGGGACCAGTGCCGGTAGAGGGGCTGTGCGAGAGGAGATCGGGGCAGTGCTACTACCCGGGATAGACTCGACCGGGGTAGTGTAAGTGGATGCCTCCTGTGTAGACGTGCTGTCCTGGGCTACCGTATCAGCAAGATCATCAGCAAGTGGGGGAAGATCTGGACGGGGCCCTCACCATGGAGCCAACTCATTGGCCTCGTCTCTGATGAGGCCGACGTCAACAATGCCCTGCGGGGTCTTAAACTGATCTACATGACATATGGGCACACTTGCGGACCTGCAGAGAGCAAAGATCATGCACGGGAAAGGGTAGGTAGTAGTGACCTTGAATGCCCTATCGTGCATGACCTCCTATAGAAGCCATGCGAAGTCTACCTCGAACCCGGCTATCATCACCGCCATCAACACTGCTCGATCCCAAGTAACCATATTATCTACAATTGTGGGGGAAAGGCAGTGACGGACAAGCATCCACAAGAACTTCACCGTGAAAGTGAGGTTGGCCTTCTTGATGTCCCCCTTCGACTCAGTCACCCATTCGGCACCCTCTCCATCTACTGACAGGTGCAGGACCATCCACCGCTTGGTGGTCTCTCTCAGTGATGTCTCGCGTAAGAACTGGCCATCTTTCACTATCTGCCAGCGGTAGTCAAACTTGGCAGTGAGAGGGGTCCAAGTAGCATCAACACCCTCGCCGTATAGAAACCGTGTGGATGGCAGGTAGTGAAATGTCAACCTTTACGCCCCGTACTCGGACCTACTCTAGTGGGGACTGTTTAGAGGGGGGCAGCCCTCCTATCTATCTGTGATCGGAGAGTCGCTACGTAGGATGCGTAGAACTCTTGCAACATTTCTTCACTATAACATCCCAACAGACGTGTTGTCCACTCAAAGTGATGCCTGGTGAAGAGATTGTGGATCTCAGGCATCGTCGGGAGACTCCCTGTAAGGACCCGTCATCCAAGGTGAGTGTTCGAGTCATCACTCCTTTATCAGTCAGGAACTTGGCATCGGAGTAGACTTAAAATTTCCCGTCGACATACAACCAGTTGGGCTGGTCAGTGGCTGGGGTGGGTACCGGAACTGGTGAGCCTGATGTAAATTCTGAAATGTCGGCCTCATCAGACGAGGCCAACGCTGCAGCGGTGGCGGGTGCGGGAACCTCAGCAGAGCCGGAGGCTTCCTCGGACCATGATACTCCTAAGGAGCCAGACGCTCCATCTTCATTTGTGGATGACCCAGAGGTTGTGCCGGTCAGTGTGCGCTCCTCATCAGATTGGGAGGCAGTGACTATGCCGGACTCCACCTTTTTGGGTGTGTCTCTGGGAGCACGTGCAGCACGGGAAGGTGTGGAAGTGCCTGGGGGCACATACTCAGGGTCACGCTCATCATCAGAGTAGATGATCATGCGGCAGACGGGGCGACAGAATTTGATCGCCCGCGTGCGTAGATTCGATCTTGCTTGGGTGCCATAGTAGATATTACCTGTAGAGGATCAATATTAGTATGAGTTGTGGCAAACAAGACAAGCAAAACCATATGAAATAAAACATTCAAAATACTATGTCATTGCTATAGAAACAGAGACACACGACGGGCCTGGTTACGGCTCGTCGTGACTATGACGGACCGTCATGAGGTCCGTCGTGTTTTACTTAGACTATGTATATATAGAGAACCCTGAAGGAAAGTCTCTGACTAGCATGACGGTATGTGCAGGACGGACCGTCACAGGTACAACGGTCCGTCATAAGTGTCCGTCGTAAGACACTTAAAAAAATGTGGAGACCCTTAGCAGAGGGGTCTCTGACCGTCATGACGGTCGTGTAGGATGGACCGTCGTGGGTATGACGGTCCGTCACATGTGTCCGTTGAAGGACACTTAGAAAAAGTGAGAGACCCTTAGAAACAGGGTCTCTGACAACCAGAATGGTTATGCAGGAACGACCGTCGTGAAGACAACGGTACGTCACATGTGTCCGTTGGGGAACACTTGGGATAAAATGAAAGACCCCTAGAAACAGGGTCTTTGACAACCAGAACGGTTGTGCAGGACGGAACGTCATGAAGACGACGGTCCATCACATGTGTCCGTTGGGACAGGGTGCTACGACTTTTGGAACGGACCCTACGACGTCCGTCGTGGGTACGACGGTCCGTCATCGGGGTCTCGTTCTGTATAACAGTGACAGAACTGGGGGTAACCCATGCATCCCCGATGAACCCACATCAAACTTGTAGTGTCTTGGACCTAGATTTGTCTATCCCAACTAACTAGGAAACTAGCAATGCCAAAGCACCTATGTCTAGGGTTGTCAACATGGCAATTTCGAACTTTTTGAACCTAGGTTAGACAGAATCATATAAAGGAAACACCATACGACGAAGAACTAAGCTAATACTAACTAATAAACAAAATTGCAAGATATAAATGAGTAGAAATAGAGACACATACCTTAGAAATGGAGAAAAACAAATAGACAAGTACTCGGTGGCCATGTAGACACCCACAGCAGCAGCTCTGACTAGTTGATTAACAGTTTTAGGGCTTTGGAGAATTGTGGGGGGCAATGATCGGTGGTTGATAGAGGAATAGATTGTGGAAGTTGAGAAAGAAATAGTAATGGGAGAAATAATGATGTAATGGGGGGTTAAATGAGGGGTTGGTGAGTTTAAATGGTGAAAGTTTATATTAAACACCAACCGGGTCGGGTCGGGTATGCCTCATTAATCACGCGACGATCCCCCGACGACGGTTTGTCGTAGTTGTGACGACCCGTCGTTGGTTCCGTCGTGTGTGCCCTTGTTTGAAACTAACAGAAAAAAACGTACCTAGCACGACGGATGCATACGACGGTCCGTCGCGGGCACAACGTTCCGTCGATGTATCCGTTAGTGACTGCTGCAGAGTAATTTTTCTTCAGAATTTCCTGGTAATGTGCCTGCAAATTAAAAACCCATTAGTAGAAAAATGCTACCATTACTAAAAAAACGACAAGTATTGGGTTGCCTCCCAACAAGCGCCTGATTTAATATCGCGGCACGCTGACGACGGGACACTGATTACTCTGACTTCATCAAGATGGTATGCCTCGATCACTTCATTCGCCGATTCAGCATGTCTGAAATAGATTTTTATGCGCTGTCCTTTCACCTTGAACCGCACACCCTCCTTAGTTTCCAACTCAACTGCTCCATGAGGGAATAGTTGGGTAACCAAGTAAGGACCAGTCCATTTGGACTTGAGCTTTCCCGGAAACAAGCGCAACCTCGAATTGAATAAAAACACCAAATCCCCGACCATAAACTCTCCTTTTTCAATTTTTTTTCATGTTACTTCTTCATCTTTTCTTTGTATAGGGCTGAGCTTTCATAGGCTTCCAGGCGAAATTCATCGAGTTCATTCAACCCATTTAACTGTTGCTTTGCAGCTTCGCTCCAATCCATTTTTAACTTCTTTATAGCCCACATGGCTTTATGCTCTAACTCAACTGGAAGATGAAAAGCTTTCCCATATACAAGTTGGTATGGATACATACCTATGGGAGTCTTATATGTTGTCCGGTAGGCCCAAAGAGCATCATCAAGCCTCCTTGACCAATCCGTTCTACTAGCGTTCACTGTTTTGAACAATATCTGTTTGATCTCCCGATTCGACACTTCAACTTGCCCACTAGTTTGAGGCTGGTAAGGAGTGGCCACATTATGGCGAATCCCGTATTTCTCCAATAACCCCTTGAACAATCTGTTGCAGAAGTGGGAGCCCCCATCACTAATAATGGCCCTTGGGGTGCCAAAACGAGAGAATATATTCTTTTTCAAGAATGTAGTGACACTCTTCCCTTCATTGTTTGCGAGGGATATGGCTTCAACCCATTTAGCTACATAATCAAGTGCTACTAGAATGTACTTCATTCCATGAGAACTCACAAAAGGGCCCATAAAGTCAATACCTAAAACATCAAATAACTCAATCATAAGAATGGGGTTTAGAGGGAGCTCTTGCTTTCTTGAAATACCGCAATCTCGTTGGCATCTGTCACATGTTTTAGCAAACCCATGAGCATCTTTATGAAGAGTTGGCCAATAGTAACCACATTGTAATATCTTATGAGTGGTTCGGATACCACTGTGATGTCCACCAACGGGTGAGGAATGGCATGCTTCCAACACACTCAACATCTCACATTCTGGCACACAACGCCGAATAATCCCGTCGGCACAACTCCTATACAAGTATGGTTCATCCCAAAAGAACTTCTTCACATCGTACATGAATTTTTTTCTGTGATGAAAGGGACAAGTCTTATGGAACAATATCACTAGCCAGATAGTTTGCAAAATCTGCGAACCATGGGATCAAGTCTTGTAAAGCAGCCAATACATGTTCATCGGGGAAAGTATCATCAATGTCAGTCTTATCCCCTAACTCTCTCATAGCTTCATCCTCTAGACGAGACAAGTGATCAGCAACTTGGTTTTCAGTTCCTTTTCTATCCATCACTTCAAAGTCAAATTCTTGTAGCAGTAATACCCAACGAAGTAGCCTAGGTTGCACTATAACTCTAGTACCTAGCGAATAGGAGCGAAATTTCTCAAAAGCAAAAACTAATACAAGGAGTTCTTGCTCAGTCACTCTGTAGTTATTATGAGCTTCATTTAGGGCTTTACTTGAATAGTAAATGGGGTGAAGGATTTTATTTTTTCTCTGTCCCTACACAACACCAAGAGCCACCCCACTAGCATCGCACATAACCTAAAATGGGCTGTTCCAATCTGGAGAAATAATGATAGGTGCAGACACCAATTTTTCTTTCAGCTCACCGAATGCTTTAAGACAGGATTCATCAAAACAAAATTTACAATCTTTCTCCAGCAGTTTGCACAATGGGTGTGCAATCTTTGAAAATTCTTCGATGAATCTCCGGTAAAAACCTGCATGCTCAAGAAAGCTTCTCACACCTTTCACAGAGATCGGTGAGGGAAGTCACTCTATTACCTCGACTTTAGCTCGATTAACCTCTATTCCCTTTTCTGAAATGCAATTACCTAACACAATACCCTCTTTCACCATGAAATGACACTTTTCCCAGTTTAGTACTAAATTGCAGTCTTCACATCTCTTAAGGACCTCAGATAAATTGGTCAAACACCGCTCGAATGAATCACCCACCACAGAAAAATCATCCATAAAAACTTCTACAGTATCCTCCACCATGTCAGAAAATATCGACATCATACATCTCTGAAATGTTGCGGGTGCATTGCACAACCCAAACGACATTCTTCTGAACGCAAAGGTCCCATATGGACAACTGAAAGTAGTTTTCTCTTGATCTTTTGGTGCAATAGAAATCTGATTATACCCGAATATCCATCAATAAAATAGTACCACCCCTTTTCCCCGGCAAGTCTATCCCACATCTGATCCATGAAGGGCATAGGAAACTGTATTTTTCAGTCCATGAGTTTAGTTTACGGTAATCCATACACACCCTCCATCCAATAACCGGTCTCATTGGAACAAGTTCATTTTTTTCGTTGGGGACCACAATCATTCCCCCTTTCTTAGGTACACACTGAACTGGGCATACCCACTACTATCGGCGATTGGGTAGATTACTTACGGCATCCAACCCCTTATGATTTCCTTCTTCACGACCACTTGCATAGGAGGATTAAGCGCTCTTTGCTCAATACTCGGCTTATGATCAGGCATGAGTTGGATTTTATGAGAGAAAATACAGGAGGGATCCCTATAATGTTCGCAATAATACACCCAATAGCTCTTTTGAACCTTTTTAGTACCTTCACCAAACTGTGAACTTGTTGTTCATCCAGGTCTGATGCGATGATTACCGGCAAAGTGTTACCATTTCCTAAGAATTCATACCTGAGATGAGGTGGGAGAGCTTTTAGTTCTAATTTTGGAGCCTCCTCTATAGATGGTTTCGCGGGTGGGGACTCTCGATTCTTCATACCAAGCTCAAATTTCTTTGGTTTAAACGAACATCACCTCGGTCAAGAGTCGCGACTAATGACTCATACTCTTCAATGCAATCGCCATCAAAGTTCATTATCACTACTGCTAATGCTTCTACACCTAGACGGTCTTCTATTTGTGTCTCAGATGTCTCACCCATGTCGTAGGATATAGCAGATGCCGATTGGACCTTAGCACTTTGCCTCATGGACCTATAAATATTAAAGGTCACTTCCTCATTGTTCAACTGGAATTTCATCTGCCCCTTTTCCATGTCTACTAAGGCTCTTCCCGTAGAAAGGAATGGCCTACCAAGAATAATGGGCACTTCAAAATCGACTTCGCAATCAAGAATAACAAAATCTGTTGAAAATATGAATGACTCCACTTTTACTAGCACATCGTGGAGTATCCCTATAGGCCGTTTTACTGTTCGATCAGCCATTAGTAGCCGCATCGCAGTGGGCTTTGGGTCACCCAAACCCAACTTCTTGTAAACCGAGAGGGGCATGAGATTTATGCTTGCCCCAAGACACATAATGCTTTCGCAAAATATAATAGCCCGATTGTACAAGGAATAGTGAACGCACCCGGATCTTCTTTCTTTTGGACACAGAGATCTTGTAGCAATAGCACTACAATGCTGCATTCTATCATCATCCTCAAAAGTGACCGATCTTTTCTTTGTGACCAGATCTTTCATAACTAAACTGGCGTAACCGGGCATTTATTCTAAAACGCTTCTACTACCAAAGGGACATTGATAGAAAGTTGCTTCAACATTGTTATGAAACGCCGATATGTTCCATCCTCGGTCTTTTTCAATAATCTTTGAGGAAATGGGGGTGGTGTCCTAGGCATAGGAGTTACCTTTTTAGGCACTTCAGCATCTTTTGCAGTGTTATCCTCTAATTCAAAATCAACATCTACCACTTTATCAGTATATTGTTTCACCTTTTTCTCATTAGATGGCATAGGTGGGTCAATGGTTTGCTTGCCACCGCGAGTAGTAAATGCCATACAATGTCCATCATTTTGCGGATTTTGGACAGTGTTGCTAGGAAGAGTGCCCGGTTGCCGTGTGTTCATAGTTGCAGATAATTGGGCCAATTGTAACTCAAGTTGCTTAATCGATATTGCATGTGTATCAACTTTTTTCCCAACACCTGCTAAATCATCCTCAAGTCTTTATTCTGCTCATCACTAGCATCGAACCTCCTCATCATTTTATGCAACATATCCTCAACTCACGACTACTAACTCCACCATCCTTAGGAGTAACTTCACCAATTTTGAGGAGGACATAGGGTCCATTCCTGTCGTTTCTATTACCATAGTTACCCCTATTGAAGTTGTTTTCACAATTGTAGTTTCCATCTCGAACATAATGACCCTCACGATTGTAGTTACCATAATTCCGACCTTGGTTCCCTTGACCTTTGCACCAATTCTCTTGATTAGAGCCTTGGGCACTTGGTCAGAAACCCCCCATCTGTTCATTTACTGCATAGGAATCCTCCTCATAATAACACTCATTGTTTTGTGGCGGTGGTTTCGGCAAGTGGTTGACTGCATTTATCTTTTCTGCACCCCAGTGACATGTTTTAGTACCAACCCAAGCTCGGTTCTCATCTGAGCCATTTCTTCCCGAATCTCATCTGTGGCTGGGTTGTGAGTGGACTGCACTGCGAAGGTGTTTCTCCCTGTATCAGACTTCCTAGTACTCGAAGCTTTGTTATTCCGGGAGATTTTCTCTAATTTTTCAGCAATCTCAGCATAAGGGCATTCTCCATAAGATCCACCTGCTATAGTGTCCAACACCGCTTTGTTGTTATCATCCTGTCCCTGATAGAAGTATTCCTTCAGTGACTCATCATCTATACGGTGATTTGGAACACTTCTCAAGAATGAGGTGAATCTATCTCAAAAACTACTAACTTACTCTCATGGTAGTGCCACAAAGTTGTTCACTCTGTCTTTGTGGTTTAGTTTCTTGGAGACCGGATAGTAGTGTGCTAAGAAACATCCCTTAATTGGTTCCAAGTGAAGATTGAGTTTTATGGGAGCTTAGTGAACCATATAGCCTTCAGACCGAATGACTCTATGAAATTAGGTCGATACTTCTACATATTATGGGTAAGGTAGGAGACATCTCTATTTTTCCCCGAGGGAATCTTTTGAATTCCCACTGCTTAGCTTTCAATTCACCTCTGACCATCAAATGAGCAGCCTCTCCCGTCAGTGAGAGAGGAAACACTCTGAGCTCTATTACATCTAGATCCAAATCAGGCCTCCCTACACAACTTTTACACACTACCCTTACCTTAGCTATATGGGCATGTGGATCCTCAGAAGGTAGCCCTGAAAACAAACCTCTGGCAGTAAGCTTTTGCATCAGGATACTAGTTACCACAAAGGTGTGGCCTCTGGGTAGAGGGGGCAAGACAAGTGGCCCATCCGAGTCTTCTATGTTATCATACACTCTGTAGTATGCTTGGGGCCGTGTGGAGCGGGATTTTCTCCCTTTCTGTTGGGTTCACCCGAGCATCGGGTAACATCTGACCATGAACATCAACCAAAGCTGGGATGTTCTGGTTCGGATCATCATCATTTATTCCCAAGTTTCGATTCATATTGCGCAGTGTACGCTCTAGCTCGTGATCGTAGGGAAACAAGGGTTCTCTTCCTCTCCGTGTATTTGGCATACATGGAGGATAGTTCAGAAAAAAATCAAAAACAATAAAACAAAGTAAAATCAAGAAAATATCAACTAAACAGTAGTAATAAGTTCAAGTTAATCTAAAAGTTATAATCCCCGGCAGCGGCGCCAAAATTTTATACGCTCAAACTTACTTCTCAAATAAGAAGTAAAGCGGTCATGTGAAGTAAATAACCCAACTTGTGAGGTTGGGATAGTTCCCACGAGGAAAATATTCTAGACTTAACTTCAACCTGTTATTACAATTGTTTGGTCAATGACTTCCTTGGAAAGTAAAAACATAAAAAGGGGGGTTTCTATTTCTAAATAAGTGAAGATAAATAACGAACTTGAAAGAGACACTTAACAACTTTGAAAGTTGGATTTTAATCAATTAATAAGTAACTAGGGTTTACGTGTTCCCCACAGGTTCATAACTTGATAATTCTAACTATAACAATTCTTTCCTAGTATCTTGCATGCAAAGTGATAAGGTATGTATTTCTAAATCCTTGGTCCGGCATCTAGAAAATCTCACTCCGCACCTTGGTCCCGCTACGTTTTTTGCTATACTAACCCTTATTCTTACCTCATATTAAGCATCGTATTCGATATTTGACTAAGTTATTACCTCGTACCAATCAATACTAGCCTATTAGATACTATACTGTAACGACCTGTTTAGTCGTTTTGAGCAGCAGATTTTAATTCTGGAAAAACAAGCTGGAACGACGGGTACCACGATGGACCGTCGTGGGCACGACGGACCGTCGTGGGTGTCTCGTTTCAAAACACTTAGAAATTCTGAAATTGGGTACTGAAAATCGACTCTCTGAACGTCATGACGGAAGTGCAGGACGGACCGTCACATGTGTGACGGACCGTCACAGACTCCTTAGTGAAAAATGGAGTTCTGGTCCTTGCGACGACCTTCGTGACGGACCATCGCAGGCACAACGGCCCGTCACAGGTTGCGTAATCCCAGTTGGAGTCGGATTTCTGGTTAAGTTTTAAGGGACGCTTTGGACTATTCTTTCCTTAATTATAAAGTTAGAGGGTTTATATTAATAAGTCTAATTACTTGGGGGTTAAAAGAGGTAACCTTAAGTTAATTAGTGGGGTATTATTGTCATCTTTTACACTTAATTATATATTAATTAGGGTAAAAGAAAGAGGGTTGGAATAAGAAAATTTGAAAGAAAAAGAAAAGGGAAGAGGAACGAATTGAGAGAGAGGATAAACGAGAATAAGAAACAAAGCTTGGGAAATTGCTTGCTTGATCGAATTCTTCAGTGGAGGTAGGTTATGGTTTCTTTTACGTTATTCGTAATAGACTCTTAATAGCGAATGATATGTGTTGGTGGTATTATAAAGTCTTCTATATGCTTAATTGTATGCTTGCATGAAATGATTATGTGATTTTGATAAAACAAGCATGGTTAAAACCATTGAATCCCAAATCTTGAAAGAAACTTTAATATACCTTATTAATGATGATGCCTTGGTATAAAAGAAGGCTTGATGAATTAAAGTGATGGGATTGATGATGCCTTGGTGTAAGAAGGCTTAATGAATTGACAGAATGAGATTAGTGGATCGGAGTGTCACGTTCCGACACATAGTATTAGTGGATCGGAGTGTCACGTTCCGACACATAGTATTAGTGGGAGACGGTGTCACGAACCGACACGTAGATTTGGGGATCGGAGTGTCACGTACCGACACATATTAGGGGATCGGGTGTCACGAACCGACACGTAGATTTAGGGGATCGGAGTGTCACGTACCGACACATATTAGGGGATCGCGTGTCACGAACCAACACGTAGATTTAGGGGATCAGAGTGTCACGTACCGACACAAGAGGAAGAAAGATAATGAATCTTGAAAGATTATAATATACTCAACATAATGAACTTAATTCCCAAATGAGTATGGTATTGAGGCTTGAGCCCTCATGGATGAACTTGATGGTACTTATTGATGATTATAGTACTTGTTGTTGTTACATGTTGAGTTTATAGTTGGTTTATGATATTAACTGATATATACTGTTTTCTATTTTGAGTTGGCCGATGATATCTACTCAGTACCCGTGGTTTGTACTGACCCCTACTTGTTTGTTTTCTTCTTTGTTATTTGTGAATGCAGCAACGTTCCGTCATCTTCAACTCAGCAGTAAGTCTAGCCAGTCTTCACTACATCGGAAATTCAGGGTGAGCTAATGCGTCTAGCTTGGACTGGATCTTCTTCTTCAAGTCTTGATGCCTTGAACTTCCGGCATGGACTAGCTTTTATGTATTTTTTAGCTTCTTAGACATTTTTAGTTTAGTAAATTGATCATAGATGTTCTTGTGATGATGACTTCAAGATTTTGGGGAAATAATAGATGTTGATTTGGTTTTTATTAATGAGTTTAAGTCTTCCGCATTACTTACTTGATATTATATTGAAATGATAAGGGTTAGATTGGTTGGTTCGCTCACATAGGAGGGTAAATGTGGGTGCCAGTCGCGGCTCGGTTTTTGGGTCGTGACAAACTTGGTATCAGAGCATTAGGTTCGTTGGTCTCATCTCACTAGAACAGGTCTAGTAGAGTCTTAAGGAACGGTAGGGGGACGCCTTTACTTTTCTTTGAGAGGCTATAAGACTTTAGGAAAATTTCACTCTTTCAGTCTTTCTTTCGTGCTACTACTTGAGTCCAATTGGTATCTAGGCGATACGAATTTGTATCTGACCATCTTCACTCTATTTCGCAGATGGTTAGAACTAGAGCAACGACCGCGCCAACAACGACACCAGCAAGACAAGAAACAACTGAGCCAGCCACTGGGGCTGTGGCTCGAGGGAGAACAGCGGCAAGAGGCCGTGGTAGAGGTCATGGGAGGACGTCCTCTAGAGGAAGAGAACGAGCACCGAGCCCATCTGGTACTAGGGCGGTGACTCCGCCACCGACTGAGGAAGTGATAAGAGAGGGTGAGGAAGGGGAGAGTGAACAAGTGCAAAATGAGGAATTGCCACCCCAACCTACCCCAGAGATGATCAATCAGGTTCTTGCTTATCTTAGCGGGTTATCTGATCAGGGTCAGGCACCTCCAGTGGTTTCTGCACCAACACCTCCGGTTTCAGAGATACAACATGCGGCTACTATGGCTCCTCGTATGGATGCCTCATTGGACATAGGCACGTTTCCACGTCTGACTACTGGGCCTATAATGACAAATGATCAGCATGAACTTTTCAGTAAGTTCTTGAAATTGAAACCTCCAGTTTTCAAGGGTGCTGAATCTGAGGATGCTTATGATTTTCTGGTTGACTGTCATGAGCTACTACACAAAATGGGTATAGTAGAACGGTTTGGTGTGGAGTTCGTGAGTTATCAGTTTCAAGGGAACGCAGAAATGTGGTGGCGGTCACATGTTGAGTGTCAACCAACAGAGGCACCGCCTATGACTTGGGCATCATTCTCTAGCTTGTTTATGGAGAAGTACATCCCACGGACTTTGAGGGATAGGAAAAGAGATGAATTCTTGAGCCTAGAGCAAGGTAGGATGTCGGTTAATGCATATGAGGATAAGTTTCGTGCTTTATCAAGGTATGCCACTCAACTCTGTTTCAGTTCCCAAGAACGGATTCGCCGGTTTGTGAAGGGGTTGAGGTCAGAATTGCAGATTTCGGCCTTACAGATAGCAGCAACGGCAAAATCCTTCCAAGAGGTGGTAGACTTTGTGATAGAGGTGGAAGGAGTGAAGCCAGATGACTTCACCACGACATCGACATCAAAAAGGTTTCGAAAGGGAGATGAGTTTAATGGTTCTTACACTAGAGGACAGGGTTCCGGAGGTTACTCAGTTCGACCAATTTAGTCTTCACTACAGACTGTAGTTGGGGGTCCACCTCAGAACGGTCAACACTACTCCGAGAGACCTATGCCTGACTCCAGAGAGTGTTATGGATATGGGGAGATTGGACATATTAGGAGGAATTGTCCAAAACAGAATTACAGACCCCCAATAGCTAGAGGTAGAGGTGGTCATGGTAGAGGCCGCTTTTCTGGAGGACGTGGTGGTCGAGGTAATGGTGGTCACCACAACGGCAGAGGTGATGGACAAACTGGAGCCACTACGACACAACATGGTAGGGGCAACGGACAGACTGGTGATAGGGCCCATTGTTATGCTTTCCCTGGGAGATCTGAAGCGGAGGCGTCTGATGCTGTTATCACAGGTAATCTTTTGGTTTGTGATTGTATGGTCTGTATTATTTTTTACCCTGGCTCCACGTTTTCATATGTATCTTCATCATTTGCTAATGGTCTAAATTTACATTGTGAACTACTTGACACGCCTATTCGTGTTTCTACTCCGGGGGGTGTGAGTCTGTGATAGTTGAAAAGGTATATAGGTCTTGTTTGGTGAATTTTGTGGGGAGTAACACTTATGTAGATTTGGTTATCTTAGAAATGGTTGACTTTGATGTAATTCTGGGTATGACTTGGCTTTCTCCGAATTTTGCGATCTTGGATTGTAATGCTAAAACGGTGACATTAGCCAAGCCTGGGACAGATCCGTTAGTGTGGGAGGGTGACTACACTTCCAATCCGGTGGTGTCATCTCCTTTCTTCGTGCTAAGAAAATGGTTAGTAAAGGTGTGTTTAGCTTCTTGGCCCATCTCAAGGATGGACACTACTCAAGTACCCTCGATTGAGTCGGTTTCGGTAGTCCGTGAGTTTTTGGATGTGTTCCCTGCAGATTTTCCTGGTATGCCACCAGATACGGATATTGACTTCTGTATCGATCTTGAGCCGGGTACTCGCCCCATTTCTATACCCCCTTATAGAATGGCTCCCGCGGAGTTAAGAGAGTTAAAGGCACAACTTCAAGAGTTGTTGAGCAAAGGCTTCATTAGACCAAGTGCATCTCCTTGGGGTGCTCCGATTTTGTTTGTGAAGAAAAAGGATGGGAGTTTTCGGATATGCATAGACTACCGGCAGTTGAACAAGGTAACTATTAAGAACAAGTATCATGTTCCTCGCATTGATGACTTGTTCGATCAATTACAAGGTGCTTTTGTCTTCTCTAAGATCGACTTGAGATCCGGTTATCATCAATTGAAAATACGGGCAACGGATGTGCCAAAGACTGCTTTTCGAACTAGGTATGGGCACTACAAATTTGTGGTAATGTCGTTTGGTCTTACGAATGCCCCTGCTGCGTTCATGAGCTTGATGAATGGGATTTTTAAGCCATATCTGGATCTCTTTGTGATCGTGTTTATTGATAATATACTGATATACTCTAAGAGCAAGAAGGAACATGAGGAGCATTTGAGAATGGTATTGGAAATGTTGAGAGAGAAAAAGCTTTATGCCAAGTTCTCTAAGTGTGAGTTTTGGCTAGATGCAGTGTCCTTCTTGGGGCATGTGGTTTCTAAGGAAGGAGTGATGGTAGATCCGTCTAAGATTGAGACAGTGAAGAATTGGGTGAGACCCACTAATGTGTCAGAAATAAGAAGCTTTGTTGGGTTAGCTAGCTACTACCGCCGATTTGTCAAGGGATTCTCTTCTATTGCTTCCCAACTGACGAACTTGACTAAGCAAAATGTTCCATTTGTATGGTCGGATGAGTGTGAGGAAAGCTTCCAGAAACTCAAGACTTTGTTGACTACCGCGCCTATCCTCACCTTGCCAGTGGAAGGTAAGAATTTCATTGTCTATTGTGATGCATCCTATTCGGGTTTGGGTGCAGTGCTAATGCAAGAAAAGAATGTGATTGCTTATGCTTCAAGACAATTAAAAGTGCATGAACGTAACTATCCAACTCATGACTTGGAATTGGCCGCGGGTAGTAATTGCATTGAAGCAATGAAGGCACTATTTATATGGGGTTAAGTGTGAAGTCTATACGGATCATCGTAGCCTACAGTATGTCTTTACTCAGAAAGACTTGAACTTGAGACAGAGGAGATGGATGGAACTACTAAAGGACTACGACATCACTATTTTGTATCATCCGGGGAAGGCGAATGTTGTGGCAGATGCTTTGAGTAGAAAGACGGGAAGCATGGGAAGTCTAGCTCATTTGCAAGCTTCTAGACGCCCATTGGCTAGAGAAGTGCAGATTTTGGCTAATGACCTTATGAGGTTAGAAGTAAATGAGAAGGGAGGATTGTTAGCTTGTGTGGAGGCAAGATCCTCCTTCCTTGACAAGATTAAGGGGAAGCAGTTTGATGATGAGAAATTAATCCGATTCGAGGATAAAGTGTTGCAAGGAGAGGCTAAGGAAGCAGCACAATCGATGAGGAAGGTGTGTTGAGGATTAAGGGAAGGGTATGTGTACCCCGCATCGATGATTTGATCGACACTATTTTGACAGAGGCTCATAGTTCAAGGTATTTTACATCCGGGTGCAACTAAGATGTATCGTGACCTAAAGCAACACTTTTGGTGGAGTAGAATGAAGCGTGATATTGTTGACTTTATTGCCAAATGTCCAAACTGTCAACAAGTAAAGTATGAACACCAGAGGCCCGGAGGAACACTTCAGAGAATGCCCATTCCTGAATGGAAATGAGGGAGAGAATCGCAATGGACTTCGTGGTTGGTCTTCCTAAGACGATGGGTTAAGTATGACTCTATTTGGGTGATTGTTGATAGGTTAACTAAATCTGCTCATTTCATTCCGGTCAAGGTGACTTATAATGCAGAAAAGTTAGCAAAAATCTATATCTCGGAGGTGGTTCGGTTGCATGGAGTCCCACTCTCCATCATATCAGATAGAGGTACGCAGTTTACTTCTAAATTTTGGAAAACACTGCATGCGGAATTGGGTACTAGGTTGGACCTTAGTACCGCGTTCCATCTTCAGACCGATGGTCAGTCTGAGCGAACGATTCAAGTGTTGGAAAATATGCTTCGTGCATGTGTGATAGAGTTTGGTGGCCATTGGGATAGCTTCTTACCCTTAGCGGAGTTTTCATACAATAATAGCTATCACTCAAGCATTGATATGGCTCCATTTGAAGCATTGTATGGTAGGAGATGTAGGTCTCCCATTGGTTGGTTTGATGCATTTGAGGTTAGGCCTTGGGGTACTGATCTTTTGAGGGATTCGATAGAGAAAGTGAAGTCTATTCAAGAAAAGCTTCTAGCGGCGCAAAGTAGACAAAAAGAATATGCAGATCGAAAGGTTAGAGACTTAGAGTTCATAGAGGGTGAACAAGTCTTGTTGAAAGTTTCACCAATGAAAGGGGTGATGCGGTTTGGTAAAAGAGGTAAGCTAAGTCTGAGGTACATTGGGCCATTTGAAGTACTTAAGCGAGTAGGGGAGGTGGCTTATGAGCTAGCCATTCCCCCAGGGCTGTCCGGAGTACATCCGGTATTCCATGTGTCTATGTTGAAAAGATTTCATGGGGATGGAAACTACATTATCCGTTGGGATTCAGTTTTGCTTGATGAAAATTTGTCTTATGAGGAGGAGCCTGTTGCTATTTTAGATAGAGAAGTTCGCAAGTTGAGGTCAAGGGAGATTGCATCCATCAAGGTGCAATGGAAGAATCGACCGGTAGAAGAAGCCACTTGGGAGAAGGAGGCAGATATGCAAGAAAAATACCCACATCTGTTTAAGGATTCAGGTACTCCTTCTCGCCCTTGTCTTTCTTCTTGTGATCGTTCGAGGACGAACGATGGGTAAATTGGTATCTATTGTAACGACCTGTTTAGTCGTTTTGAGCAGCAGATTTTAATTCTGGTAAAACTGGCTGGAACGACGGGTACCACGACGGACCGTCGTGGGTGTCTCGTTTCAAAACACTTAGAAATTCTGAAATTGGGTACTGAAAATCGACTCTCTGAACGTCATGACGGAAGTGCAGGACGGACCGTCACATGTGTGACGGACCGTCACAGACTCCTTAGTGAAAAATGGAGTTCTGGTCCTTGCGACGACCTTCGTGACGGACCGTCGCAGGCACGACGGCCCGTCACAGGTTGCGTAATCCTAGTTGGAGTCGGATTTCTGGTTAAGTTTTAAGGGACGCTTTGGACTATTCTTTCCTTAATTATAAAGTTAGAGGGTTAATATTAATAAGTCTAATTACTTGGGGGTTAAAAGAGGTAACCTTAAGTTAATAGTGGGGTATTATTGTCATCTTTTACACTTAATTATATATTAATTAGGGTAAAAGAAAGAGGGTTGGAATAAGAAAATTTGAAAGAACAAGAAAAGGGAAGAGGAACAAATTGAGAGAGAGGATAAACGAGAATAAGAAACAAAGCTTGGGGAATTGCTTGCTTGATCGAATTCTTCGGTGGAGGTAGGTTATGGTTTCTTTTACGTTATTCGTAATAGACTCTTAATAGAGAATGATATGTGTTGGTGGTATTATAAAGTCTTCTATATGCTTAATTGTATGCTTGCATGAATATGATTATGTGATTTTGATAAAACAAGCATGATGAAAACCATTGAATCCCAAATCTTGAAAGAAACTTTAATATACCTTATTAATGATGATGCCTTGGTATAAAAGAAGGCTTGATGAATTAAAGTGATGGGATTGATGATGCCTTGGTGTAAAGAAGGCTTAATGAATTGACAGAATGAGATTAGTGGATCGGAGTGTCACGTTCTGACACATAGTATTAGTGGATCGGAGTGTCACGTTCCGACACATAGTATTAGTGGGACGGGTGTCACGAACCGACACGTAGATTTAGGGGATCGGAGTGTCACGTACCGACACATATTAGGGGATCGGGTGTCACAAACCGACACGTAGATTTAGGGGATCGGAGTGTCACGTACCGACACATATCAGGGGATCGGGTGTCACGAACCGACACGTAGATTTAGGGGATCGGAGTGTCACGTACCGACACAAGAGTAAGAAAGATAATGAATCTTGAAAGATGATAATATACTCAACATAATGAACTTAATTCCCAAATGAGTATGGTATTGAGGCTTGAGCCCTCATGGATGAACTTGATGGTACTTATTGATGATTATAGTACTTGTTGTTGTTACATGTTGAGTTTATAGTTGGTTTATGATATTAACTGATATATACTGTTTTCTATTTTGAGTTGGTCGATGATATCTACTCAGTACCCGTGGTTTGTACTGACCCCTACTTGTTTGTTTTCTTCTTTGTTATTTGTGGAATGCAGCAAACGTTCCGTCATCTTCAACTCAGCAGTAATTCTAGCCAGTCTTCACTACATCGGAAATTCAGGGTGAGCTAATGCGTCTAGCTTGGACTGGATCTTCTTCTTCAAGTCTTGATGCCTTGAACTTCCGGCATGGACTAGCTTTTATGTATTATTAGCTTCTTAGACATTTTTAGTTTAGTAAATTGATCATAGATGTTCTTGTGATGATGACTTCCAGATTTTGGGGAAATAATAGATGTTGATTTGGTTTTTATTAATGAGTTTAAGTCTTCCGCATTACTTACTTGATATTATATTTAAATGATAAGGTTAGATTGGTTGGTTCGCTCACATAGGAGGGTAAATGTGGGTGCCAGTCGCGGCTCGGTTTTTGGGTCGTGACATATACACTAAATCTATGTTAATAATTCTTTTCCTATTATTTACCTCCTTGGTCCGGCAAGTAGCATTAAAGCGAGTTCTAACGTTGGCCATCTGTTAAAAAGACTTCTAGCGAAAGAATTATTAATACATGCAAGACACTATTCTAGAATACTTATTTTAGTTAGGGTTTATCTCATATTTGCCTATGGTTTCCACAACCCTAGTTATGGAGTTTAGTTACTCATGGCCATAAACACAATATTTAAATATATTAAATAAGAGTTCATGTACTTACTTCAATGAGAAAGAGTAAAATCCAAAAGTTTGTTTGATTAATCAACAAAAATCACATGCAAGAATCTCCAAATCTAACACTAATACACAAAGTCTAATAATATGATGTCTAACAATACGGAGTCTAACCTCAAAAACGATGTTTTTCGAACTATTTATAAAAAATAAAAAAACCTAATTAAACAAGGACTCTGTTTGCTGGAAATCTGCCAAAACGCGGCTGGGTTGACGGACCTCACGACGGATCGTCGTCGTCACGATGGACGGTCATGGACTCCATCATCCCATACTTGTGCAATTTCTTCTGCTTCTCTCTTCACCACCCTCGACGGCAAGTACGACGGACCGTCATAGGCACAACGGTCCGTCGAGGGTCTTCGTTTCAAAACACTTCAACTCTTGGAATATGGGTAATGGGATTACTTCTCTGAACTTCATGACGAACCTGCAGGACGGACCGTCATAGCCACGACGGACTCTCACAAGCTTCGTAACCCCACACTTGGTTAGACTTCCCCATCTTCCTTCAGCAGCTTCACTACGCTACCACCTACGGACCGTCATAAGCTTCGTAGGTGGTCTCTTCAGTATCTCTTCGCTCAAAATCTCCACATTCAGCTTTGGACAGATTTCCTAAAAAACAAAGAGAAACTTACATAAAATTAGCACAAAAAAGGATTTTGGACACACTAAACTTAAGGAAAAAGTATTAATTATACCGTGAAACCACAGTATATCAACCGTCGTTCCCACGACGGTCTGTCCAGCACAACTGTTCTGCTTTTAAGAGACCCTATTCCTAAGGGTCCCCTATTTTCTCCAAGTATCCACCACGGACAAATGCGACGGACCGTCGTTCTCACGATGGTCCGTCCTACACAACCGTTCTAGTTGTTAGGGACCCTATTACTAAGGGTCTCCAATTTTCTCCAAGTGTCCACCAACGGACAAATGCGACGAACCGTATCTAGCACGACTGTCCGTCCTGCACAACCGTTCTGGTTGTTAGAGACCCTATTCCTAAGGGTCTCTAACTTTTTCTAAGTGTCCTCTGATGGACATCTACTACTGTCCGTCCAGCAAAACCGTCATGATGGTCAGAGACCCTTGTCCTAAGGGTCTCTATTCTTTTCAATGTGTCCTCTGACAGACATCTACGACGGACCATCATACCCTTGATGATCCGTCCTACAAAAACCGTCATGACGGTCAGAGACCCCTCTCCTAAAGATCTCCATATTTTTTCAAAGTTCCTCACGACGGACATCGACGACGGACTGTTATTATATCGACGTTGCATCCTGCTTATCCGTCATAACAGTCAGAGACTTTCCTTCAGGGGTATCCACATAAACATTGTTTTAAGTAAGACATGACGGACCCAATGACGGTCTATCGTACTCACAACGAGCCGTCACCTTGTCCGTCGTGTTTCACTGTTACTATAGAGATGTCGTTACAACTTTGCACTTATAATTTTTTTATGCCATTTTTTCTTGTCTTGTTTTCTCCTTCTAGTAATGCTATCTCTAATGGCACCAAAATAAGATTGAGTTTACGCATGTGGGTGTTCAAAGTTTGTCGCCTTGTTTTCCCGGCTGGTCATAGGCTGTGATGATGAGCATGATCCCAAGTATGTGCCCAAAAAGGTGGTGTCCGGCGTAGTCACTGCCTCCCAGTCTTATGAGGAGAGCACACTGACCACATACCTTCTGGGTCAGCTACATATGAAAAAGAAGCGTCTGGTTCCTTAGGAGTTTCTTGGTCAGAGGAAGCCTCCGGGTCCGCAGAAGTCCATGCACCCGCCACAGCTGCACAGTTTGCCCCGTCTAATGAGGCTGACAGTCCTAATTCCACCCCAGGTTCACCGACTTGTGCTCTCACCCGGTTACCGACCAGTATAACCGGTGGTGTGTCGACGGGAAATACCAAGTGTATTCAGACGCCAAGTTTCTAAATGGTAAAGGCGTCATGACACGGACCCTTACATTAGAGAGACGGTTCCTTACGGGAAGTCTCCCCACCATTCCAGAGATCCACAATCTGTTTACTAGAAACCGGCTAGAGTGGACAACTCGTTCTTTAGGCCGCTATAGTGAGGAGTTGGTCCGAGAGTTTTACGCCTCTTACGTGGTTACTGTTCAATCACAGATAGATCGGTGGGCTGCCCCCCCCCCACAAACCGGCTCCACTTGAGCACGTCTGAGTACGCGGCATACTGGTCGATATCTCCTTGCCATTCATCCGTCGGTATCTGTACAACGAGGATGTTGATGCCTACAGAACCTGTCTCACCATCGAGTTTGACTACTAGTGGCAATTGTAAAAGATGGCCAATTCTTGCGTGAGCCATCGCTGAGAGAGATAACGAAGTGGTGGATGGACCTGCACTTTTCTATTATGGTGAGGGTGCCGACTGGGTAACGGAGCCAAAGAGAGCCATAAAGAGGGCTAACTTGACCTTCACGACTAAGTTCTAATGGTTGATTGTCCGCCACTGCCTTTCCCACACGGCTGCTGATAATATAGTCACATGAGATCGCGCAGTTCTAATGGAGGCAATAATAGCCGGGTTTGAGGTGGACTTCGCTTGGCTTCTACAGGCGGTCATGTAGGAGAGGGCTTCCAAGGTCACAACTACTTACCCTTTTCGTGCATGATATTTTCCTTATGGATGTCCGCAGGTGTGCCCATCTGGAACATTGATAAGCTCAAGACTCCGCTGGGCACTGTTTATATCGCCTTCATCAGGGATGAGGCCAATGAGGTTGCTCTACGTAGAGGGCCCTGTCAAGAGTTGCCTCCGCTTGGCTGATACGGTAGCACATGCTTGAAAGGCTACGCAGGACGCATCCGAACACTGACACTACCCCGGTCGAGTGTATCCCGAGTAGTAGCACTGACCCTAGCTCCTATCGCTCATCCCTTTTCCCCACTCTTGTCCTGCTTGATGGGGTCTAGAAACTAGAGGTGCAGATGGCCACACTTCTACATCAATCCAGCCTTGGATGACGAGGTCTATTTCCGAGGTGGACGAGCGCTTGGAGTGTAAAATTGTCCAGCACACAGAGCGGAATATCGCTGAAGTTTATCAGCACTTGGACACTATTGAGTTACGGGTGCTAGCCTGGTCAGCCCCTTAGGTAGACGTGTCGACCCTTCGGGCTGCGGTTGAGAGTTTGCGAGCGGATATAGATATGTTCCTAGAAGCTAGGGTGCCTGAGTCTGAGGCCCCTTCTGCAGAACCTGCTGAGGACACAGTGATGGATGCCTTTTTGGCCACATCTGAAATTCCACCACCTCCCCCTCGAGAGCATGCCAAGAGGCGCAAGGTTCGAGAGGAGGATGAGGCTAGTGCACGGAAGAAGGAGCGTCATGAGATGGAGGCTGCGAGGAGAGCCTCAATTCCTGATGAAGAGGCGTGTTGGATCAGGGCAATTTGGGGGGGGGGGATCGACTATATTGCAAAATTGTAAGAAAATAGAGATGTGTGGATGGTTAGGGATGATTTATTTACAAAGGCAAATGCCACTTATATACAAGTTCCTAATGACCTTTCATCCTTACTAAAAGACGATTGGCCTTTACTATTAACATAGTTACTAACCTTTACTATTTACACAGTAACTTGACCCCTACTATTCATGAATGTGACTTTTTTTTCTTTTTTTTAATGGCCTTCTTGGCCGACAATATACATGACTATTTACATGACTCAAAAAATAAAACTATACAAATTGACTAATTTGTACATATCTCTTTATGTCTATTTTTTCCTTTATCTTCTTCTTCTTAGTTCATTCCAGTTGTACTTCTGCGACATAGTTATCTTCTCCATTGCATTTTGTACATATATGTTCCTTATACTTATGTCCAATCAGTTTGAAATATCTGGTTAATAATTCTTTCAAAAAAAACCTTGCTTCAAAGCTCTTGTTGTTGGTGGTAATTCTGGCTTTAACAAAGATAATATCCATCTCTGCACTTCTGCCATATCTGCTGTCCTAACTTCTTAAGAATTTGCATATATCATTAAATGATCTCTAGAATAATAACTCCAAATAGAAATTCCTTGTAGATAATTTGTAGTTAGTTCTTGTATTATAGTTGATAGCCCAATTGTCCTTTTATTTGCATAGAAATTTGGTATCTCAATTTTAGATATTTCTAGCTCTGCCGATATATCCTCTAGTATTATCATTTCCCGTGTCAATCCCATTTTGACAACTTGGATAGTTGGTTTTATTTCGTCAAAAAGTATTTCTGTTGGTGCTGTATAAAATTTTATAAAAAATAGGTTGTCTTTTGTAATTCTTTTGTATGTCAAAAAGGCTTTGTGGATCTCAGGGATTCCACATATTTTTGTACCATCGTAAGTATATACCGTACTAAGTAGCCCATAACTGTAACAAGTTCTAACCAAGTTTGGGCTAGTTTTAGGTTGTGCGATTAGTTTGTTGTAGCCTTGCAAATGTTGGGTTACATAACCCTGTGTTTTTTTTGTAGTGGTTGTAGATTTTGGCTTAAGGTTTACAAAAGTTTGGATTGTATATATGTTTTCGATATATGATTGGGTAATATGGTTATATATCTTCTTTTCTCTGTTTAGGCTTTCTGTGTAGGTAGAATTTTGTGGATTTGGTGTTATATCTATAATATGTTTTCAGGGAATGAATGGTTTTTCAAATAGATTGTTTAAATTGATATTTTTTCCTTTACTTTTTCTTGCTTCAATTTGTACCTGCTGTTGATAATTTGTTAGTATTTTGAGTTGTTAGGTGTTTCTCAACGTCACCTTTTAGTTCTGGCCTTTTATCGTCTGCCGGACGACGTAGCTCCGCATATTTAGAGTCATGCTGCTGACTATTAGATCTTTTCTTCAATAGTTGCACTTCACTGTCAAGACTTTCCATTTTTTGGCAAAGTGTAGTTATGGCAGTTAGTATTTTTTCTTGTATATTAGGACTAGTTTCCTCATGAGAGATAATCTGCAGTAATATTCTTGTCAGTTTTTATCACTTCAATTGTAAATGTAAAATATTTAATACTATCTCCTTATTTCTTTTGTTGTAACTGATTCTGTTACCTTTTTAGTTATCCACCATTTTACTTGTGTATTATCTGTTCTCACAATAAATTTGTTATAAACAATATATGGTTCAAATGCTAAAAAACATTTATATAATGCGAATAATTCTTTTCTATTATTTCCCATTTTATTTGTGCTTCTGCATAAGATCCTGAATAATATCTACAATGGTGTTCTATTTTTTCTTTTTCATATTTGTATTTTAAAACTCCTCCATAACTATGATCACTTGAATCCGTTTCAACGATATAAGTAAATGTTTTATTTTCATCAGGAAAATAATGTTTTGGTAATTTTTTACATAAATTCTTAATATGTCTTTATGTTTTTTATCTTTATCGTCAAAATGATATTCAACATCTTTTTTTAAGTTATTTATGTAATGGTATTAAATGTTCTGCTAATTTCGGTATATATTCTCTTACTTGGTTTACTAATCTTAGAAGGGTTGTAATTTCTTTTTGTATCTATATTTTCATCAAGGGTGATTATTTTTTGTACTATGTATTTTTGCATTTTTATCTCCTTTTTATCTATTTGTATTCCTAGAAATTCTATCTGTGGTTTCATGATTTCTGCTTTCTTTTTACTTAAAATTATGCCTGAATGTTTAATTATATGTATGAATTTTTCTAATAACCTTATATGTTCATCTTGTGTTTTAGAATATAATAATATATCATCTATATATACAATATAATTCTCTAACTGGTTAAAATAGTTATCCATAAAATGTTGATATCTACCTGGTGCATTTTTATATCCAAACGGTAAAACATTCCATTCATAGACACCTTGCCGTACTGTGAATGTTGTTAGTTGTTTAGATTCTTCTTCTAGCTTTAGGTGATAAAATCGTGATTTACAGTCAAATTTACTAAAATAGTTATATCCTTGTATTTGTCTTATTTTTAGTATTTTATTTGGTATTGGGTGATTATATGTTTTAGTTTTGGCATTTAAGTTACGATAATCTATAACCATTCTACTTTTACCTCTTTTTTGTTCACTATGTTTTATGACTATAAAAGGTGGACTTGTATGTTTACTATTGCTTTCTTTTATGTAATTATTTTCTAATAGTTCATCTATATGTATTTTGAATTCTTTTAAATTATCAAAGTTATATTTTAATGGTTGTGTGTTTATACTATTTTCATCTATTAGTTCAATTTTTACTTTTGTCTTATGTTTTTCCCATCCTGTAATGTATCTTCATTGTATAATTGTTCTAGTTGTTCATTAATTTTTCTAACTTTGTCTATAGTAAATATGATAATCTCTAATTGTGTTATTTTTTCTTATTTATATTTTCCATTGCTTGGTTTATTTTTTCACTTCCTTTTATCCATTCCATAGGTTTTCGTTGTTTATTATTTACTCTTTTTGCTCCTATATTGTTTTCGCATGGTGTAGTAAACCACCAATGTGTTTTTGTTATTATATGTGGGTAAAATCTATCTAAAAATGGCATTCCTGATAACCTATCTTTTGTTGTAAATTCAAAATTGTACACTTCTTCTTTTGTTAATATTTTATCCCATATTTGTATTTTTATATTTTTTGCTTTGTATTTAATCATACTTCCTTCATTATTAAATCCTGTTACTACCATCGGTGTTTTTAATTTTTTCCATTTATCTTCTGGTAAACAATTATATTTACATATGTTTGCTTCTGCTCCTGTATCTATCATAGGGGTATAATATCTGTTGTGGTATGCTTCTATAATAATTTTTGCAAGTATGTATATTTTCATTATTTATTTTGATCTTTTAATAATCATTTTCTTATTTTGGCAGGTTATAGTTATTGTTCATTTTCTATGTTGTATGATTTAACTTTTTCTAGCCATTTTATTCCTAATATAATATTATGATTTCCTTGGTAAATTTTAAATGGTATAATTAGCGGTATTCCTCCTATAATTACTTCTTTTTCTGTTATTTCTTCATTTGTATTTACTATCTCGCTAGGTAGTCCGGGGCATAATTGTCCTGTTTTTATAATTTCTGTTTCCAATTCTAATTCTCTTGTTATATAATTTTCTTCTTGTCCTGTATTTATTAAAATCTTATATCTTCTTTGGTCTCTTATTCCTGTTATGAAGTAATGGTATGGTGTTATTTCTTGTTTATCCAATGAATTTTGTGGGATTTCATAGTTTCTTCGAGATGTACTCACTCTTGATGAGGTAGTTCTTGTTAATGTATTTGGTACGCTTGAAGTACTTAATCTTTCTTTTACAATTTATATATCTTCTTCTATGTCCATTTCTTTATAACTATAATCATTATTATCTATTATGGTTATTATTTTTGCAAAAGGATTTTCTACTTTTTTTATTAATTTTATTTCTTGCTGCTACTTTGTGCTCGTTGTTAATATATATAAGTTCTTACATCTTGCTGTAAATATCTTACTTCCTGGTGCTAGCTCTATTCCAGACATCTTCCAATATAATACTAGTGACTTATCTATATTTCTATCTGTTAAAGCTACTGAATAGTTGACACTTATTATAAATTTAAATTTTTGGTATATTAAATTTCCTCTTACTGCACTGATTACGCTTTTTTCTATACGGTGTATGATTCAATCATCTGCTAAATATAATTCAATAGGTGTATCTATTCCTTCTAAAACAAGCTTTTATTAGTATTTCTATTCCTCCTAAATGTACATATTTTATAGGTGTTTTAGCTTTTATATCTTGTATCTCTTTATTAATTATCCTCTTATTTAGTATATGTATTTGTGCTTTTCTTTTGTATATTACAATATATGATTTGTTCTTTGGCTAACTACGTAGTATTCTTCTTTTTGTCTTTTAAACCAATTTCATAAGGTAGGTATTTCAAGTACTTTTTTAACACTTAAATCTAATTCTTTTCCTTTTATTTGTTCAAAAATTGTATTATCAAATATAATTTTTTGTTCTGATAATTCTTCATTTTGATAATATTCTTTAGATATTATTTTTATATCATCTTCATACATTATATTTCTTCGTCTATTTCATCATTATCTAGATTAATATTTTCTTCTTCATTTTCAGTTTCTATATCTGATACTTCATATATACTATCGTTTTCACTTAATTCAATAGTTTATATATTCTATTTGCATATATTCATCATCGTCTATGATTACTTCTGCAATTTTTTTTCTTTTTGGATCTTTAGGTAATTTACAATCTCTAGCTATATGTCCTATCTTTCCGCAATTGTAACAAGTACATTGGATATTTTTCTCTTTGGTCTATATGGTCTTTTATTTTATAATTTTTTACATAATACCTTTGTCTTGGTTTTTTGTATTATATTTTAGTTTTAGTTTTTCTATAATTTTATATCTTTTAGGTTTTTGCTTTTTATAATATTTATTTGTACATCCAAATTGTGGTGCTTTTTGATTTTTACAACATGCTAAATTCTTAATTAGTAATTTTTTCATTTTTAATTTTTCTTTTTGGTTTTCACATAGTTGTACAAACCATTGATGTAAAAATTTTATTCTAGCTTCTAAAGGATCTACTAACCCTTCATCATTCCAATCTTTAATTATTTTTGTGCTAAATGGTTCTGGTAATTTCGTAAAATATTGCTGTTTTATTTCTTTTGCTTCATTTATATTGTATTTTTCTTTGTAATAATATTCTTTAAATGCACATGTGTATTCTTCTATGTAACACATTTTACGTATAGCTAATTTTGTCATAAGTTGTCTATTTATTATTTTTTCTCTATTTTGTTCTCTTATATCTGTGGTCATGCCTCCAAATTCATTTTTTATTGCTAATTCATATTTATCTAGAATTTCTATATTTGTTGTCGATGGAGATCCATCTATTTTCTTATCAGTTCTAAGTATTTCTAAACTTTCTGGGGGTAAATTTTCTATCCACAATTTCGTTGTTCCAACAAATGTTCTTTCCATATATTTCGGCGTTTTTTCTTTTGCTGTTATTTTGTTATCAATTAGTTGTTTAGATATATTTCCTATCCATAGTAATATTGCGTTATTTATATCTGTAACACAATTTATATCTACAAAGTTATATTGTTCAGTTATTGGTTAGGTGTCCATTTTTTATTTAATCTACTATTCCATATTGCATTCATTCTATCTGATTGTTCACTATGTTTTATGACTATAAAAGGTGGACTTGTATGTTTACTATTGCTTTCTTTTATGTAATTATTTTCTAATAGTTCATCTATATGTATTTTGAATTCTTTTATATTATCAAAGTTATATTTTAATGGTTTGTGTGTTATTATACTATTTTCATCTATTAGTTCAATTTTTACTTTTGTCTTATGTTTTTCCCATCCTTGTAATGTATCTTCATTGTATAATTGTTCTAGTTGTTCATTAATTTTTCTAACTTTGTCTATAGTAAATATGTTAATCTCTAATTGTGTTATTTGTTTCTTATTTATATTTTCCATTTCTTGGTTTATTTTTTCACTTCCTTTTATCCATTCCATAGGTTTTCGTTGTTTATTATTTACTCTTTTTGCTCCTATATTGTTTCCGCATGGTGTAGTAAACCACCAATGTGTTTTTGTTATTATATGTGGGTAAAATCTATCTAAAAATGGCATTCCGAAAACCTATCTTTTGTTGTAAATTCAAAATTGTACACTTTTTCTTTGTTAATATTTTATCCCATATTTGTATTTTTATATTTTTTTCTTTGTATTTAATCATACTTCCTTCATTATTAAATCCTGTTACCTACCATCGGTTGTTTTGAATTTTTTCCATTTATCTTCTGGTAAACAATTATATATACATATGTTGCTTCTGCTCCTGTATCTATCATAGGGGTATAATATCTGTTGTGGTATGCTTCTATAATAATTTTTGCAAGTATGTATATTTTCATTATTTATTTTGATCTTTTAATAATCATTTTCTTATTTTGGCAGGTTATAGTTATTGTTCATTTTCTATGTTGTATGATTTAACTTTTTCTAGCCATTTTATTCCTAATATAATATTATGATTTCCTTGGTAAATTTAAATGGTATAATTAGCGGTTCATTCCTCCTATATTACTTCTTTTTCTGTTATTTCTTCATTTGTATTTACTATCTCACTAGGTAGTCCGGGGCATAATTGTCCTGTTTTTATAATTTCTGTTTCCAATTCTAATTCTCTTGTTATATAATTTTCTTCTTGTCCTGTATTTATTAAAATCTTATATCTTCTTTGGTCTCTTATTCCTGTTATGAAGTATGGTATGGTGTTATTTCTTGTTTATCCAATGAATTTTGTGGGATTTCATAGTTTCTTCTAGATGTACTCACTCTTGATGAGGTAGTTCTTGTTAATGTATTTGGTACGCTTGAAGTACTTAATCTTTCTTTTACAATTTATATATCTTCTTCTATGTCATTTCTTTATAACTATAATCATTATTATCTATTATGGTTATTATTTTTCCAAAAGGATTTTCTACTTTTATTTTATAATTTTATTTCTTGCTGCTACTTTGTGCTCTGTTGTTAATATATATAAGTTCTTACATCTTGCTGTAAATATCTTACTTCCTGGTGCTAGCCCTATTCCAGACATCTTCCAATATAATACTAGTGACTTATCTATATTTCTATCTGTTAAAGCTACTGAATAGTTGACACTTATTATAAATTTAAATTTTTGGTATATTAAATTTCCTCTTACTGCACTGATTACGCTTTTTTCTATACGGTGTATGATTCAATCATCTGCTAAATATAGTTCAATAGGTGTATCTATTCCTTCTCTAAAACAAGCTTTTATTAGTATTTCTATTCCTCCTAAATGTACATATTTTATAGGTGTTTTAGCTTTTATATCTTGTATCTCTTTATTAATTATCCTCTTATTTAGTATATGTATTTGTGTTTTTCCTTTTGTATATTTACAATATATGATTTGTTCTTTCTGGCTAACTACGTAGTATTCTTCTTTTTGTCTTTTAAACCAATTTCATAAGGTAGGTATTTCAAGTACTTTTTTAACACTTAAATCTAATTCTTTTCCTTTTATTTGTTCAAAAATTGTATTATCAAATATATTTTTGTTCTGATAATTCTTCATTTTGATAATATTCTTTAGATATTATTTTTATATCATCTTCATACATTATATTTCTTCGTCTATTCATCATTATCTAGATTAATATTTTCTTCTTCTTTCAGTTTTTATATCTGATACTTCATATATACTATCGTTTTCACTTAATTCATAGTCTATATATTCTATTTGCATATATTCATCATCGTCTATGATTACTTCTGCAATTTGTTTTCTTTTTGGATCTTTAGGTAATTTACAATCTCTAGCTATATGTCCTATCTTTCCGCAATTGTAACAAGTACATTGGGATATTTTTCTCTTTGGTCTATATGGTCTTTTTATTTTATAATTTTTTACATAATACCTTTGTCTTGGTTTTTTGTATTTATATTTAGTTTTAGTTTTTCTATAATTTTTATATCTTTTAGGTTTTTGCTTTTTATAATATTTATTTGTACATCCAAATTGTGGTGCTGTTTTATTTTTACAACATGCTAAATTCTTAATTAGTAATTTTTTCATTTTTATTTTTCTTTTTTGTTTTCACATAGTTGTACAAACCATTGATGTAAAAATTTTATTCTAGCTTCTAAAGGATCTACTAACCCTTATCATTCCAATCTTTAATTATTTTTGTGCTAAATGGTTCTGGTAATTTCGTAAAATATTGCTGTCTTATTTCTTTTGCTTCATTTATATTGTATTTTGCTTTGTAATAATATTCTTTAAATCCACATGTGTATTCTTCTATGTAACACATTTTACGTATAGCTAATTTTGTCATAAGTTGTTTATTATTATTTTTTCTCTATTTTGTTCGCTTATATCTGTGGTCATGCCTCCAAATCATTTTTTATTGCTAATTCATATTTATCTAGAATTTCTATATTGTTGTCGATGGAGATCCATCTATTTTCTTATCACTTCTAAGTATTTCTTAAACTTTCTGGGGGTAAATTTTAATCCACAATTTCGTTGTTCCAACAAATGTTCTTTCTATATATTTCGGCGTTTCTTTTGTTGTTATTTTGTTATCAATTAGTTGTTAGATATATTTCCTATCCATAGTAATATTGCGTTATTTATATCTGTAACACAATTTATATCTACAAAGTTATATTGTTCAGTTATTGGTTTAGGTGTCCATTTTTTATTTAATCTACTATTCCATATTGCATTCATTCTATTTGATTGTTCATAATTTTCTGTATAGTAAGTTGGTGTTGTCCATTTAGGACTACTTCTGGGACTATTTCTGGGACTATTGTCTGGAGTTTTAACTCTTGATGTACGGGTCGATTCATATCTCCTGTATTTATTTCTAATTTTTTCGGCTTATTATTTGTTCTAGAATTCTGTGTATGTTTCACTTATATCATTATTTCTGATTTTTGATCGTTTGTGTATCTGATTCATTTATTTCATCTATTTCTTTTACTTCAAGATTTTCCTTTAATTTTTGTTTTATTTCATTAGTTAACTCAAATTCTTTATCTTTTTCTTTTGTTTTTCCCTTTGTTTAATGTCATATAATAATTTTAACTTAGCTAATTCTTGTTCTAATTCACTTATTCTTATATTTTTTATTTCTTCTAATTGTTGTACTTCTTGCATTGCTTGTATTTTTATTTTTTTCAATCTCTCTTGATTTATCTATTTCTTCATTTTCTTTTGCTATTCTTACCATAGATGTCAAGCTATCTTCTAATTTAGCTGTTTCTTTTTCAAGCATTAAGTACATAGTATTTCCTATTTTTTTGTATCTTCTTCCTAGATTTGAAAATATTATTTTTATTTTTAGTCCGTCAAGACTTTCATATATCTTTTCGTCTACTGCATATTCTTCTTTATTCATGGTAGGTTGTGTTGTAATTTATACTCAAGGTGATTTAATTGTATTTCTAAGATAAATATCATTTTTCTTTGTGCTAGTATTGATTTTTGACATACTTCTGCTAACATATTGTAACGACCTGTTTAGTCGTTTTGAGCAGCAGAACAAATTCTGGAAAAACTGGCTGAAACCACGGACCCAACGACGGACCGTCACAGGCTCGACGGACCGTCGTGGGTGTTCCGTTCCATGACACTTAGAGTTTGAAAATCGGGTACTGAAAATCGACTCTCTGTAAATTGTGACGGACCTGCAGGACGTGCCGTCACATCCACGACGAACCGTCGTGAGTCCCGTTGCAAAACACTTCAACTTTTGAGAATTGGTGCAAGAAAACGAGTTTCTGACCGTCATGACGGAGGGGCCAGGACGGACCGTCACAGGGGTGACGGGCCGTCGCAGCCATCTGGAATTTGGGGAGGACACGACGGCCTGGGGGACGGACCGTCGCACCCACGACGGCCCGTCACAGGTTGTGCAGTCCCAGGCATATTTTAGGATTTCTTTCCTCGTTTTAAGGGTCGTTTTTGACTATTCTTTCCTTAATTATAAAGATTGAGGGGTAACATTAATAAGTCTAATTACTTAAGGTTAAAAGGGGTAACCTTAAGTGAATTAGTGGGGTTTTATTGTCCTTTTTCACACTTAATTATATGATTAATTAGGGTAAAGGAAAGAGGGTTTGAATAAAACAAAGGAGAGAGAACAGCAAGAAAGAGAGAAACGATGAGGGGATTGGACGAGAAGAAGAGAGCTTTGGGAAGATTAGCTTGTTGATTCCAATTCTTCGGTGGAGGTAGGTTATGGTTTGTATTACGATACTCGTAGTGAACTCTTGATAGTGAATAATATGTGTTGATGATATTGTAAACCTGTCTATATGCTTATTGTATGTTTGTATGAATATGATTATGTGATGTTGATAATACAAGCATGATGAAGACCATTGAATCCCAAATCTTGAAAGAAACTTTAATCTATGATATTAATGATAATGCCTTGGTATAAAGGAAGGCTTGATGAATTAAAGTGATTGGGATTGATGATGCCTTGGTTAGAGAAGGCTTGATGAACGGATATAATGAGATTAGTGGATCGGAGTGTCACGTTCCGACACATAGAATTAGTGGATCGGAGTGTCACGTTCCGACACATAGTATTAGTGGGACGGGTGTCACGAACCGACACTAGATATAGGGGATCGGAGTGTCACGTACCGACACATGTAGGGGATCGGAGTGTCACGTTCCGACACATATAGGGGATCGGAGAGTGTCACGTTCCGACACATATAGGGGATCGGAGTGTCACGTACCGACACATATAGGGGATCGGAGTGTCACGTTCCGACACATAGTGGTAGGGGATCGGGTGTCACGTACCGACACAAGAGGAAGAAAGATAATGAATCTCGAAAGATGATAATATATTCAACATAATGAACTTAATTCCCAAATGAGTAGTATGGTAATGAGGCTTGAGCCCTCATAATGAACTTGATGGTGTTATGATGATTATGATACTTGCTGTTGCTACATGTTGAGTTTATAGTTGATTTATAATATTATTTGATATATATTGTTCCCTATTTTGAGTTAACCGATGATATCTACTCAGTACGTGTGGTTGTACTGACCCCCTACTTTTATGTTTTTCTTTGGTATTGTGTTATGCAGCAAACGTTCCGTCAACTTCGACTCAGCAGTAGATCAAGCCGTCTTCACTCCATCGGAAATTCAGGGTGAGCTAATGCGTCTAGCTTGGACTGGGTCTCCTTCTTCAAGTCTTGATGCCTTGAACTTCGGCAAGGACTAGCTTTTTAGTATTTTGTTCTTAGACAGTTTTAGTTTAGAAATTTGAGATAGATGTTCTTGTGGTGATGACTTCCAGATTTTGGGAATATAATAATAGTTTTGAGTTGTTGTTCTTTTATTAATGAGTTTAGTCTTCCGCATTATTATTTTCTGTTGTTGAATATCTTGAAATGTAAGGTTTAGATGGGTTGGTTCGCTCACATCGGAGGGTAAATGTGGGTGCCAGTCGCGTCCCCGATTTGGGTCGTGACACATATTTTGTTCAAGTCTATTTTTTCTATGTTCTAACTCTTGCTCTAATTTAGTTATTTTTTCTATTAGTCTTTGTCTATGTTCTATTTCTTTATCCATTTATATTTTTCTACACAAAATTTTAAAAAGTTTACTTAATTTGCTTGGATCTTTAATAAATTTTATCTTATGAATATTATTACTTTTTTTTACCAAATTGCAAACCGTTTTGGTTCAATCATACTTTTATAATTCTAATTCTATTTCATCATATAGATCTATGTCATCTGGTATGATTAATTCTGCCCAACTTTGGGTTGTTTCTTCTATTATTTCTATTATTAATAATTTTTCATAAATTATTCTCTTTATGTCAAAATCAAGTCTTTTAATAAATAGAGTACTAATATCTTGTAATTAATATCATCATTTAACAAATAGGTATTCATTTTTATCATATGTTTTGTTTTTTTAAAGTTTATTCCCTCTAACCTCTTATTTGATTATACTTATTCATCAAATTATACTAAGGTTATTTTAATCATCTGTTCTAGTCACTACTATGGTTTTCTTCTTCAATTAGTTACCTTAACAGCGCCTCAACTCTGTATACTCCCCTAAACGGCCTTCTTGCCTACCGGTTTCCACCTTAGGATGGCATAGTCTGGGCTTACCTACTCTCAAAATATTTCCATAGCAAACCTTCTAAAGATGATTATCATAACAGTACTATAGCATGATGAATATTTATAATTAATCAAGAGATTATAAGGAATAAAGCAGTCTTAGCTATTCATAAGCATAAATGAATATACCTGTTCTTGTAGATCATCCGTCATAGTTGATTTGTTTTCCATAGATATTTTCTTATCTTAGCTGCTGGGGCATCTAGCTCCAGAGATGTGGAGACAACAGGAGGCACTACTAATAGTGTTGTTGCTGATGAGGACACTATTGAGGGTGTCCAGACTACCTAGGTAGTGGGTTCCGGGGAAGCGGACCCACCAGCTTGCTGATCGCCGGCGCTTTGCGCCCCAGGTTTGCTTCAGCTACCACTCTCGTATTTCAATTTTTTTATGCAATGGGTACAATTGCATATATTTTTGTTGGGGGTGGGGTAAATGGAAAGTGAGTTCTACGGTGAAGTCTGAGTAGCCCAATTCACGATCCTCTTTTGGGGTTTTCTTGCCTGTGTTCTTTTTCTCCAAGAGACTGTTTATTTTTATTGTTGAACCGGCATGTCTATATATCTTGTGTACATCGTAAAATTCTGAAGCATGATGGCTAAAACAAAAATGATATCCTGATGTAATGAAAATGATGCATGACTAGGCATAGTAATTGATAAATGTGTGGCTCTAAGCATGACATAGAGATACACTATTGCATGACCCTATATCTAAAACTCGAATTAAGTGTCTGATAATCTGGTAGAGTAATGAGATGTCAAGTGAGTGTGAGGAAGATTTGAATAGTCCACCATTTGTACTTAGCTTGAACTTGCCTGGTTAGTCTTGCTAAAAGTACGTTGCAATAGACAATTAGGAAAGTATCATAGGCCCTTATTATATATAGCAAATTTTTAGCCTAAATAAATAAATAAAAAATGAATGAAATTAATCCCTCTTTGATCCAAATGATTTGAGCTTAAACTAGACCTTTCTTCTTTCACCCCAACTGATCTTTTCTGGGAATAATGTGTTGGCCCTGGCCCCTCCTTGGACATGTGCACCTCAGCTTATGCCAAAAGCATACGTTAAGGGTGGCTAATGCAGTATAAACCCTTTTCATGGTCGTGACCCATGTTTGGGTATTGTGTACTTTGACTCATGGCAAAGCCATGAGTTGAGGTTTGCTATTATGAGGAATGCTCTGGAAAGTGGGCTTGAAACAACAAAGAGAGAGAAAGAACAAAAGTAAAGTGACTCAAAAAAACCATTTGAAAGAAAAGTGAAATAAAAAAATAATAATTACAAGAAAGAAAATAAGAGAGTCACTTACACAAATGATGAAAGAAGGGAAGAAAGCAAGGTGAAAGAATATGAGAAATTGGGCGAAATAAAATGATAAAAAGTGGTATGTTTAGTCGATATGTCAAGGAGGGCAAAAAGTCACTAAAGCATACCTAAATATACCCTACTTGACCTTGAGCCTACGCTACAAGCTAAGTAAGTCCTATCGTGATCCTAAGAGTTGTATTGGGAACTTAAAGCAATAAAAATAAGGGCAAGGTTATGGCAATATGTATGAATGAGTTTTGAATTTGTTTTGAGAGTGAGTGTTGAAAAGTAATCCATATACTCAAACTAAAATCACTGTGTGAAAAATGAGGAAAGGTGTCAGTGCGTGGTGAGTCTGTGTCATGGTATGATTCAACATTATTCAATCATAATAGTGATAACATACATAAACATGATGAGACTAATAGGGAATGATAACCAAATGATTGTGAAAGCTAAAACATTGATACTATTGTACAAGGATTTTGTAGTGAGTCATAGTCCATCACTTGAGGACAAACAACGAATTTAAGTCGAGGGTATTGACATAATGTGGTTTCACGGTATTTTTAATGCTTTTTCCTTAAGTTTACTGTGTGTCAAAAAGCCTTTTTGTATTGATTTTTATGTAAGTTTCTCTTTATTTGCAGGAAATCTATCTAAAGATCAACGTGGAAGTTTTTGAGCAAGAAACGCAGAAAAGTTACCACCTACAGAGCTTGTGACGCTCCGTCGAGCTTGTGATGGTCCGTGGGTGGCCTCGTAGTGAAGCTTCTGAATGAATATGGGGAAGTGTGACCTAAGTGTGCGATTACGGAAGTCCATAACGGACCGTCATAGCCACGACGGTCCGTCCTGCAGGTTCATCGCAATGATCAGAGAGTAGTCCCAGTACCCAAATTCCAAGAAAATTAAGTATTATGGAACGAAGATCCTTGACGGACAGTCGTGCTTGGAACGGTTCGTCATACCTGTTCGTCGAGGGTAATGAAGAAAGAAGCAAAAGAATTTGTGAAGTATAGGACGACGGAGGCCATCAATGCCCGTCATAACCACCACGGTCCATCATGAGGTCCGTCGACTCGGAGGCGTTTTGACATATTTTCAACAATTAGAATCCTTCTTTTATTAGGTTTTTGTTTTTTATAAATAGTTAAAAAAACCACATTTTTGGGGTTAGACTTTTTTGTGTTCGACTTTTTGGGATTAGACTCTTTGTTATTAGACTTTTTGATTGTTATACTATTGGAGTATCTTTAGTTCTCGATTAATTTCAGTAATTGATACACGTTTTCTGGAATTGATTGTTGGTGCATTTGTTGATTAATCAAGTGAACTTCTGAATTTTATCCTTTCTTATTAAAGTAAGTGCATGTATTCTTATATTACATATATGAATATTGTGATTATGACTATGGGTAACTAAACTCCATAACTAGGGTTGTGGGAACCATGGGTGAATGATGAGGTAAAATCTAACTAAAATAACAATTCTAGAATAGTTTCTTGCATGTATTGATAATTATTTCATTCAGAAGTCTTTTTAACGGATGGCCAACGTTAGAACTCGCCTTAATGCTACTTACCGGACCAACGAGGTAGATAATAGGAAAAAGAATTATCAACATAAATTTATTATATACTATCTAATAAGCTAGTGTTGAGTGGTACGAGGTAATAACTTAGTCAAATATAAAAAAAAAATGCTTAATATGAGGTAAAGGTAAGGGTTAGTATAGTAACACACGTAGCCGGAACAAGGTGTGGAGTGAAATTTTCTAGATGCCGGACCAAGGATTTAGAAATACTAGATTATCACTTTGCATGCAAGATACTAGGAAAGAATTGTTATTGTTAGAATTATCAAGTTAGGAACCTGTGAGGAACACTTAAACCCTAGTTACTTTTACAAATTGATTAAACTCCAAGATTTGAATCTGTTAGTTGTTTTCTTTAATTTAGTTAGTTATTTTCATTAATTTACCAAAAAAACCTCCTTTTATTGTCTTTTTTTTATAAGGAAATAATTTTCTAACTAATAGTAATAATAGATTAAAGTTAAGTCTAAACAATTTTCCTCGTGTGAACGATCCCAACCTCGTTAGTTGAGTTCTTTACTTGATACGACCTCTTCACTTCTTATTTGAGAAGTAAGTTTGAGCGTATCACACATAAACACATAAGAATTATGCATGATCAAGGAAATCTCTTTCTATAGAAACATGTCGTTTCTGGAAAGTGAAGTCACTATACTTCCCTAATTCGTTATGTGTGATTCATGCTATGAATATGACCTGTTTTCGTGCATTTAAAGCACACAACTCGTATTCTATATGAACATAAGATCTTAAAATCGTGAACATAATTTTATAATAACTCAAACAAAACCTAATAATTTTGCTCCCTTAGGCCGGAGCTTCTTCTCCCATGACTTAGTTTATTTTTTAGTCTTTTTATTCTTGTTGTGTGTAGTTCAATGATCTCCTTTGTTTATTTTTTAGTCTTTTTATCCTTGTTGTTGTGTAGTTCAATGATATCCTTTGATCCTATGTTTTACTTAAAAGTGTAATGATTTATTGTAGTCCCACACCTACAATGAATCATGTAAGTAATCCAAAAGACTAATGAAATGATTTGACTATCCTTACCACAAGTTATTCTTCCCATTCTTGTTAAATTGGACATGAAGTCTTTATAAGCCAATCTTTATAAGCTATGCCCATTATTTGATCATTTTGGATAATATAAGGTTGTTGGGGCACATATATTCAAATTATTGGTTATGCCCATTATTTGATCATTATGCTTACTTAGTTCACTTTGAACTTACTTTTCTTCTTATTTGATCTCATGTTCACTTTGAACATAATTTTTATTTATTTCTTTCTCACTTTCTTAAAGAAGTATTTAGCATTTAACTGACTTAGATCATGTGAGCTAACATGAAATCTAGTGTCTTCCCCACACTAAAAAGAGGTGGATAACCGGCTAAGGTTTACCTAGATCATGTGAGTTAACATGAAATTCAATTCCATCCCCACACTAAAAATAGGTGGTTCACTGGCTAAAGTGAAACCGAATCTGGAGCATTTAACTGACATAGATCATGTGAGCTAAACATGAAATCCAGTGTCATCCCCACCCTGAAAAGAGGGGGTTCACTGGCCAAAGTGAAACCAAATACTATCTAGCACTCTTAGGTGATATCCACTAGCTAGTACCTATGTTTGCAACATAGTTCAAATACTAGGAGATTTTGGAGACTCTTACTCACCTTGGTGGTAGTCTCATCTCATGAGGCTTACATTTTCTTGCACAACCTCATTGCTAGTCTATCAGTGCTTTGATCAATTTCTTATACTTTACATCTTTTAGAGTTGACTCATGCATTATGGAAGCTCGCATCTACTATGAGGTATACTTATCTCAATGGATGATTGTCATCACTTTTATGTACTTGATGAATATGAACTTAAATCATACATTATCATCATGGTGCGAGTGAGACTTTTCTCACGGTTTCTAACACCCTTTTAGATGAGTATCTTAGACGTAATCGTTGAAGTGTAAGTGATATTTGTCTCACTTCCTTTAATACTCTATATTAGGTCAATTTCATAACTTTTAGCTTTTAGTTATTTCATCACTCACCCTATCTTGTTCAACATTAATTAATAGTCTTGTACAATTCTTTATGAAAGTTATAAGGACATTTAAAATGAAATTATGTTGACAAGTTCGTGTGTATAGGGTATGTTGGGACTTGTCCCAATTATTGACAAACCCTATATTATGATTTCATTGAGTTATGATCAGTATGACTTTACATATTTTGGAAATAATATTGCTGGCCAACTTCTAGGGATAAATCAAACTATGATATTATCACAAGCCACGTCAATTATTTCATGAACACGTTTTAGTAATACCATCAAGTTAACCAGCCAACTTTTAACCTTTGATTAGCCTATAATAACAATCAATGAACAAATATAACAATTTCATCTTCTCGAACAAAAGTAGGCATTACAACATTTATTATCTCACTTAAATAATACCCTAATCATACGGATCTAACATATAGGTCTCATTCCACATTTTAACTCATATAACCTACACATAATTATTAGTTAGAACCACAAAAAAAACGACATCCTTAAGGTTTACATTTCCGTACTACAAGAATAAGAAATAGGAAGAACTAGGGAGATGAACATGCGATTCATTGGGAACAACCCTAGTTACGGTACTCTTGAATTCAAAATGTTTGAAAATCCTCTTGGGTAAAGTAATACAAGAGACAAAACCCATACCGTACTGTAGAATTGAATCTACGAAGATCAGCTTGCACTTTGCACGAAAACCTTGAAGGACTGCCTTGAAATTGCCTAAGGTTTTTCTTACGTTTGTTCACTATTTTGCGTCATGTGTTTCTAGTGTTTAAACGTTAGTATAAGTCTTAGCAACTAATATTGACCAATTCAACTTAGACTAATTAACTTAACTAAATCAATCAATTAGCTAATTACCAAAATTCCCCTCCTAAATTGACTAAAATAGGATAACATTTGACTTAGCCAATTCTTAAATTTTCCTAAGGGTTTCGGCTTTGACCTTGAATTTTAATTAATTCATTAAGTTCCTAATTTAATTAATTAAGTTACGTAGGGTAATACTAAAGTATCCCTAAGTCATTAGGACCATAATGAACCCTTTTGGACCATCCTAGGTTAGGTACTAGGATGTTTCTTCAGTTAGTTACTAGGCTTCTGTCGTGCGGTTAGGTCTTATGATTATGGGCACACTAGTTAGTTTATTTTAGTTTGTTAAGGGATAGTTATCTAGTTAGGTAACTTAGTTAGATCCTTTAGATTGTTTAGAAGCTAGGCCATACGTGGCTTAAGTCGTTCGTGCGCCATCCCCCTAACCGCCCTAACCGAATTCGGTTGGGCTTGGTTGCTTGTCAATTGGCCGGTTAGCACATGTGCTTGCACATAGGTTGCTGCTCATTTCTTGTTCAAGGACCCTCACTATGTCCTTGGGCAGTGCTTAATCTACATGATCATTTTCTATGGTACCTAGGCTTGACACTTTGATGCCTCGTAACTAATGTGCTAAGAATTCAATGATATTATCTTAGGGTCTTCATGGCAGGTACAATTCCTAAACAAGCTTGGATTGAAGCATCTCAACATCAAAGTGTATGTTAAATTAATTGTTCATACATAGAAATTGGCTAACACCCTTAAGCCAATATTCTCTAACATGCCCAATATTACTCAATATTGGGAATTGGGATGTCTATATACCTCAATACATATTCTTAATACCTAATAGGCTCTACACTAGAGAAGAACATTTTCTTGAATGCTACATTATCCCCCCCTAGGAACATTCTTCCCTGAATGACACTATGCATCATTTTAAAATGAAGAAAATATTTTCGAAAAACACATCAACATACTTGAAAGTTTACTCTTGGTGAATATCTGAATTCACAAGTTACTCTGGAGGATGCACATCACTCAAAGCTTATCTGAAGCTTCATATTTGAGATTGAGGAACTTCCTTCTCAATATCAATGTAACTCAATGCACATCACAACTCATGCAACAAAAAAAATAATGTCAATGCTATACAAAAACAGCAACATGAATGTAAGAATGAACTTTTATAGTGCAAGTATAAAACACATAGTTATGGACACGGAGTCTATGGAAGGAGCTTCGTGTTCTAAGTCATTGACTATGGATAAGTGGTATAAATACCCATTAGATAACATCTTATTGGCTTTACGATTGGAAACTATTTGGTCTGTTGGATTTGAACCACGCCCTTTCCATTCCATCTCTAACTCATTAGGAAACTAAAACTTTACTACCCTATTTCAATTGTCTATGGTAGCATAGCTTTATGGATCCAATCCATACCCAAACTTATATCAAAGTCAAACATGGTTGATTTTGTTAGGTCAGCATAGGTGATTCTATCAAGAACGGCTATTGGGCAATCTCTATATACCCTTTCAGCTCTAATGTTGTCTCATATGTGAGTATTAACTAGAAAACGTTAATGCAAGATCTCAGGAAGCAAGTCAAATTTACTAGCTACTAAAAGAGTAAGAAAATATAAGGTGGATCCTTGATCTAACAATGCGTACGCAGGAAAAGAAAAAGACATGAAAGTTACAAGTGACCACATCGGTTGTGTTCTGCTGCTCCTCTCTACCTTTAAATCATAAAATTCTTTCTCTTGGGAGGATCGACTGCAGCAGTAGGATTAGGCGGAGGATGAGAATCTGCCTTGGATTGATTCATCCTATATGGGCAGTCCCTGATCATATGCCCACTCTTGCCGCACCCATAGCAGGCATTAGAACCTACCATGCACTACCCTCCATGCGAATGGGCACAATTACCACAAGACGTTCTGTCATGCTGGGCATTACTATCATTGCCCTTCTTGAAATAGGGCCTATCCTGGACTCCTAACAAAATCCTTCCAGTGATAGAACTAGCCTGATACGAGGGCCTAGTCTTTTGCCTTCTCAGCCTCTCTTCCTCTGACAACTCTCCTCCAACTTTTGTGAATGTACCATAAAGATATCAAGGTCCATGTGATGATGCAACATTGTTGCCCGACATTTCTCCTCCATATCCTCCGATACACTAGTCACAAACCTTCTCATCTCATCCCTGCTACTGGACACCATGAAATAAGCATATTTGGAAAGTTTAACAAACTTCAAGGAGTGTTCCTTGAATGACATACTTCTTCAAAATAGGTTGATGAACTCCACAACCTTATCCTCTCTCTGATCTCTGGGAAAGAATCACTCCAGGAATGCAGTTTGAGAATGTCCCAAGTGATGAGGACTTCTCCTGGTGATCGGCCATCTCCCCACATCTTGTAACACACCTGAGCCATATCCTTGAGCTATTATGTAGAAGACTCAGCCTTCTCCTCTTCATTAATAGCCATAGCACAGAGAATCTTATGAACCTCGTCCACAAACTCATGGGGGTTCTGTTCCCGAAGTAGACTACAGAATTAATTCTGGTGAAATCTCTCTGTCTACTAGACATGGTGCTAGAATGTGGGTTCTCCCTAGGAGCACCCTCTAGTGGCTTGGGATGTGATAGCATGTGCCTGAGAAGTGATGGATTGGGCCATCTGAACCAGTGCTACTCTCACTTCTCCATCCGTTAACATAGCTAGGTTGACAGGCACTTGCACTCCCGCTGCTGGGGCTTGAGTTGGAGCTAGCTTTCCCCTAGTAGCTGTTTCTCCAACACAAAATGTCAAAGCTCTACAAAGCACGATAAAGACTAGAAGAAGGGAAGACTCCTAAATTCACTAAGTCTCTATGTCATGGTTGTGGTGCACTTCACAACCATAAGATAGAAACTGCACAACGTGGTTGTTTTGAGCCTTCGTTCTTAGATAATTTAACCTCATGCTCTAATATCAAGTTTTTCACACCCGAATCTAGACCCTGGATGAAACCGACGTCGTTGACCTTTTAGAGGTCACAGAGAAGCCTCTTTTTAGCTTTCATCTCAATCATAAAGTTAAATTGTGAAAAATTTAAAAAATTTAATATTTATGAAGTGTACTTAGACTACATATAATTACTGCATAAGAGTGATATACTAATAAGCTCAAACTAAACAACCATCTATCAATAGATTAAACAATTGAAATAAGGAATCATAATATAAATAATAGTTAGCCAAGCCGTCCTTAATACAAAAGCTTGAACAATTGTTTGAAATGAAAAGATAGACACACCATCATTATCTATGTCTAATGTACTAAAGCTAGAATAATATACATAGGCATCCTCGAACACAAGAGGACCTACCAAAGTCTGGAGATTGCTAATCCAAAGCGCTTAAATGAATCTTTAATCTTCTCTCGGACCTGAACCTATAAAGTTAGTAATCGTAAAAAGGTTATTACACACTTGTACTAAGTATGGGTTTATGCGCATAAACACATACGGACTATGCATGATCAAGGAAAGTTCTTCCTATAGCAACATGTTGTTTTTGGAAAGTGAAGTCACTATAATTTCCGAATTCGTTATTTGTGATTCATGGTATGAATATGAAATGTTTTCCAACATTTAAAGCACACCACTCATTTTATATATGAACATTAGAACTTGGAATCATGAACATAATTTTAGAATACCTCAAACAAAACTTAATAATTTTGCTCCATTAGGCCGAGAGCTTCTTCACCTATGCCTTAGTTTATTTTTCAGTCCTTTTCTTCTTGTTGTTGTGTAGTTCAATGATCTTATTTGGTCCTATGTTTTACTTACAAGTTCAATGATTCATTGTAGTCCCATACCTACAATTAATCAAGTAAGTAATCGAAAAGACTAAGGAAATGATTTGACTATCCTTACCATATGTTATTCTTTCCATTCTTGCTAAATTCGGCATGAAGCCTTTATAAGCCAATCTTTATTAGGTATGCCCATTATTTGATTGTTTGCATGATATAAAGATGATGGGTCATATATTCATTTTATTGTTTATGCCCATTCTTTGATCATTTTGTATAAGATAAAGTTCATGGGGCACATATATTCATATTATTGGATAGGCCTATTAGTTGATCATTATGCTTACTTAGTTCACTTTGAACTGACTTTTGTTCTTTGATCTCATGTTCACTTTGAATATAATTTTTCTTTGTTTCTTTATTACTTTCTTGAAGAAGTCTTTAGCATTCAACAGACTTAGATCATGTGAGCAAACATGAAATCCAGTGTCTTCCTCACACTTAAAAGAGGTGATTCACTGGTTAAAGTGAAACCCGATCATGTGAGTTAACATGGAATTCAGTGTCTTCACCACACTGAAAAAAGGTGGTTCACCGGCTAAAGTGAAACCGAATCTAGATCACTTAACCGACATAGATCATGTAGGTAAACATGAAATCCAGTGCCTTCACCATACTGAAAAGAGGTAGTTCACCAACCAAAGAGGAATTGAATACTACGTAGAACTCTTCGGTAAAATCCACTAGCTAGTACCTATGCTGGCAACATAGATCAAAGACTAGGAGATTTCAGAGACTCTTACCCACCTTGTTGGTAGTCTCATTTCATGAGGCTTACATGTGCTTTAACAAGCTCGTAGCTAGTCTATCGGTGCTTTGCTAAATTTCTTATACTTTACATCTTTTATAGTTGACTAATTTATTATAGAAGATTGTATCTAGTATGAGGTATACTTAGCTCAATTGATGACTGGTCATCCTTTTCTGTACTTGATGAATGTGAACTTAAATATTACATTATAGTCATGGTGCGAGTGAGATTTGTCTCACTTCCTTTATGTGTAATCGTTTATGTGTAAGTGAGACTTGTCTCACTTTCTTAAACGCACAATATTAGGTAAATTTCATAACTTATAGCTTTTAGTTATTTCATTACTCACCCTATCTTGTTCAACATTAATTGATAGTCTTGTACCATTCATTATTGAAGTTATAAGGACATTCAAAATATTATTATGTTGACAAGTTCATATGGATAGGGTATATTTTGGACTTATCCCAATTATTGGCACACCCTATCTTATGACTTCATTGAGTTAAGATTGGTATGACTTTAAATATTTTGGAAATAATATTGCTGGTCATATTATTGGCATAAATACAACTATGATATGATAACTAGCCAAGTCAATTATTTCGTGATCACATTATTGTAATCTTATCATTTTAACCAAACAAATTTTAACCTTTGGTTAGTTTATAAGAACCATTCAATTAACAACTTATAATATTTTCATCTTCTCAGACACAAGTAGGCATTACAACATTTACTATCTCACTTAAATAATGCCCTAATCATATGGATCTTAACATATAGGTCTCATTCGACATTATAAATCAAAGAACCTACACATAATGATCAGTTAGCACCACATACCAACAACATGATCAATATTTACGTAATAGGTACTACAAGAATCGGAAATAGGGAGAACTAGGGTGATGAACATGTGATTCATTGGGAACAACCCTAGTTTCGGTATTCTTGAATTCAAAACATTTGAAAAGCCTCTTGGGTAAAGGAATAAAAGAGAAAAAACTTATACCTTAGAGAATAATTGAATCTACGAAGATCGCCTTACACTTTGCATGAAAACCTTGAAGGACTGCCTTGAAATCGCCTAAGGTTTTTCCTACGTTTGTTCACTATTTTGAGCTGTGAGTTTCTAGTGGTTAAACGTGAGTATAAGTCTTAGGAACTTATATTGACCAATTCAACTTACACTAATTAACTTATTTAAATAAATCAATTAGCTAATTACCAAAACGCCCCTTCTAAATTAACTAAACTAGGAGAACATTTGACTTCGCCAAATCTGAAATTTTCTAAGGGTTTCGACATTGACCATGAATTTTAGTTAGTTAATTAAGTTGCAAAAATAATTAATTAAGTGACCTAGGGTAGTTACTAAAGTACCTCTAAATCATTAGGACAATAATCAACCCGTTTGGACCATCCTAGCTTAGGTACTACGATTTTCTTGTGTTAGTTACTAGGCTAGTGTCACCAAGTTAGGTTTTAGGATTTCGGGCACACTAGTTCGTTTATATTAGTTTGGCCTACGTTAGTTAGCTATTTGGTAAGTTAGTTTGATCCTAGAAGTTTTTTGGAAGCTAGGCCCCACGTGGCTTAAGTCGTTCGCATGCCTGCTCTCTAACCGCCCTCATCGAATTCGGTTGGGCTTTGTTCTTTGTCTCTTGGCCGGTCAGCACATGTGTTTCTTCTCATTTCTTGTCCAAGGACCCTCACTATGTCCTTGGGCACTGCTTAATCAACATGATCATTTTATATGATCGTGTGGTATGGTACCTAGTCTTGACTCTTGATGCATCGTACTTAATGTGCTAAGAATTTAATGCTATTTAGATTAGGATCTTCATTGAAGGTACAATTCCTAAACAAGTTTGTATGGTAGCATCTCAATATCTAAGTGTATTTTAAGTTACTTGTAAATACATAGAAATTGGCTAACACCCTTAAGCCAATATTCTCTAGCATGCCAAATATTACTCAATATTGGGCATTGGGATGCCTATGTACCCAATACATATTCTTAAAACCTAATAGGCTCTTCAGTAGACAAGAATATTTCTGGAATGTTATATCTTAGACACGAGAATACTTGGGACACGGCCCATACACAATACTAATATAGAAATATTTAGCTTATTGCAATACTTCTAAGAAACATAAAAGACATCTATGCCCTCGAATCAAATGAGGACATACTTAGAGTTCACTTGAATGATGCTATGATCCAAGTCTTCATTTCCCGCATGCTCCTCACCTACGAACAACAATAGAGAGAGATAAAATCATGGATTAGTACAATCACATGTACTAAGTGTGTCATAATTCATAAAAATCATGAAAGTGGACATTTATTAAAAATATGCATCTTCTCATTTAAAAATCATATTATAATCATAAGAGTAACATTTAATAACTTAGAAACACATTATGATAACAGTTAAACAAGTTATCATAATTTTGAGACAACATTACAATAATCTCAGCTCATTGTACAGAGAATGAATTCACTTTTACAGTGAAGTTGTCTACTTCTTCCTTAGACACTTTATATCATGTAATCTTCTTACTAAAAGCTATCCTAAGACTCACTTAATCAACACAAAGAGAGAGAACCCATACAACCTCCCTAAGCATACCCAGATTACCCTCAAGAATACTTATAATAAGACATATACACAATTACAACACAATAACATATTAACATGAGATTTCCTCTACCAAAGGTTATTTTAAGTCCCACTTGTGTGAGTAGTGAAGCGACCGCCCATACAATACGTAACACACACACACACATTTAAGAGATCCTATAGACTATGATATCATCATTCTCACTTAGCACCTTAACACATAGATAATATGACATTATCATACCAAAGGATATCAAAAGACTTATTTAAGTAAATAAAGAAGATAACGTCCATGATTGACCTGTTCATGACTACCTAAATAATCCTTAAGACTTCTAAGTTTAGATCATGTCCACATAATCAACAAATTTCCCTAACTAGATTCATTCTTAAGACTCATCTAGGTAATATACGAAGTGACCATTCCTATACCCCCCTTCACACATTAACTAGACAACCATTAACTACTCTGGACAAGTACTTATTCATTTAACATACTTTCTTAACCTAAGTCATTACTTTCACTAGTTAATCTAGGAGATATTCAACATATAAAGGACATTCAAATAATGGTTTTGGACAAGACCTAGGAACTTCAAATAAGACCTTCAAAGCCTATTGTGCAATGTCTAGATAAGCTCCCATACCACCAATGAACTTCATAGAACTTTCTAATGCTAATAGGTATTCCATGTGATGAGAATAAGCAATAACCTACGTAGATCATGATAGAAAAGCATGGAATCCGAAGTTCTAACCTACTCCGATGAGGGTGTTCTACTTGCCAATGGTAGAACTTAGGCACATCCCATGTAGGCACATCCCATGTAGGCACATGGTTAAGGAATATGAAGGAAATGCTTTGTAATCTAGTCTCAATATTTAACTAGAAATACATCCCTTACCATACTCATTCAGTGCTAGCCTTGATTCTCATATATTAATTTACACTTAAGGTTCATATAAAAGGGTTCCATATCAAGTTCATAACCCAATCACATTTATCCTACCAAAGAAAGGTCCACTAGGGCTACCTTAAAATGGCAACAAGAAGCTCATCACAACTTTCCTAAAGATTAATATGATGCTTCCTGCCAATTAAATATAAGTCTATCATTCATTACTTTGAAGTATACCATTATGGCTTACCACTTCAACATTCATAAGGTTACCACTAGGTTCAAGGTTTCACATAAAAGACCCTCTTAACTTCTTTTAAGGTTACATTTCATTAATACATCAAGACTGAGATACTTTAGCATCCTAAGTCACTCATTCATACAACAAGTAAGGGTCACAAGTAAAACAAGAAAAGACACCACATACTTCACTTTAGCTCATATTACATGTCATTCTAGAAGCACATAGAAATAACCCTTATCATCTCTAATTCAACCTACATACATTCATATCAGCATCAATATGACCAATCATAGACTCATACAGTTAAGTAAGAATAATATACATCAACCCTAAGACTAAACACATAGCCATAGTCATACTCTAACATGATCACCTAACTAACATCAATAGAAGAACACATATACTTTCACATTAATTATCATATATATAGCGAAAATATTAATTCACATAATCAACTACACAAATAATCAAAATACTCCAAGTAGTTTCCCGACAAGGCCATGATCATCATATTATTTAAAATAACTCCGATAGGGCCATATCAATTGCAAATAAAGCATGTAACACCGCCACCATAAGTGGACCATACAAATCACAACATAATTGACGTATAATCAACATAAAATAAAGGAAATATGGAAGCTTACCACAACATCATTCTCAACACCTCAATCCAATTTCAAATCACCACATTTGATGTCACAAGGCCCTTACCCATGGCCATAACAAACAATTCAACATAATTATAACAACATTCATGAAACTAGGTAAATTTACTACATATTCATTAATCCAATACAACCTAGATATTAGTTTACTACAATTATTACATCAATATATAGACTACATGAAACTACATTAGAATTCATCAACATTAGATCAATATCAAGTAACCCATAACTTAGTCACTAGGGTTCATCCAATTCATGGGTTCATAGGTTTTTAGGTTAAAATAATCAATACAATAACAATTCAATCATTTTTTGTTGTTTAGAAACGATAAATGCAAGAACCCATGGAATAGATCATAAAATTGGAGAATTCAACTTGAAAACTTTAGAAAACATCTTTGAAAGTTGGGATCCTTGATGAAGAGAGTTTCAAGGATCAAATTCCATACCTTGATGAATCTAATTCTTAAATTTAATGAATAATCTCAAATCCATTCGTCAATCCAAGTCCTTCCTTGAGTTTTGACTCCAATGTAGTTCTAGACAATATTCTACGGGGTCTTGGTTTTGATTTTGAAGAATGAATTCTTCTAAGTATTTTAGGCTTATAAACACATTTAAAATACACAAAAGACCACTTAGAAACCTCAAAACCTCTTATTTGGAAGTGGTATACATCTATAACTTCACCCCTCAATTTAACATTAGCCTGCGCAGAATACAGACCTAAACGACAGTTGCTCATCAACGGGGCGTCAGTCCACACATGGACCGTCCTATCATCCATCGATGGGTTCCGAGGATAGAAAATGGGAACTTATCTCGCAAGTCTAAGTTCCAAATGACGCCCGCCACCTATGCTGCATCGACCAAGCCGCTGGCCGCCGTTTGCCATCCGTAGGTGGGACTGCCTTGGGGAGTTTCGGCCACCAACATGGGTCCTTCCTCAAGGATCCTTGGATGGTCCTTGGGGATTGTTTTTAGGACTTTTGAAACCAAAACATAATATTATATGGGTTTATCACCTCTCACATAAATTTCATCCAAAACGAACATGTAAAACTCAACGAATCATGCTTAGACACAGAAGGTCGTTTCAACAACACTTTCTAACGTCATGGACGTTCTTGGACGTTTGACCTCCAAACTTCACGAAACATGACACACTTCCTATATACTCTATAATAACTCATATAATTACCTTTAAACATCATTAAACACATATAATAATATAGAACCACGTATGAGGAACAGAGGTGACTTAATCGTCAAACATGTCAGTCGTCCCTTGACGTTTGACTTTTAATGTACCTAAACTCTTAGACACTGCCTGTATACCATATTATAAACCAATTTATGACCTTAGAACTTCATAAAAACCATATTAGTCTCTAGTTCACCTAAATCATTTTCGAGGTATTACAATCTCCCCCACTTGGACAACATTCGTCCTCATATGACACTTGCCACTCTCCGAACACTTCCAAGAGTAGAGATTCAACTACCAGATCATAATCATATCATATAAATAATTATTAAGAAGAAAACATCAATTTTACATAATCTAGAGAATCACAAACCAACAAGAAATTAGAAAGCATTCTATAACTCATCATGCTACGAAACTCACATGCTTCATTCCAAATAACAAAACTCATTTATATTCAATATTATCCTTATATACATCTGTTCTAACCATATTACAAAAATTTTAGATAAAATTATGAATTAGTACACTTTTCAAAATTTTAACGATTAGTCAACTTTTGAAAATCCAAATTTTAGGAAATTCAAGATAGAAACATATTAATATGCAAAATAACATCATATAAACACTCATAACATAATCGTATCTTCATAAATTTAAAAATGCAAGAAGTTCATGAAATTCAATTTCAACAAAACTCATTTAAAAAAAAAACAATATGCTTCTATGACCTCATATCCAATCTACTAACCATACTCCCACACTTACAAGGAACTGACATCACTAAAAAGGAAAATAAAGGACTTACCATCATCATCATCATCATCATTATTGTCTTCCGGCTCTGATCCTCTATCCTGGAGTGGATAGAAACGAGCCTTTGCCTTTGGAACATTAGGAGCAACTTGTCGCTTCCTCTAGAATCATTATAGGACAATCTCTTACCTAATGTCCTTCTTTGACACAGCCATAGCAACTCTCGGTTCCCCTTAGACACTCACCATAATGCCTTTTTCCACAAGTGGCACATGTAGGTTGCCTCTTTGAGAAACACCTCATTATCCAATTTCAACTTAACACACCTAGGTTCTTCTTGAGTTTAAGCCCTCCTCTTAGACCTATTTTTGTCTTGGTACCACTCCTTTTCATTTTTTAGACATCCTCTTAATATAGACTCTTAAATTAATTGGGCATACACCATAAGTCTAGCTAAGGTCATATCATCATGTAGCATAGTCGTACTACATTCCTCCCTCACTAGATCGGCGACGCATCAATGACTCATTTCATCCCTTTGCTTAGACACAAGATATGGGGCATATCTAGATAACAATGAGAACTTCAAAGAGTATTCCTTAACGCTTATATTACCTTGCTTGAGATTGATAAACTCCTCTACCTTAACGTCCCTCCTCTTATAGGTAAAGTACTTAGCAGGAAAAGCTTTCTTAAATTCTTACCACTCAATAGGAACCGACTCCACAGGCCTATTGTCCTTCCATTGAGTGTACCACACTTGAGCAACCTCTCTCAATGATATGAAGATAGCTCCTCTTACTCACTATATGTAACTCCCATAGCATTCAACACCTTGTACACTCCATCTATGAACTATTAGGGATCTTGTCCCACCTTAGAGCCAACAAAAATAGGAGGATTCAGACTGACAAAATCTCTTAACCTAGACTTCATAGTACTCTCCACAACATTCACCCCTAGGAACCATACTCAAATTCACTTGAGTAGTCACGGCTCGAGCTAAAGAAAGCAAAGCCTCTCTAATATCCCTATTAGTCATGTCTGTAACATCATCACCTCAACCAACAATAGGGACTTTATCACCTTGAGGAACTTTTTTAACTTCCTCAACATTAGGAGGAATCCCCTTATGCACCTCATTATCTTCGATTCTCTTAGTCGGTGCTCTGATCGTATTAATCGTCCTAGAAACACAAGGAAAACGATAAGAAAAGAGTACTCATAACTTTTACTCTATGACACTAGGAGTATAAAAGAAGGGAAACTATATAATCCTATACCCTCTCACCCATAGATGTGTCACTACTCACACTGATGGTCAAGACTCTACTAGACGTGACTTGATGAGATTTCTTGATTTCTAAAACTACTTTCATAATCTATGCTCAGATACCAAGCTTTATCACATCCATAAACAACACTATAGAAGTTAGGGTCAATCTCGGATTGCAACCGGCGTATTTGACCTCTCGGAGGTATTGACAAGCCCTTATATATCATTCATCGCATATACATAATGAAAAGTAGTGCAGAATAAAAAAAATTCAAAAAAACATTTCATAGTCTTTAGAAACTCTTTCATATAAAGTCATAGGAAATACTAAGTCTCAATCTCATCAATCTTAGACAAGACAATACTTGTGATGAGGCCCATACACAATACTAATATAAAAATACTTAGTCTATTACAATACTTCAATAAGAAACATAAAATACATTTATGCCCTCGAATCAAATGACGACATATTTCGACTTCACTTGAACGATGCTACGATCCAAGTCTTCACTTCCCAAATGCTCCTAACCTACAAATAACTATAGAGATAGATAAAAGTATAGATTAGTAAAACCATATGTACTTAGTGTGACATAATGCATGAATATCATGAAAATGGACAATTATTAGAAATATACATCTTTTCATTTAAAATGGCATTATAATCATAATAGCAACATTTGACAACTAAGAAACACATTAAGATAACATTTAAACAATTTTATTATAATTTTGAGCCAACATTACAGTAAGCTCAACTCACTGTACAGTCAATGAATTCACTGTTACAGTGAAGTTATCTACTTCTTACTTAGGCACTTGATATCGTGTACTCTTCTTACTAAAAGTTGTCCTAAGACTCACTTAAGAAACACAAAGAGAGACCTCTTATTCAACCTCCCTAAGCATAACTAATGACCCTCAAGAATACTTATAACAAGACATATACACAATTACAAGACAACAACAAATAAACATGAGATTCCTCTACCATAGCTTATTCTAAGTCTCACTTGAGTGAGTTTTGAAGCAACCGCGTATACAATCGCTTACACACACACTTGAGAGATGCTATAGACTAAATATGATAGCATCATTCTCACTTAGCACCTTAACATATAGATAATATGAGATTCTCTTAACAAAGGCTATCAAAAGACTTACTTAACTAAATTAAGAAGATAACGTCCATGATTGACCTTTTCAAGACTACCTAAATAATCCTTAAGACTTCCTAAGTTTAGATCATGTCCATATAATCAACCAATTTCCCTAACTAGAGTCATTCTTAAGAATCATCTAGATAAGATACGAGTGACCATTCGTATGCTTTATTCACACCTTAACTAGACAACCCTTAACTACTCTAGATAAGTACTTATAAATTTAACACACTTTCTTAACTTATGTCATTATTTTCATTAGTTCATTTAGGAGACATTCAAAACATAAAGGACATTCAAATAATTGTCTTGAACACACCTAGGAACTCCAAATAACACCTTCAATGTCTATTATGCAATGCCTAGATAGCGTTCCATACCACCACCCTAAACTTCATAGAATTTTTTAATGCTA
>JAKWJD010001755.1:43801021-43851864 GCA_027705065.1 Solanum peruvianum
TGTGCATAACCGGGACATAACGGTAGCCCATGTTGTGGATTAACAAGGCATCTATGTAGCTTTCAATCCCACACTTAGTCTTGTGGATAAGGTCCCTTCACCTGTACAATATCTATATCATCGACGGAGTGCAGAGGTGCGGCTACCGTCCATGTGTGGATTGGCGGGTGTCGATGCCACCATCATCCCCACTTATTAAATTTGAGAAAATCCTTGCGTGCACCATTTTTTTGACCAAACTTACGGATGTGCAGCACGGACCATCGGTGGACCAACGGTCCAACGAGCGAGGTCTCGTCGATGGGTTGTGGCAAATTCCTGAACGTTTTAAATTAAGTTCATTTAATTAATTAAGTTGTTAGGAGTTAGTAGGGGATTAATGAATGAATTATTAAGTTGATTAAGTTCTACTATAAATTCCCTCAACCCACATTAATCTAAACATATCCTTCAATTAACCCTTTTCTTTCTCTCTTCTCTCTCTAATTAGAAGACTCCATAGAATCTTAAGTGTGGAAGGTGAATTGGGGACAAGAAAAGGGTGTGTTCTTAATAAATTGTTTAGAAACATTAAGGTATGACTTCTATTCACCTTTAAGATCCTTTACTTAAAGGGTTCCTTAAAAATAGATTTCAAAAAGTTTAAGTTTTTATGGGTTTCGTTCAATCACGAAATTGAGTTATGGATGAGTTTTAATGAATTCTTAGGGCTATTTTGAGTAGATTAACATGTAATTCAACTTTTTAATGTAATTTTTTATGGTATGGTCTAAATTTAAGAGTATGATCCTCTATCCCTAACCCTAGGTAGTGATCTTGACCTATATTGTATTGTGATCATTCAATTGAATTAGTTGTTGATTAGATTACTATCTTATGGTGTTATTATGATTAAATAAATATAAGTTATAGTCCTATCATGCTAGTTTATGATATGTAATTTAGGGTTATGAATTATAATTTGAAATTAGCTCATGCACTTTGTCTCAAGTTGTGATATAAAGATGAATTGTGTTATAGAGATGCAATCGGCCTTGTTATATTATTGGTTATCTTTGTGTTATAATGTTACTCCCCATGTTGGGCTGAGTTATGGTTTGATTGTAAGACCTTGATGATAGACTATTAGAAAGATTTGGTAAGTGTTAGAATCTCTATCTTTACTTCCAGTTGTGCTTCATTGTTGTTATGTCATGATATTACATTGGAGTATGCCTTATGCTAGGATTATAGGGTGGTATGATGTTGAATTGAAATGTCTTGAATATGTTGTGTTGTTGATTATGGTGTATGTTCTATAAGGATGGTGAAAACTACCAATGTGCCTTAATAAGTTATGAAATGTTAAGTGTTAACCTCACTTATATGAATTGTGATGAAAAGACTAATACAATTCTTATTGAGCTATTGATGATGATGATTATACAAGGGGTACACCATCTTGACTAAATTAAGTTATGATTGATAATTGAAGGCTTAAAGACATATTAATAAGGGACTCTAGCTATGCACCGAGTGAACAAGGTAAAGAAATGTCCTTTCCCACACAGGGAAGGTAGGAACACTACGTTACTCTTGTGATTGGAGAAAATAACGCGTGGCGCATAAAGATGGTCCCAACTAAATATCCTTGTTCTTGAACTATGTTGCCCCCATAGGAACACTAGCTAGTGGATCCACATAGTTGCTATGTTTCATGTTTTAATAATACTTTGACAAGTAGTCCGCCTTCTTTTGGTGTAGGGTTTTATATCACCAGATTTCACACTAACTCATGTGGACTATGTCGGTCAGGGCAAGATATTCCCAAAAGGTGAAATGAATTAATGGACTTGAAACCTAACTTGGATAACCTAAGGGGTCTAACTTAATCTAGGAATAGGTATGAGACTTTACATAGACATTGCACTAGTTAGCCTTGAGGGGAGTCTTAGGAGGAGGTTCTTATATGTTTATGTTATGAAAATATATGATGTATATATGATGATTATGTAACATTGTTGATACTATATGTTGATTAGTTATTTTATGAATATGCCTTGGATTATAATGATAACATATGATGAAATGATAGGCTAAACGCCATGATATACAATGTTGGACAATGGTCATGTTTTCTTGTTGAGGATACTTGATTGAGTAAGGTTATGGGGCTTTGCTTGGTCATTGCACTTGTTGAATTGATGAGGACTTGTGAGTAGTTGTCTTGTTTATTATGATATGTTTAACTCTTATTCATTCTTGTGATATTATTCATTGATGTTAGGGTTGTAGTAAATCATGGTTTTCAAGTATGTTGTGATGAGTATTACTTGTGTGATTGTAAGTATGTTGGTTGATTGATATAACTTACTTGACTTTGCATTAAATTCATAAAGGGGTAAAATAACACGTTTTCACTAAAAATTACCTTTTACCATGTTTTGCTTGTTTATGGGCATAAGATCTCATACTTAGTACATGTGGAGTACTAACCCCATTTTCTTCCTTTTTACCCAAACATTTTAGGTTCTAGTCATTGGGAGACTGGGAGGCAACATTATTGAAGGCTTGGATTATTTATTGATCCAAGATAGGTAGTTCCTCAACTTTCGAGGGCAATGCCATCTAGCTTTGGATTTTGTTATGAGATAATTAACTCTATCATTTCTTTCCATCTTATTTGAATATTGTACTTTTGAATGACCTATACATGGCCTGGTTGAATTGATGTAAGGGCTATGCACAAATCGTGATATTCGTGTAGATGGTATGAGATGAGAAAATCGTTGAGACTATTTTTATAATTTTATATATGTTTGTGCAATAAAAGTAGAAGGCTATGTAACCTTCATATATGAAGGGTCTATGCATACTCGATACGAATATATATTATTTTATGTAAACCTCTAAATAGTTATAATGGAAGTTTTAATTTTTTCTGCATTTTTCAATCTATAAATGTAATGACATGATACTAAGAGGCTAGTCTTAGTCCTTCAAAAGGAAGACGACTCCGGTTACGTCTAGGGGGTAAAAACGGATATGACAGCTATAATGCATGTATCATAAAGAGGGTCCCGTCTATATCTCCTATTTCTTGAACTATGTTGCCCCTATAGGAACACAAGCTAGTGGATCCACGTAGTTACTATGTTCATGTTTTGATACTACCTTGGCAAGTAGTACTCCTTCATTCGGTGTAGGGTTCCATGACAGCGGAGTCCATGTGGTCTCTGTCAATTAAGGAAAGTTGTTCCCAAAAGGTAAAATGAACTAAAGTAATGAAGTCCAACAAGGATAACCTAGGGGGTTTAGCTTGGTCTAGGTAGGGGTATGGGACCCTAGCTAAAAATTGCACTAGTTAGCTTTCAGGAAAGTCTTAAGACGATGTTCTTATATATGTATATGCTTACAATTATACATGACATTTATGTGATGATCTTGCATATTGATTATAATACTACGTACAAGACCCTTACTCATAATAGTTATAATACCACGTACAAGACCCTTACTCATAATAGTTATAATACCACGTACAAGACCCTTACTCATAACCCTCATCAAGCCTACAATTTCAACGACCAAGTAAAGCCCCATAACTTTACTAAATCAAATAAACCAAACCCAAACAGAATCATAAGCAATTCGTACTATCTCATAATATAGCATTAATACTAATTATCATCATATTTAGCAGTATAAACCAATAGCATATCCATACATGAAGCCAACCTCATCTAGTATCATGAACATATAAAGTCAACACATACTTTTCATTCACTTTATAAGAGCATAAAACATAAGATCATCCTCCTAAGACTTCCATCAAGGCCAACTAGTGCTATGTATAGGAAGAGTCCCATACCCCTACCTAGACTAAGTCAAACCCATAAAGTCATCCTAGAGTTTACTTTATTACTTTATTTTACTTTTGGGAACATTTTGCCTTAACCGACATAGACCAAATGAGCCAATGTGGAATCAAGTGTCATGGAACCCTACACTGAAACAAGGTGGACTACTTTCCAAGGTAGTACCAAAACATGAACATAGCATCCATGTGGATCCAGTAGCTAGTATTCCTATTGGAGCAACTTTGTTAAAGAACTAGAAGATGTGCTTGGGACCTTCTTTGTGCTACATGAATTACAATCTCCAATCTCATGAGTATATTAGTGAACCTTCCTTCCCTATGTGGGATGGGACACTCCCCATTTCTACTTCACTCGGTGCTAAGTTAGAGTTCCTTTTAATATGTTTTTATTAATAATCATAAATTAGTTTAGGTCATAGGGTCTAACCCTTATAGAGTCATAGATATAGCTCAATAAGAATTGCATGAGGAAGCCCTTTCAATATAATTCACACATGTGAGGTTAACAGATTTAGATCACCATATCATAATAAGGCACACATGCAATTCATCACCAACCTTATATATTTACATCTTAACCAACACTCAAAAGCCATAAATAAATAAGTTTCTATTCAACATCATACCAACCCTAATCAATCTTATCATAAGGTATACTTCAATATAACTAAAACCAGTAATCATAATTGAACTAAAGTTTGAGATCACAAGACTTATCCAACCTCCTTCACAAGCCGTCATCCGAGGTTTTACCATCAACTATCTAATTAAACCCAAAAATGGGTGTAATATCATTATAAAATAGAAATTAATACAATAATGAAGTTACTTCAATCACTACACATCAATTCAGCACTAGTCCATAACCTAAAGTTAGGGACTTGGGTTAATTAGATGATCTACATCACATACAAGGTTAATTTATCAATAACTAGAATAATTGACTCATAATACATCATAATAAAATTATAATAACCAAAATAAACCATATAAAATACCATTTTAGAAGTCAATTTCTTAATAGAAAGAAAAAACCCTTATGAAACTCATCTAAATAAATTTTGGAAGAACCCTTTAGGGAAAGGAATCCCAAAGGTGAAGGGATCCCTTTCCTTCTTATTTGTTGAGAATGATGGAGAAAATCACCCTCCTTTATTACCTAATGATCTTGACCTATCCCTTCAATGTAGTTCTTCTATTTGGGAGAGAGAGAAGAGAAAAGGAAGAGCAATTTTGTTTGGGAACTGTGGAAGTTAGGTTTGTTTAATAAGGCTTAGGTCTTTATATAAGTCATTAACTAACTTCATTAGACCTCCCATACAACCTAAATAATTAAATAACCATCTAATTAATTAAATGAAGTAACTTAAAACACACTTGGCAATACTAAGCCTGACCTACGAGACCTTGACCTACGGGTCGTAGGTCAGTGGACTGCCAAGACCCCCTCCATGTTGCACATCCGTCATTTTGGTCAGAGACTTGACAAATTGAAACATTAATTCAAATGTATAATTGACCATTGAAAGAGTCAATTGACGCTCCGTAGATCGGACCACACCTCGTAGCATAACAAAATGCAAGGGTCCCCCTCAAGGACCTTGGTTGGTCCTTGGGGAGTTGTACCCGGAAGTTTTGACCTAAACCAACTCTAATACATTTCTAAAACCATTCCACCAAATTTCGTTGAATTCCGACTCCTAAAACCTTGTCAAATAGGCTAAGCCACGCTTAGCACCTTTTGCACTAGTCTCTTGCGTCGTGGACATTCCTTAACGTTTTGAATATAAAACTTTCTAAATGAGTATTATACATTAATATTGACCTTATAACATTTATAAAACCCTTGGAAACTCATTTGAAGCTTTAGATTAGGTTTTATACTTTCGAGTGTTACATTATCTCCCCTTTAGGAAAATTCGTACCTGAATGACACTACAAATCTTTTGAAGGGAAAGGATAGACTCAATACTAGCAGCCCGACCAATAAACATGAAAAATAAATATGAGTTACGCTTAACTCAACATAATAATATGACACTTACTCAAAGTAACTCAAAACATCAATTGCAACGCATAAGAGATCAAAACCATAGCATGAGGAATCAAGTTCTCAACAAAACCATGAGATCAACAACAACCTATAAGGTCACTTATGCCAAAATCTCTTTCAACACATATTAACATGCTCAATATCATTTCATGTAGGAAACAACATACGAAATACACAAATAAGTGCAATATTGAGAGAAGGAGCATTTTATATGAAACTTTATTTGAGCAAAAACCTTTACCATAAACATGCGCATCTTTGCAAAAAAACTCAAATTCAATTTATTCATTATTTTCTTTATAAGTAGGAACAAATAACCTTAATAAAAAAATATATGAAGTTAAACGGACTTCATGTTGGCCTCGTCCTCCCATGTTGTTCCCTCAACTTCCTAGTTCTTCCATAAAACGTTTACGGAATCCACCTCCTTGTTCCTTATTTTCTTTTCTTGTCTATCAAGGATTTAAACAGGAACTTCTCATAGGAGAGGTTCTCTTTCACACCTAGATCTTCAATTGAAAGAATGGATTCAAGATCGCCAATACACTTCTTATGTATGGAGACATGGAACACCGGATGAACCGAATAATTCACTAGGTAATCTCAACTCGTATGCCACCTTGCTAACCCTTTGCAAAATTTCATAAGGATCAACATAACGAGGACTCAACTTCATTTTCTTGCCAAATCTCTGCAATCCGTTCATGGGTTAAATTTTTAGATTCACCTTATCACCTCTTCATATTCTAAATCCCTTCTCCTATTGTTGGCATATGACTTTTGCCAGATATAGGATATTTTCAATCTCTTCATTATAATATGAAATATAATCATGGTCTTATAAATCAATTTGGGATGCAAGAGTGAAGATTTACCCACTTCAAACAATCCAATTTTAAACCTCAAAAGGAGCCGTAGATATATTCTAATGGTAATTATTGTTATATGAGAGCTTAACCAAAGGAAAATGTTTATCCCAATTTCCCTTGAAAGCAATTATAGAATCTCTAAGCATATCTTCAAGGGTTTGAATAGTACTCTCCGCTTGATCATCCCTTTGGGGATGAAAAGTAATGCTTAGATCCACCTTTGTATCAAACCCTTTTTGGAATGACCTCCAAAACCTAGATGTGATTTGTGTACCCCTATTCGATATGATGGACAACGGAATACAATGGAAACACATAATCTCATCGACGATTATCCTTGCGTAGTCCTCCGCTATGTAAGTGGACTTGACGAGAATAAAATGACTGGATTTGATCAAGCTATCCACAACCACCCGAATATATTCATGTTGCTTTTGTGTTCAAGGAAAACCAACCAAAAAATACGTATTTATGTCTTCCCACTTCCAAGTGGGAGCTTGTATTTCTTGAAGTAAATCACATGGATTTTGGTGCTCAACTTTCACATGTTGGCAATTTGGACATTTTGCATCCGCAATGCCCCTTTTTACACCTTCCCACCAAAACACTTCCCTAAGGTCATGATACATTTTTGTAGAAGCCCAATGGATTGAATAACGGAAACCATGAGCATCCTCAGGAATATGGTTTCTCATGTCATCAACATTGGCAGACATAACCTTCATTGACGCCTTAAGACACCATCCCCCCATTAAAAAGAATCACTCATTAAGCTTACCAAGAACCAATTCCCTCAACTCCATCAATGGGTGAACAAGGTATTGGTTAGAGGTCACTTAAACCACCAAAGACAATTTGGAGTTATGATGGACCATAAAACCACTATTTGGAGAATCTTCCAATCTAACACCCAAACGAGCCAACCTATGAACATCTTTCACTAGGTATTTCTTGGCTTCTTCTACATGAGACGCACTACACATGGTAATAAAATTTAGATCATCCGCAATCACATTGGCCTTGTCGGGGTAGTGGATACACGCATGTCGTAATCTTTCAATAATTCCAACCACCTTTGTTGTATAAGATTAACACCTTTTAATTTAACACATTCTAAAGAATTTTGTGGTCGGTATACACATCAACATAGACACCGTACACATAATGCCTCCATATTTTCAAGGCAAGTACCACGACCCTAACTCAAGATCATAAATTAAATAATTCTTCTTATGCACCTGAAGTTGTTTAGAACAATAGAATAGTACTTTCCCATGTTTAATAAAGACGTACCCTAAGTCCACTTGGGATTCTTCACAATATACAACGAAGCCCTTGGTTCCCTCCGGTAAAGTCAACACCGGAGCGGAGGTAATCCTCTCTTTCAAGGTTTAGAAGCTTCTTTCATCTTACTCCAACTATTCAAATGTCATACTCTTTTGGGTCAAGGTAGTCAAAGGAGATTCAATGGAAGCAAAACCATCCAAAATCCTCCTATAATATCCCACTAGACACAAAAAGCTTCCAATGTCAGTTGGTGTCAATAGTCTAGGCCAATTCTTGACCGCTGCAGTTTTCTATGGATCAATCTCAACTCCCTTACTAGAGATGATATGACCAAGAAACGCCATCGAACTCAACCAAAACTCACATGTTCTATACATGGCAAATAGTTTGTTTTCCTTAAAACACTTTCAACACCATCCTAAAAATTGTCTATGTGTTCACCCTTATTTTTCGAATATACCAAGATGTCGTGAATGAATCTAGGTAACTTCGAAACACCTTATTAATGAGGTCCATAAACACCTCCGGGGGTATTAGTGAGACCAAAGGACATTACTAGAAGCTCATAATGTCCATATTTAGTCCGAAATGCCATTTTCAATATATGCTCACCTCTCACCCTAAGTTGGTGATACCCCGATATCAAGTACATCTTAGAAAAGTAGCTTGAACCTTGGAGTTGATCAAACAAGTCATAAATCTGAGGGAGAGGATACTTGCTCGTATAAGTGACTTATTGATTTGGCGATAACCAATGCACATTTTAAGGGACCCATAATTCTTCTTCACAAACAATATCGGTGCACCGCAAGGATATGGGTCTAATAAAGCCTTCGGCTAGCAAGTCTTTGAGTTTGAAGCTTCAACTCTTTCAATTTGGCCTATTCCATCTGATAAGGAGGAATTAAAATGGGGTTGGTATCCGTTAGCAAGTCAATACGAAAATCAATTTCCCGTTCGGGAGGGATTACGGGAAGATCATTAGGAAACACCTCCGAAAATTCCCTCGCTAGGGGGACTAACTCAATGGGAGCATTTTTGGAGTGTAAATCTTTGAATCATACAATTTGGTATAAACACCTTTTTGAGATAACATTACAGGCCTTAAGACAAGAGATGATACGACCTCTAGGGATGGAATTTCCCCTTTCAACTCTAAGACAGGTTTATTTGGATAATTGAACTTGGCAATTCTTGTTCTAAAATAAATGGAAGCAAAACAATCATGCAACCAATCCATCCCCAAAATAACATCAAAATCGACCATATCAAGTTCCACTAATTCACCCTAAGTAAACCTATTGGGATACATTATATTACTATTGCTATATACCGTCTTTGAAACAACAAACTCACCTACCGCGGTAGTTACCATGAAATGTTCATTTAGGATATCATGCAAAACATCAAAGTACTTAGCTATTAAGGGAGTAATAAAAGATAATACATCACCCAGATAAAGTAAAGCATATACATCAATAGAGAAGACTTATAACATACCAGTCACCACATCGGGAGAACTCTCTTGTTCCCCCTATGGCCAAAAGAATAAAAATGATTCTTCGTTAGCATCCATATTAGAACCACTAGCTTGAGCTTGCCTGCTACCTCTGTCTTGCACCTTCAATTTTGGGTAATCACTAACCTTATGGCCACTCTTGACACATCCAAAACAATTGTTCGAACCAACAAGGCACTCACCATAATATGTCTTGTCACACATTCCACGAGTTGGCTTCTTTATTGATGAATTAGTACATCTTCACTTTAGAGACTTTTGGTTAGACACCCTATGATCACCAACCTTCGGAAATTTTGAATGAAGTTGATTATAAAACCTCTTCTTGAACCAAGTCTTGTGTTGAATGTCAAGTCTATCGTTCGAAGAACAACCTTCATAAGATCTTGCCTTTTGGCCTCCCAATTCTTTCTTCTTAACCTAGTTTCTTCAACTTCTTAAGCATGAACAATGAGATGAGAAATATTAATATTATCATGAAGCATAGCTGAGTGAAATTCTTCAACAAAATACTGAGAAACTTCCGTAAGAAAACAACTCATCTCATCCCCTTGTTTGACAACAAGAATGGAGCATACTTGGACAATTTAGTGAATTTCAATTAATAGTCAAGTACACCCATACCTCCTTGACGAAGGTTGATAAATTCTTCAAACATAACTTCCCTCAACTCTCTAAGAAAGAATCTATCATGGAAATCCCTTTTAAAGATCTTCCAAGTCATCGGACAACCCATTAGTGCCCTATTATCCCTCCATTGCACGTACCAAGATTTGGCCACATCTTTGAGTTTATAAGACAGCAACTCAGTCTTCTCAATTGAGGTCACATCTATAGCATAGATAATCATATAGACCTCATTGAGGAAATCTTGAGGGTCCTAATCCGACTTTGACCCGAAAAATAAAGGTGGATTCATTCTAGTAAAGTCTCTCAAACGTGAGGCCATAGTGTTAACAAGTTGAGTCACTCGAGGTCCAACCTCCCTATTCACTTGGGCCGTCCTATCTTGGAATTGAGAAGTAACGAAATTATATTGAGAGGTTATGGCTTGGGCTTATGTGAGAAAGGCTGCCCTTATCTCTCCATTGGTCATCGGTGTAGGAATAACTGGATCTTGATCACCCATAGAAATTTCTTAAACTGGAGGTACTTGGTTGTCTTGTGCTGGAACTTGATTGTCCTGAGCTCCCATATTTGTCGTTTCTTCCTCGACCCATATAGTAGTTGCTTTTCGAGTATTCATACCTATAACCACGATACAAGGTTTAGGTGAAAGCTCATAATAAGACTCTAGAGGAATGACATAGAAATGTAAGGAGATGAGAGTTTTGTAAACATAACATAGACTCTCATTCATATGTGTGGTGCGCTTCACAATTATAAATAATAATCTACATAGACGTGGATTTGATGAGACGTCACTTCTAGGGATATTAAAGCTCATGCTGTGATACCAAGTTTGTCACATCCGGGAAGTACCCCATAGATGTAACCGGTGTCATCTTCCTCGGAGAGGACTAGGAATAACCTCTTAGCATTCATCATTACATTCATAGGTTAAAAATGCGGAAAATTAAAACTTTTTGAACTACATCTAATTGATGAGGTTTACTGAGACCTCTTGCTTACAAATAATATATTCATAGCGAGTATATATAGACTCGTCATATAAGAACATTACATAGTCTTCTACTTTTATAACACTTATAGACAAGTAACATAATATAGTCTTAAAAGGTATGTCTCGTATTAAACCATCTAAACGAAATAGAACAATGTAAGCATAGCCCTTACAAAAATATATAAATGCCACTTAGGGCTTACAAGAATATCTTGAAACAACAAAATTGGAATGATTGTCTTTCAACTATAACAATGTAACATAGGTAGAGTGATAGAAGGGCATTATCCTCAGAACTTGAGGAAATACCGACAGTTCAATTAATGATCCAAGCCTTCCTTCAAAAGTCATCACGAACCCTTCAACGACCGGAACCTAAAATGTTGGGAAAAAAAGGAGAAATGGGGTTATCACATGATTTGTATTAATCAGGGAATCATATGCACACACGATATCAAAATCATGGTAAAAAGGACATTTGTTCATAACCATGCCAAGCTACTTGGAAAAACCTAATACACAATCAAGAAATAATATAGGACAATAACCACATATTCATTAGGACAATAGCATATTCAACACAAGACCAGTATTATCAAGTATAACAAAGTAAACATGATTAATAGCATACTAATACCTTAACCAACACAACTCCAACATCATGTTATATTAACAAAGCATATATGAGAGTTTATGTCATAATAACACGTACTAGATCCTTATTCATAACACCCCATCAAGTCTAAGAAAAGCAATGACCACGTAAATCCCCATAACCTTAGTTAATCAAGTAAACCCAACCAAGAGTCATAAGAAATACATACCATCTCATAACATAGCATCAATAGTAATCATCATCCAATTTAGCAATATAGACCAATGTCATGTTCATACATGAGAACCACATCATATAGTATGATCAACATATAAAGTCAATGAATACATTTCATTAACTTTATAAGAGCATAAAACATAAGAACATCCTCCTAAGACTTCCCTCAAGGCCAACTACTGCATTGTTTAGGTAGAGTCCCAAACCCTTACCTAGACTAAGTCAATCTCCTTAAGTCATCCTAGTTAGAGTTCACTTTATTACTTCATTTTAATTTTTGAATTATTTTGCCTTTAGAGACATAGACCACATGAGCCAATGAGGAATCCGGTGTCATGGAAACTTACACCGGAAGAAGGTGGACTACTTGCCAAGGTAGTACCAAACATGAACATAGCATCTATGTAGATCCACTAGCTAGTATTCCTATGGGGTCAACATAGTTCAAGAAGTAGGAGATGTTGGGACACACTTATCCTACATGCATTATAGTCTCCAATCTCCCGAGTACATTAGTGAACCTACCTTCCTTATGTGGGAAGGGACACTCCTTACTTCTAGTTCACTCGGTGCTAAGTTAGTGTCACGACCCAAATCGGGGACGCGACTGGCACCCACATTTACCCTCCGATGTGAGCGAACCAACCCATCTAACCTTAACATTTCAAGATATTATCAACAGAAAATAATGCGGAAGACTTAAACTCATTAATAAAACAACTCAAAACTATTATTAATATTCCCAAAATCTGGAAGTCATCACCACAAGAACATCTATCTCAAACTACTAATCTAAGAATGTCTAAAAAGCTAAAACAATTAAAAACTAGTCCATGCCGGAAGTTCAAGGCATCAAGACTTGAAGAAGGAGACCCAGTCCAAGCTAGACGCATTAGCTCACCCTGAATTTCCGATGGAGTGAAGACGGCTTGATCTACTGCTGAGTCGAAGTTGACGGAACGTTTGCTGCATAACACAAATAACAAAAGAAAAACATAAAAGTAGGGGGTCAGTACAACCACACGTACTGAGTAGATATCATCGGTTAACTCAAAATAGGGAACAATATATATCAAATAATATTATAAATCAACTATAAACTCAACATGTAGCAACAACAAGTATCATAATCATCAATAACACCATCAAGTTCATTCATGAGGGCTCAAGCCTCATTACCATACTCATTTGGGAATTAAGTTCATTATGTTGAAATATTATCATCTTTCGAGATTCATTATCTTTCTTCCTCTTGTGTCGGTACGTGACACTCCGATCCCCTACCACTATGTGTCGGAACGTGACACTCCGATCCCCTATATGTGTCGGAACGTGACACTCCGATCCCCTATATGTGTCGGAACGTGACACTCCGATCCCCTACATGTGTCAGTACGTGACACTCCGATCCCCTATATCTACGTGTCGGTTCGTGACACCCGTCCCACTAATACTATGTGTCGGAACGTGACACTCCGATCCACTAATTCTATGTGTCGGAACGTGACACTCCGATCCACTAATCTCATTATATCCGTTCATCAAGCCTTCTTTAACCAAGGCATCATCAATCCCAATCACTTTAATTCATCAAGCCTTCCTTTATACCAAGGCATTATCATTAATATCATAGATTAAAGTTTCTTTCAAGATTTGGGATTCAATGGTTTTCATCATGCTTGTATTATCAACATCACATAATCATATTCAACAAACATACAATAAGCATATAGACAGGTTTACAATATCATCAACACATATTATTCACTATCAAGAGTTCACTACGAATATCGTAATACAAAACCATAACCTACCTCCACCGAAGAATTGGAATCAACAAAAAATTTCCCAAGCTTGCTATTCTCCTCTCTCTCGATCGATCTGCTCTCTCTCCTTTCTGTTCTTTCTCTTTTGTTTTATCCAAACCCTCTTTCCTTTACCCTAATTAATCATATAATTAAGTGTGAAAAAGGACAATAAACCCCTCTAATTCACTTAAGGTTACCCCTTTTAACCCCTAAGTAATTAGACTTATTAATGTTACCCCTCAATCTTTGTAATTAAGGAAAGAATGATCAAAAACGACCCTTAAAACGTGTGGAGAAATCCCAAACTGCCTGGGATTGTGCAGCCGCTGTGACGGGCCGTCATGCCTGCGACGGTCCGTCACACAGGCCGTCGTGTCCTCCCCAGACTCCAGATGGCTGCGACGGCCCGTCACCCCTGTGACGGTCCGTCCTGGCCCCTCCGTCATGACGGTCAGAAACTCGTTTTCTTGCACCAATTTCTCAAAAGTTGAAGTGTTTGCAACGGGACTCACGACGGTTCGTCGTGGATGTGACGGCACGTCCTGCAGGTCCGTCACAATTTACAGAGAGTCGATTTTCAGTACCCAAATTCAAAATGCTAAGTGTCATGGGACGAATCATTCACGACGGGCCGTCGTGACTACGACGGTCCGTCACGACTTCCGTCGTCCCAGCCAGTTTTTCCAGAAATTATTCTGCTGCTCCAAAACGACTAAACAGGTCGTTACAATAGATACCAATTTACCCATCGTTCGTCCCCGAACGATCAACAGAAGAAAAACAGTGGCGAAAAGGAGTACCTGAATCTGTAAACAGATGTGGGTTTTTTTCTTGCATATCTGCCTCCTTCTCCCACGTAGCCTCTTCAACCGGTCGATTCTTCCATTGAACCTTGATGGATGCAATCTCTCTCGAACTCAACTTGCGAACTTCTCTATCTAATATAGCAACCGGTTCCTCTTCATAAGTCAAGTTCTCATCCAACAAAACTGAATCCCAACGGATAATGTAGTTTCCATCTCCGTGGTATCTCTTCAACATGGATACATGAAACACCGGATGCACTCCGGACAGCCCTGGGGGCAAGGCTAATTCATAAGCCACCTCCCCTATTCTCTTAAGCACTTCAAATGGTCCAATGTACCTTGGACTTACTTACCTCTTTTTCCAAACCGCATCACCCCTTTCATGGGCGAAACCTTCAACAAGACTTGTTCACCTTCCATGAACTCCAAGTCTCTAACCCTTCGGTCTGCATACTCCTTTGTCTACTTTGAGCCGCCAAAAGCTTCTCTTGAATAGCTTTCACCTTCTCTATAGAATCTCTCAACAGATCAGTCCCCCAAGGTCTAACCTCGAAGGCATCAAACCAACCAATGGGAGATCTACACCTCCTCCCATATAATGCTTCAATGGAGCCATGTCGATACTAGAGTGATAACTATTATTGTACGAAAACTCTGCCAAAGGTAAGAAGCTATCCCAATGGCCACCAAACTCTATCACACATGCGCGTAGCATATCCTCCAAAACTTGAATCGTTCGCTCAGACTGACCATCGGTCTGAGGATGAAATGCAGTAGTACTAGGTCCAACCTAGTACCTAATTCAGCATGTAGTGTCCTCCAAAACTTAGAAGTAAACTGCGTACCTCTATCTGATATAATGGAGAGTGGAACTCCATGCAACCGGACGATCTCTGAGATGTAGATCTTGGCTAACTTCTCTGCATTGTAGGTCACCTTGACAGGAATGAAGTGAGCAGACTTAGTTAACCTATCAACAATCACCCAAATAGAGTCATACTTACCCAATGTCTTTGGAAGACCAACCACAAGTCCATTGCGATTCTCTCCCACTTCCATTCAGGAATGGGCATTCTCTGAAGTGTTCCTCCGGGCCTTTGGTGTTCATACTTTACTTGTTGACAATTTGGCACTTGGCAACAAACTCAACAATATCTCGCTTCATTCTACTCCACCAGAAGTGTTGCTTTAGGTCGCGATACATCTTGGTTGCACCAGGATGTATAGAATATCGGAACTATGAGCTTCTGTAAGAATAGTGGTGATCAAATCATCGATGCGGGGTACACATACTCTTCCCTTAATCCTCAAAACACCTTCCCCATCGATTATTTCTTCCTTAGCCTCTCCTTGCAACACTTTATCTCGAATTCGCCTTAGTTTCTCATCGTCAAATTGTTTCCCCTTAATCTGATCAAGGAAAAGAGGATTTTGCCTCTACACAAGCTAACAATCCTCCCTTCTCATTTATTTCTAACCTCATAAGGTCATTAGCCAAAATCTGCACTTCTCTAGCCAATGGGCGTCTAGAAGCTTGCAAATGAGCTAGACTTCCCATACTTCCGGCCTTTCTACTCAAGGCATCTGCCACAACATTAGCCTTCCCCGGATGATACAAAATAGTGATGTCGTAGTCTTTAGTAGTTCCATCCATCTCCTCTGTCTCAAATTCAAGTCTTTCTGAGTGAAGACATACTGTAGGCTACGATGGTCCGTATAGACTTCACACTTAACCCCATATAAATAGTGTGTCTCCATTGCTTTAGTGCAAATACTACCGCGGCCAACTCCAGTCATGGGTCGGATAGTTGCGTTCATGCACCTTTAATTGTCTTGAAGCATAAGCAATCACATTTTTCTCTTGCATTAGCACTGCACCCAACCCAGAATAGGATGCATCACAATAAACAATGAAGTTTTGCCCTCTACTGGCAAGGTAAGGATAGGTGCGGTAGTCAACAAAGTCTTAAGCTTCTGGAAGCTCTCCTCACACTCATCCGACCATACAAATGGAACATTCTGCTTAGTCAAGTTCGTCAATTGGGAAGCAATGGAAAAGAATCCCTTGACGAATCGGCGGTAATAGCTAGCTAACCCCACAAAACTCCTTATTTCTGACACGTTTGTAGGTCTTACCCAATTCTTTACCGTCTCAATCTAGATGGATCTACCATCACTCCATCCTTAGAAACCACGTGCCCCAAGAAGGACACTGAATCTAGCCAAAACTCACACTTGGAGAATTTCGCATAAAGCTTTTTCTTTCTCAACAACTCTAACACACAATTTCAAATGCTCCTCATGTTCTTTCTTACTTTTGGAGTATATCAGTATATCATCAATAAACACAATCACAAAGAGATCCAAATATGGCTTGAAAATCCCGTTCATCAAGCTCATGAAGGCAGCAGGGGCATTAGTAAGACCAAACGACATTACCACAAACTCATAATGCCCATACCTAGTTCGAAAAGCAGTCTTTGGCACATCCGTTGCTCGTATTTTCAGTTGGTGATAACCGGATCTCAAGTCGATCTTCGAGAGAAGACACAAGCACCTTGTAACTGATCGAACAAGTCATCAATTGCGAGGAGGAATGGGGTACTTGTTCTTAATAGTTACCTTGTTCAACTGTCGGTAATCTATGCACATTCGGAAACTCCCATCTTTCTTCTTTACAAACAAAACCGGAGCACCCCAAGGAGATGCACTTGGTCTAATGAAGCCTTTGCTCAACAATCTTGAAGTTGAGCCTTTAATTCTCTAACTCCGCGGGAGCCATTCTATACGGGGGTATAGAAATGGGGCGAGTACCGGGTTCCAATCAATGCAGAAGTCTATATCCCTATCTGGTGGCATACCGGGAAGATCTGCAGGGAACACATCCAAAAACTCACAGACTACCGAAACTGACTCAATCGATGGTACTTGAGTAGTGTCACCCTTAAGATGTGCCAAGAAAGCTAGACAACCCTTACTAACCATCTTCTGAGCACGAATAAAGGAGATGATACGCACCGGATTGGGAGTGTAGTCACCCTCCCATACTAACTGATCTGCCCCAGGCTTGGCTAACGTCACTGTTTTAGCATTACAATCCAAAATCGCAAAGTTTGGGGAAAGCCAAGTCATACCCAGAATTACATCAAAGTCACCCATTTCTAAAATAACCAAATCTACATAAGTGTTGCTCCCCACAAAATTTACCAAACAAGACCTATACACTTTTTCGACTATCACAGACTCACCCACCGGAGTAGAAACACGAATAGGTATGTCAAGTAATTCACAATGTAAATTTAGGCCATTAGCAAATGAGGAAGATACATATGAAAACGTGGAGCCAGGGTCAAATAATACAGATGCCATGCAATCACAAACCAAGAGATTACCTGTGATAACAGCATCAGACGCCTCCGCTTCAGACCTCCCAGGGAAAGCATAACAATGGGCCCTATCATTTGTCTGTCCGTTGCCCCTACCATGTTGTGTAGTAGTGGCTCCGTTTTGCCCTTCACCTCTGCCGTTTTGGTGACCACCATAACTGTTCGGCCACCACGCCCTCCAGAAAAAACGACCTCTACCATTACCACCTCTTCTCTAGCCATTGGGGCTCTGTAACTCTGTTTTGGACAATTCCTCCTAATATGTCCAATCTCCCCACATCCATAGCACTCTCTGGAGTCAGGCATGGGTCTCTCGGAGTAGTGTGGACCGTTCTGAGTGGACCCCCACTACAGTCTGTAGTGAAGACTGTATTGGTCGATTTGAGTGACCTCCAGAGTTCGTCCTCTAGAATAAGAACCATTATACTCACCTCCCCTACGAAACCTCTTTGATGTCGATGTCGTGGTGAAGTCATCTGGTTTCACTCCTTCCACCTCAATCACAAAGTCTACCACCTCTTGGAAGGATGTTGCTGTTGCCGCTATCTGTAAGGCTGAAATCCGCAATTCTGACCTCAACCCTTTCACAAAACGGCGGATCCGTTCTTGTGGACTGAAACAAAGTTGCGTGGCATATCTGGATAGCGCGCGAAATTTAGCCTCATACGCGTTTACTGTCATCCTTCCCTGTTCAAGACTCAAGAACTCATCCCTCTTTCTATCTCTCAAAGTCCTTGGGATATACTTCTCCATGAATAGAGTAGAGAATGATTCCCAAGTCATAGGTGGTGCCTCTGTTGGTTGACACTCAACATGTGAACGCCACCACATTTTGGCGTTCCCTTGGAACTGATAGCTCACGAACTCGACACCAAACCTCTCTACTATCCCCATTTTGTGTAGTAGCTCATGACAATCAACCAGAAAATCATAAGCATCCTCAGATTCTGCACCCTTGAAGACTGGAGGTTTCAGTTTCAAGAACTTACTAAAAAGTTCATGTTGATCGCGTTTGTCATAATAGGCCCAGTAGTCAGACCGTGGAAATGTGCCTATTCCCAATGGTGCATCCATGCGGGGAGCCATAGTAGCCGCATGTCGTATCTCTGAAACCGAGGTGTTGGTGCAGAAACCACTGGAGGTGCTTGACCCTGATCAGACACCCGCTAAGATAAGCAAGTACTTGGTTGATCATCATCTGGGGTAGGTTGGTGGGGTGGCATTTCCTCATTCTGCCCTTGTTCAGTTTCCCCTTCCTCCACCCTCTCTAACTACCTCCTCAGTCGGTGGAGGAGTCACCGCCCTAGCATGATGAGTATGGGGGTGGTGCTCGTCCTCCTAGCTAGGAGGACGTCCTCCACGACGCCTCTCCCACGGCCTGTTGCCGTTGTTCTTCCTCGAGCCACAGCCCACAGGTGGCTTTGGCTCAGTCAGTTTCCTGTCTTTCCGTTGTCGCTGCTGGTGCGGTCGTTGCTCTAGTTCTAACCATCTGCTGCGAATAGAATGAAGATGGTCAGATACCAATTTGTATCACACCTAGATACCAATTGGACTCAAGTAGTAGCACGAAAGAAAGAATGAAAGAATGGAAATTTTTCCTAAAGTCTTATAGCCTCTCAAGGAAAAGTAAAGGCGTCCCCCTACCGTCCTTAAGACTCTACTAGACCTGTTCTTGTGTGATGAGACCAATGAACCTAATGCTCTGATACCAAGTCTGTCACGACCCAAATCGGGGACGCGACTGGCACCCACATTTCCCCGATGTGAGCGAACCAACCCATCTAACCTTAACATTTCAAGATATTATCAACAGAAATAATGCGGAAGACTTAAACTCATTAATAAAACAACTCAAAACTATTATTAATATTCCCAAAATCTGGAAGTCATCACCACAAGAACATCTATCTCAAACTACTAATCTAAGAATGTCTAAAAGCTAAAACAATTAAAAACTAGTCCATGCCGGAAGTTCAAGGCATCAAGACTTGAAGAAGGAGACCCAGTCCAAGCTAGACGCATTAGCTCACCCTGAATTTCCGATGGAGTGAAGACGGCTTGATCTACTGCTGAGTCGAAGTTGACGGAACGTTTGCTGCATAACACAAATAACAAAAGAAAAACATAAAAAGTGGGGTCAGTACAACCACACGTACTGAGTAGATATCATCGGTTAACTCAAAATAGGGAACAATATATATCAAATAATATTATAAATCAACTATAAACTCAACATGTAGCAACAACAAGTATCATAATCATCAATAACACCATCAAGTTCATTCATGAGGGCTCAAGCCTCATTACCATACTCATTTGGGAATTAAGTTCATTATGTTGAATATATTATCATCTTTCGAGAGATTCATATCTCTTTCTTCCTCTTGTGTGTCGGTACGTGACACTCCGATCCCCTACACTATGTGTCGGAACGTGACACTCCGATCCCCTATTGTGTCGGAACGTGACACTCCGATCCCCTATATGTGTCGGAACGTGACACTCCGATCCCCTACATGTGTCGGTACGTGACACTCCGATCCCCTATATCTACGTGTCGGTTCGTGACACCCGTCCCCTAATACTATGTGTCGGAACGTGACACTCCAATCCACTAATTCTATGTGTCGGAACGTGACACTCCGATCCACTAATCTCATTATATCCGTTCATCAAGCCTTCTTTAACCAAGGCATCATCAATCCCAATCACGTTTAATTCATCAAGCCTTCCTTTATACCAAGGCATTATCATTAATATCATAGATTAAGTTTCTTTCAAGATTTGGGATTCAATGGTTTTCATCATGCTTGTATTATCAACATCACATAATCATATTCATACAAACATACAATAAGCATATAGACAGGTTTACAATATCATCAACACATATATTCACTATCAAGAGTTCACACGATATATCGTAATACAAAACCATAACCTACCTCCACCGAAAGAATGGAATCAACAAGAAATTTCCCAAGCTTGCTATTCTACTCTCTCTCGATCTGATCTCTCTCTCTCCCTTTCTGTTCTTTCTCTTTTGTTTTATCCAACCCTCTTTCCTTTACCCTAATTAATCATATAATTAAGTGTGAAAAAGGACAATAAACCCCTCTAATTCACTTAAGGTTACCCCTTTTAACCCCTAAGTAATTAGACTTATTAATGTTACCTCAATCTTTGTTAATTAAGAAAGAATGATCAAAAACGACCCTTAAAAACGGTTGTGGAGAAATCCCAAACTGCCTGGGATTGTGCAGCCTGTGACGGGCCGTCATGCCTGCGACGGTCCGTCACACAGGCCGTCGTGTCCTCCCCAGACTCCAGATGGCTGCGACGGCCCGTCACCCCTGTGACGGTCCGTCCTGGCCCCTCCGTCATGACGGTCAGAAACTCGTTTTCTTGCACCAATTTCTCAAAAGTTGAAGTGTTTTGCAACGGGACTCACGACGGTTCGTCGTGGATGTGACGGCACGTCCTGCAGGTCCGTCACAATTTACAGAGAGTCGATTTTCAGTACCCAAATTCAAAATGCTAAGTGTCATGGGACGAATCATTCACGACGGGCCGTCGTGACTACAACGGTCCGTCACGACTTCCGTCGTCCCAGCCAGTTTTTCCAGAAATTATTCTGCTGCTCCAAAACGACTAAACAGGTCGTTACAGTTAGAGTTCCTTTTGAAATGTCTTTTATTAATAATCATAACTTAGTTTAGGTCAATGGGTCTACCCCTTTATATAGTCATAGTCACATCTCAATAGGAATTTCATGAGCACGTCCTTTCAATAAAATTCACACATGTAATTTTAGCACATTTACATCACCATATCATAATAACACACATATACAATTCGTCACCAATCTTATATCCTTACATCTTAAACAACAATCACGATCCATAAATCAAGACATTTCAATTAACATAATACCAACCCTATTAAATATTATTATAGGTATATACTTAAATGTGACTTCATTACTAAACACGAGTAATCATAATTGAAATAAATGTTTGAGATCACAAGACTTACCAAACATCCTTCACAAATTATCATCCAAGGTTTTACCATGAACAATCCAATTCAACCCATATATGGGTGTAATATAATTAAACAACAGTAACTAATACAATAATAAAGTCACTTGAAGCACTATATATCAATTCATCATTAGTTCATAACCTAGGGTAAAGGACTTGGGTCAATTTTATGATTTACTTCACATACTAGGTTAATTTATCAAGAACTAGAATAATTTAATCATAATACATCATCATCTAAGTATAATAACAAAAATATACCATAGAAAATACTATTTAGAAATTCAATTTCGTAATAGGAAGAAAACCCACATGAAACTCATCTTTTTGAAATCAATTTTAAAAGGATCCTATACCTTGTTATTTGTTGAAGATCAATGGATAAATCACCCTCATTTATAACCTAATTATCTTGACTTTCCTTCAATAGAGTTCTTCGATTTGGGAGAGAGAAAAAAGAGAGAAGGAAGAGCAATCGTATTTTAGGAATTGTGAGAGTTAGGTTAGTTTAATTAGGCTTAGGTCTTTTTATAAGTCATTAACTAACTTAATTAGACCTACCTTAACCCCTAAATAATTAAATAAACAACTAATTATTTAAATGAGGTAACTTAAAATTCACCAAAAAATAGCAGGATTGACCTACGAGACCCAGACCTACGGGTCGTAGGTCAATCGACGGCCAAGGCACCACCCATGCTGCACATCTGTCATTTTTGTCAGAAACTTTTAAAAATGACCCCTTTCTGAAATTTATAAGTTACCATCAATTGAGGTAATCGATGCACCGTCGATTGGACCACGCCTCGTAGCCTGCCCTTCGTCTATGGCTAATGTCTTAAATAGCTTTTACCCAAATGCAAGGGTCCTCCTCAAGGACCCTTGATTGGTATTTGGAGAGTCTTAACAAGAATTTTGACCCTAAACAAAATCTAATGCATGTTTAACACCTTACCAGAAAATTTCATTAAATTTTGACTCCTAAAACCTTGTTAAATAGTCTAAAAGTCACGCTAGCAGCTTTTGCACTAGTCTTCGGACGTCGTGGACATTCCTTGATGATTTTACTCAAAAATATTCTAAATGACTTTTTTACATTAGTATTGACGATAAATAAATGTTAAAACCCTTAGAAACTCAGGTGAGGATCTAGATTAGGTTTTAGACATTCAAAGTGTTACACGTCTCGACGTGAGATTGATGCTTTAAGAGGAGCGGAGTGACATAGCCTGACAGACAGACACAGTCCTCAGGCGCTGTAGAAAGTGCAGCGCGCAGGGCCTGACAAATAGAGTTTGTCCAAAGGTGCTCTGGTAGTCGTGGCACCCCAAGGTCTATCAGACGGGTTTTCAAACTTTTCTTCTCCAATTTTCAATTCTAAACCTCCCAATCTTATATCAATCCCACCCAAAACATTTTCAATCTCTATATACTTCATTACCCAATACATAAGACCCAAGAACCGTCCGGAAATATGAATCAAATCTACTTCGGATACACTAAAACTCAACAAACAAGAATTTAACAAATTTTCTTCAAGAACTCCCATATTCATCATTCCATATACTCTAATTTACTTAATTGGAATGAACTGGGTGTGGCTGAAAGTCCCCAACACCGAATGATCTGACATGCCTCGGTAGGGATCACCCTCGACGAAATCCACACGACGATCTTAGCATTCTTGGACAATTCTTGATCTTCCTCTTCTTTTCTTTTTTTTCTCCCAAACCCTAAGTGTTCTCAATTTTTGTTAACTTAATTGGCACTTATTTTTAACCCCCTAAATAACCCTTAAAATGAATTAGGAAATACTTGGGTGAAAAGACAACTTTGCCCTTACTGAAATACGGATTGGACTTTACTCAGTCCAACAACACAACTTTCAAAAGACATATATCCCCCATACGACATCGTGTTTGTGCAAACTCGGCAGCATTTGAAAGATCTTCCTAAGATATATCGAAATAAATAAATATATCATACAAACTCCTCCTGATCTAGGAGTTATTTCCATTTAAAAAATACCAAAACCCACTTTTGAAAATTGGAAATTTTCCAAATATCTGTATTTCTTTCCGAAAATGATTTTCCTTTGTTACCTAACATATTATTAGTTACTTTAAGTTACGAGATTTTACAATAAGTCAACCCAAAATGATATTAAACAAACTCATAAGCAACTAAAAGTAATACTTGTGCAATGCAAAGAATAGGACCTCATATCCCTATCTAAAGCTAAGCATTACATTAACTCACTTAAAACATGCATACAACATAATATCATACTTTATCATAACATGCATAAGTCATAAGTTCACATAAAGCCTAACATACATAACATGTAACCAAATTGATCAAACAACTCACTACGAGAAGCATCCCTTAGGATACCATATGTGCGATGAGTAAGAGAAATCACATACCCTACCTCACACTATGTTGTAACCTTTAATACCAACCCAAATAGTAGTTCAAATAATTTACTTATTCATTTAGTTTATTATATTAGGGAAGATAGTGTAATAACCGACATGAGACCATGAGATCTACATGGATTCCAGTGTTCTACTCCCACACCGAAAAGAGAGGGTAACACTTGCCTAAGGTGTAACCAATCTTACATAACTATCTAGGTGGATCCACTAAGCTATAGCAATATGTGGGCACATAGTTAAAGGTCAAGGAGATTGTACTAGATACCTTGACTTACCAACCTGGAGGTTTCAATCTCATGAGACAACACATATCTTGGGAATCTAGACTTACTAAACGTGAAGAAACCCATGAGGTCGTACTCACTAAACGTGATACCTCCATCTTATTTAAATGCCCTATGTGAATATTTCACTCATAATACCTCATAGATATTCATAAGTGAGAACTACCCTTTCACTTTAAGAACCTCATATAAGTTAGTAAACCTTTCGCTTTACACTTTTTTATAATCATGAGAAACTACTTTCAATCATATAATTATCATACCATAACATACTTGCATACTTCATAAAAAATGTAATAGTCTAGGGTTAAGTATGAGGAATAATTGCTATCACATTACAACCACATATTAAACATAGAAGCATTACAATCTAAATAACTCATACGTCATAATTGAATTCAAGAAGAATCAACCTTCATACCTTCTTGCCCTTTTCATTGCCTCCATACTTCAATTATCAAATATTAAATATCAAATTCAAAACTAAGGTACATTAAAGAAGACATTACATAATTAACATCAATATAGTAAATTAACATATTCATCATGTCCATGATTCACCACATCAATTCAATGTTTTCATGAAATTGGGGAAAGACATGGGTCCATGGAATCTTGAGTTAATACCAAAAATTAGCCATTAATATATACTTAAACAACATTAATTGACCGGAATTCATCACAATTTCTCCCTAATTTTGTTTTATCAAAGAAGACCATGTGTAGAGACACACCCTAAGTTGGGAAAGTTTGAAAATCTCTTTGAAAGAACCTCTTGGAGAAACGAATACAAAGATTGAAATAAATCATACCTTATGTTTTCATAAAACCAAGAAATTAAACTAAAAACTTGAGAAATTGGTGTTCGTCTCCAAGCTCCAAATTGCTCTTCAATGGAGGTTGACTAGAGAGAAATTTTTTAGAGAAGTGAGAGGGATTTGAGGAATTAATTAGAATATATAAAAATGAATTAAAACTGATACTAGATCAATATATATCCCCCACCTAAAATACCCAAAATATGTCTTACTTAATTGGGTTTTTTGTGAAGTCAAATTGACTTAATAACGACGTGAATGAATCTTGGAAGTGGTTGTGCGTCGCGGGGGCATTTCCAATCATTTTTCACCAATCAGGGTCGAAGATGAGATCCTCATGAAATCCCCACGTCGCGAGGAAAAATTCCTCTAGACAATTATGGCTTCACGATGCCCAAGGGGCTCCATATATTGGCTGTACGCAGGCTTCTTTAGCAGCCTACTTGCCAATGTTCGGGTCCCCCTCAAAGACCCTTCGAGTGGTCCTTGGGAATTCGTGGCTGAACGTTTAGAACCTAAAACATTATTTTACCAATTTAAAGTCTTTTTATTAGTTTTAGACTTTATTTGACACTTCCAAACCTTAACAAAAAATAGGGACGCTACTACTTCAATTTCGCTAGATTTCGAACGTCATGGTCTTTCTTTTACATTTAGGCTCTAATATATATAATTCAACTTTGTTACATTAGTCTGGTCTGGAAACATAATTTGAGTCATTAGTCTATTCTAGTTTAGAGGATTTTTAGGGTGTTACATTAATTGTATAATTGTGGTTGTATAAAGTGAGAAAGAGAGAAAAAAAAAACCGGATAGGGGAAGATCGTATTTGTATAATCATAAGTGTATATGACAAATATGTTTGCATTTGTATTTTGTAGATACAATTTTATCTTGCTTTATACAAATACAAACACAATGTATACATTTGTGTTTGTATATAGTGAGAGAGACCAATGAGCCGGACATATCTAGGAGAGTGGTGAGGGAGATTTAGAGAGGGAAAAAGATATGTGTATATATAGAATTTTCTCTCTCTTTATACAAAGACAAATGCATCATATACATTTGCGTTTTTGTATAAAGTGAGAAGGGCGAGCGAGCGCGATTCCGGACAAACTATGATTTTAGCATTTAGTTTGAATTAATAGTTTACTATTATATATAATTTCTCATTTATTTATTCCAAGAAATGTTATGTGCCTCACGAGTTATAAAAATTTTAACTTATTACTTTTTTATAAGAAAATTATATTAACTTAAAATCAAGTTCCTATAAGAACATTTCTAATAAAGCCAAATACTCCAAAAATGATTATTTTATTTATTTTTAAGGGTTTTTTTCCCTAAAAACCTTAGGAAGTCATTTAAATTACCCTAAATAAGTAGAAAAATTAGTTTCATAAATCAAACCCTCTTATTCACTCTTAAATTTCTACGCTCAAGAACTTAAAGAAAACGCTAAGGCTAGGGTTCATATTCCAATATTTTCCATCAAGTTTCATTAAGCACGTTGTTCTTCCAGGTACGTGAGCTTTCTCCTAGTGATGGAATTGTTCTTCCTCATGCCAATCATAGTTTATTCCATTATATTTGTTGATGAAATAGTTTATGTAGAGGATCTTAACAAATTCTTTAGTTTTGAAGTTCGTCCTTATATAATGGTGGTTTGGAGTTTTTCAAGAGAGGGTCTTATGAATGAGGTTGTTTCTTTCTATATTTTGAGTGAGATTTCATTAAATTGTGTTGGGTTAATGAATTAAAAAAAAAATTTAATAAACCAATCTATCCCAAACAAATTGGGACCTCAATGATCATATGAAATTCTGGGTTTCGGAGCGGGACGACGAAGGATCCTTCTCTGTCTTGCTCAGAGGATATTGAGTCCTCCGCCTCATGATTAGACGAACAAAGTTGTCTCCTGTGTTTCAAGTTTCAGTTTGGGTTCTCCTTAATTGTTGGAAGGTGCTTAATATCCAAATCAAATGTCTTAAATTATGTTTGTTTTTTTTCAAAATCATGATTATTGAGGGCCTCGAGTTGATTCGTTCATGTACATAATTCAACATGAATCATATGACTTGATCAGTAAGTCTCTGATGTCTTTAGAAGCCAATAATTTTGTTTCAAACTCAGTTTTGAGAAAAAGTCTAAAGGTTCTATTTTCATACAAAAATTAAAAATAAGATATGGTCATGAATGCCACTCTGTTTTAAAATTGTATATTAAATATATCACTAGTCGGAGCTACAATTTTAGTAATTTGATGTAACACACATCTCAAATTTTCAATGATATGTGGTAGTTTGAATAAATTGAGTCGGTGAACCTCTTCTTCAAGTAAATTTGGTGCTAAAATTGCTGCCTTAGCTTGGCTTTATTCTTAATTTATTACTTGATTGTTTTTCCCACTATTTTAGAACTCGAATTGAGTTTTCTTTATGGAGAAAAATTCTAGGCATATTATAGGACCTCTTTATGGTGTCTATTGTGAAAATCCCATCATGGTTCCCACAATTGTCATTTGATTCTAAAATTTCTCCATCTCAGACTAATGTGGTTTTACTGTTTGTACGATTTTATTAATATTGTGATCATATTCTTGACAGTGGGTTTGAATTCATAAGTCGTTTAGAAAGGAAGGATAAGCTTCGGTCTTGTGATTTAGACCGCGCATGATCGACTCAATGGTATACTACGACTTTTTTTTTAACTACGTTAGCATGAATGTTTGAGTTCATGAGATTAGTGTAAATTGGGGGAAGGGACCAAGGGTGACAGTGAGAACTTGGCGTCCTTGACTGGATTGTCTGCTTATGGACCTGGTAAATCTCGCCTTATTATTTTTAAGACAACTTTGTTTTGGTCCACTTAGTTACTTCTACTCTTTTGTTAGCACAACTTATTACTTGCGACGTCAAGGTTCTAGAAGGGATCTTTATGCATACATTTTTGGGTTTCTTCTTTATGGTGACCTTGTTCAACTGGCAGTTATTGATACACAGCCTAAGAGAACAATCTTTCTTACTCACAAATATGACTAGAGTGACCTAAGGTTAGAAATTTGGTCGAATGAAACCCTTATCAAGAAGATATCTTAATTACTCTTCTAACTATTTTAACTCAATTAATGTCATTCTATATGAAAAAATGGGTTGAGTATCGAGAATAATATCTATTTTGAAGTTTGTTTCTCTCTCGCGAGGTACTGTAGGAAGATCATAAAAAAGAACCTCTGGAGAACTTACTCAAAACTTTAACTGATTGATAGGTGTGTTTTCTTAAATATAGAGTCATTAAATTGAACAAAGTGATAGATACACCCCTTAGAAAGTACCTTTATGTCCTTAAGGTGTGAAATCAAATTAGCAGTATGAACTGTTGAGCTACCCTACTGTAACGACCTGTTTAGTCGTTTTGAGCAGCAGATTTTATTTCTGGAAAACTGGCTGAAACCACAGACCCCACGACGGACCGTAACAGGCACGACGGACCGTCGAGGGTGTCTCGTTTAAATATACTTAGAAATTCTGAAATTGGGTACTGAAAATCGACTCTCTAAACTTCGTAACGGAATGGCAGGACGGACCGTCACAAGTGTGACGGACCGTCACAAACTCCTTAGTGAAAAATGGAGTCTGGTCCTTGCGACGAGCTTCGTGACGGACCGTCGCAGGCACGACGGCCCGTCACAAATAGCGTAATCCCAGTTGGAGTTGGATTTCTGGTTAAGTTTTAAGGGACGTTTTGGACTATTCTTTCCTTAATTACAGATTTCGTGGGTTTATATTAATAACTCAAATTCTTGATGGATAAAAGAGGTAACTTTGGGTTAATTAGTGGGGTATTATTGCCATCCTTTACACTTAATAATATGTTAATTAGGGTAAAAGAAAGAGGTTTTGAATAAAAGAAAACAGAAAGAACAAGAGAGAAAGAGAGGAGTCGATCGAATTGGGAGAGGAGAAACGAGAAGCAGAACAAGGCTTTGGGGAAATTCTTGCTTGATCACTAGTCTTCGGTGGAGGTAGGTTATGGTTTTTACGATATTCGTAGTGAACTCTTAATAGTGAATGATATGTGTTGATAGTATTGTAAACCCTGCTATGTGCTTAATTGTATGCTTGCATGTTTGTGAATATGAAATTGTGATAAACTAAGCATGACGAAGCTATTGAATCCTAATATCTTGAAAGAAACCCTAGTTCACTTGTTAATGATGATGCCTTAGTGTAAAAGAAGGCTTGATGAATTAGGGGATCGGGTGCCACGTTCCGGTACCAGGATAGAATGAGGATCGGAGTGTCACGTTCCGACACCAGGATAGAATATGGATCGGGTGGGTGCCACGTTCGGTACCAGGATAGAATGAGGATCGGAGTGTCACGTTCCGACACCAGGATAAAATATGGATCGGGTGCCACGTTCCGGTACCAGGATAGAATGAGGATCGAGTGCCACGTTCCGGCACCAGGATAGAATATGGATCGGAGTGTCACGTTCCGACACCAGGATAGTATATGGAGCGGGGTGTCACGTACCGACACAAGGGGAAGAAAGATAATGAATCTTGAAAGATAATGAATATACTCAATCTAATGAACCCAATTCCCAAATGAGTATGGTATTGAGGTTTGGGTCCTCATGTGTGAATTTAGTGGAAATTGTTAATGATATAGTATTTGTTGTGCTACATGTTAAGCATCATAGTTGATTTTATAATATTACTTGATATATATTATATTCTATTTTGAGTTGGCCGATGATATCTACTCAGTACTTGTGGTTGTACTGACCCCCTACTTTTATGTTTTCTTTTTTGTTATTTGTGGAATGCAGCAAACGTTCCGTCAACTTCAACTCAGCAATAAATCAAGCCAGTCTTCGTCACACCGGATCTTCAGGGTGAGCTAACGCTTCTAGCTTTGACTGGATCTTCTTCTTCAAGTCTTGATGCCTTGAACTTCCGGCATGGACTAGCTTTTATGTATTTTTAGCTTCTTAGATATTCCTAGTTTAGTAATTTGAGATAGATGTTCTTGTGATGATGACTTCCAGATTTTGGGGATAATAATAATGGTTTTGAATTGTTTTTATTAATGAGTTTAAGTCTTCCGCATTATTTCTGATTGTTATACATTGAAATGTTAAGGTTTATATAGGTTGGTTGCTCACATAGGAGGGTAAATGTGGGTGCCAGTCGCGGCCCTGATTTGGGTCGTGACAAACTTGGTATCAGAGCATTAGGTTCGTTGGTCTCATCACACAAGAACAGGTCTAGTAGAGTCTTAAGGAACGGTAGGGGGACGCCTTTACTTTTCCTTGAGAGGCTATAAGACTTTAGGAAAATTTCACTCTTTCATTCTTTCTTTCGTGCTACTACTTGAGCCCAATTGGTATCTAGGCGATACGAATTGGTATCTAACCATCTTCACTCTATTTCGCAGATGGTTAGAACTAGAGCAACGACCGCGCCAACAACGACACCGGCAAGACAAGAAACAACTGAGCCAGCCACTGGGGCTGTGGCCGAGGGAGAACAGCGGCAAGAGGCCGTGGTAGAGGTCGTGGGAGGACGTCCTCTAGAGGAAGAGGACGAGCACCTAGCCCCTCTGATGCTAGGGCAGTGACTCCTCCACCGACTGAGGAAGTAGTAAGAGAAGGGGAGGATGGGGAGAATGAACAAGTGCAGCATATGGAAATGCCACCCCAACCTACCCCAGAAATGATTAATCAAGTTCTGGCCTATCTTAGCGGGTTATCTGATCAGGGTCAGGCACCTCCAGTGGTTTCTGCACCAACACCTCCGGTTTCAGAGATACGACATGCGGCAACTATGGCTCCCCGCATGGATGCCTCATTGGAAATAGGCACATTTCCATGTCTGACTACTGGGCCTATAATGACAAATGATCAGCATGAACTTTTCAGTAAGTTCTTGAATTTGAAACCTCCAGTCTTTAAGGGTGCAGAATCAGAGGATGCCTACGATTTTCTGGTTGATTGTCATGAGCTACTACACAAGATGGGTATAGTGGAGCGGTTCGGTGTTGAGTTCGTGAGCTATCAGTTTCAAGGGAACGCCAAAATATGGTGGCGGTCACATGTTGAGTGTCAACCAACAGAGGCACCACCTATGACTTGGGAATCATTCTCTAGCTTGTTTATGGAGAAGTATATCCCAAGGACTTTGAGAGATAGAAAAAGGGATGAGTTCTTGAGTCTTGAGCAAGGAAGGATGACGGTTAATGCATATGAGGCTAAATTCCGCGCATTATCCAGGTATGCCACCCAACTTTGTTTCAGTCCCCAAGAGCGGTTTTTCCGGTTTGTGAAGGGGTTGAGGTCAGAATTGCGGATTTCGGCCTTACAGATAGCGGCAACGGCAAAATCCTTCCAAGAGGTGGTAGACTTTGTGATAGAGGTGGAAGGAGTGAAGCCAGATGACTTCACCACGACATCGACATCAAAGAGGTTTCGAAAGGGAGGTGAGTTCAATGGTTCGTATACTAGAGGACAGAGTTCTAGAGGCTACTCAGTTCGACCAATTCAGTCTTCACTACAGACTGTAGTTGGGGGTCCACCTCAGACCGGTCACCACTTCTCTGAGAGGCCGATGCGTGAACCCAGAGAATGTTATGGATGTGGGGAGATTGGACACATTAAGAGGTATTGTCCAAACCAGAGTTACAGAACCCCACTAGCTAGAGGTAGGGGTGGTCATGGTAGAGGCCGTCATTCTGGAGGACGCGGTGGTCGAGGTAATGGTGGTCACCAAAACGGCCGAGGTGATGGGCAAACTGGGGCCACTACATCACAACATGGTAGGGGCAATGGACAGACAAACGATAGGGCCCATTGTTACGCTTTCCCTGGGCGGTCCGAAGCGGAGGCGTCTGATGCTGTCATCACAGGTAAGCTTTTTGTTTGTGATTGCATGGCTTCTGTATTGTTTGATCCTGGATCCACATTTTCTTATGTATCTTCCTCATTTGCTAATGGTCTAAATTTACATTGTGAATTACTTGACACGCCTATTCGTGTTTCTACTCCGGTGGGTGAGTCTGTGATAGTTAAAAAGGTGTATAGGTCTTGTTTGGTGAATTTTGTGGGGAGCAACACTTATGTAGATTTGGTTATTTTAGAAATGGGTGACTTGATGTAATTCTGGGTATGACTTGGCTTTCTCCGAATTTTGCGATTTTGGATTGTAATGCTAAAACTTTTACGTTAGCCAAGCCTGGGGCAGATCCGTTAGTGTGGGAGGGTGACTACACTTCCAATCCGGTGCGTATCATCTCATTTCTTCGTGCTAAGAAAATGGTTAGTAAAGAGTGTTTAGCTTTCTTGGCCCATCTCAAGGATGACACTACCCAAGTACCTTCGATTGAGTCGGTTTCGGTAGCTCGAGAATTTTTGGATGTGTTCCCTGCAGATCTTCCTGGTATGCCACCGGATAGGGATATTGACTTCTGTATTGATCTTGAAGCGGGTACTCGCCCCATTTCTATACCCCATTATAGAATGGCTCCCGCTGAATTAAGAGAATTAAAGGCTCAACTTCAAGAGTTGTTGAGCAAAGGCTTCATTAGACCAAGCGCATCCCCTTGGGGTGCTCCGGTTTTGTTTGTGAAGAAGAAGGATGGGAGTTTTCGGATGTGCATAGACTACCGGCAGTTGAACAAGGTAACGATTAAGAACAAGTATCCTCTTCCTCGCATTGATGACTTGTTCGATCAACTACAAGGTGCTTGTGTCTTCTCGAATATCGACTTGAGATCCGGTTATCATCAATTGAAAATACGGGCGACGGATGTGCCAAAGATTGCTTTTCGAACTAGGTATGGGCATTATGAATTCGTAGTGATGTCTTTTGGTCTTACAAATGCCCCCGCTGCTTTTATGAGCTTGATGAATGGGATTTTTAAGCCATATTTGGATCTCTTTGTGATCGTGTTTATTGATGATATATTAGTATACTCAAAGAGCAAGAAGGAACATGAAGAGCATTTGAGAATGGTATTGGAAATGTTGAGGGAGAAAAAGCTTTACGCCAAGTTCTCTAAGTGTGAGTTTTGGCTAGATGCAGTGTTCTTCTTGGGGCACGTGGTTTCTAAGGATGGAGTAATGGTGGATCCATCTAAGATTGAGACGGTGAAAAATTGGGTAAGACCTACTAATGTGTCAGAAATAAGGCGTTTTGTGGGGTTAGCTAGTTACTACCGCCGATTCGTCAAGGGATTCTCTTCTATTGCTTCTCAATTGACGAACTTGACTAAGCAGAATGTTCCATTTGTATGGTCAGATGAATGTGAGGAAAGTTTCAGAAGCTTAAGACTTTGTTGACTACCACACCATTCTTACCTTGCCAGTAGTAGGGTAAGTAAAAACTTCATTGTTTATTGTGATGCATCCTATTCTGGGTTGGGTGCAGTGCTAATGCAAGAGAAGAATGTGATTGCTTATGCTTCGAGGCAATTAAAGGTACATGAACGTAACTATCCGACCCATGATTTGGAGTTGGCCGCGGTAGTATTTGCACTAAAGCAATGGAGACACTATTTATATGGGGTTAAGTGTGAAGTTACACGGATCATCGTAGCCTTCAGTATGTCTTTACTCAAAAAGATTTGAACTTGAGACAGAGGAGATGGATCGAACTACTGAAGGACTATGACATCACTATTTTGTATCATCCGGGGAAAGGCGAATGTTGTAGCGGATGCTTTAAGTAGAAAGGCGGGAAGCATGGGAAGTCTAGCTCATTTGCAAGCTTCTAGACGCCCATTGGCTAGAGAAGTGCAGATTTTGGCTAACGACTTGATGAGGTTAGAAGTAAATGAGAAGGGAGGATTGTTGGCTAGTGTGGAGTCAAGATCTTCTTTTCTTGACAAGCTTAAGGGAAAACAGTGTGATGATGAGAAACTAAGGCGAATCCAAGATAAAGTATTGCGAGGAGAGGCTAAGGAAGCGACAATCGATGAGGAAGGTGTTTTGAGAATCAAGGGAAGGGTATGTGTACCCCGAGTTGATGATTTGGTCAACACTATTCTGGCAGAGGCTCATAGTTCAAGGTATTCGATACATCCGGGTGCGACCAAGATGTATCGTGACCTAAAGCAACACTTTTGGTGGAGTAGAATGAAGCGCGATATTGTTGACTTTGTTGCTAAATGTCCAAACTGTCAACAAGTAAAATATGAACACCAAAGGCCCGGAGGAACACTTCAGAGAATGCCCATTCCTGAATGGAAGTGGGAGAGAATCGCAACGGACTTCGTGGTTGGTCTTCCAAAGACAATGGGTAAGTATGACTCCATTTGGGTGATTGTTGATAGGTTAACTAAATCTGCTCACTTCATTCCGGTCAAGGTGACTTACAATGCAGAGAGGTTAGCCAAGATCTATATCGCAGAAATCGTCCGACTGCATGGGGTTCCACTATCCATCATATCAGATAGATGTACGCAGTTTACTTCTAAGTTCTGGAAAACATTGCATGCGGAATTGGGTACTAGGTTGGACCTTAGTACTGCGTTCCATCCTCAGACCGATGGTCAGTCTGAGCGAACGATTCAAGTGTTGGAGGATATGCTTCGTGCATGTGTGATAGAGTTTGGTGGCCATTGGGATAGCTTCTTACCCTTAGCGGAGTTTTCATACAATAATAGCTATCTCTCAAGCATCGATATGGCTCCATTTGAAGCATTGTATGGTAGGAGATGTAGGTCTCCCATTGGTTGGTTTGATGCATTCGAGGTTAGACCTTGGGGTACTGATCTTTTGAGGGATTCATTAGAAAAAGTGAAGTCTGTTCAAGAAAAGCTTCTAGCGGCGCAAAGTAGGCAAAAAGAATATGCAGATCGAAAGGTTAGAGACTTAGAGTTCATGGAGGGTGAACAAGTCTTGTTGAAAGTTTCGCCCATGAAAGGGGTGATGCGGTTTGGTAAAAGAGGTTAGCTTAGTCCAAGGTATATCGGACCATTTGAAGTACTTAAGCGAGTAGGGGAGGTGGCATATGAGTTAGCCTTGCCTCCAGGGCTGTCCGGAGTGCGTCCGGTATTTCATGTGTCGATGTTGAAGAGATACCATGGGGATGGAAATTACATCATCCGTTGGGATTCAGTTTTGCTTGATGAGAACTTGTCTTATGAGGAGGAGCCTGTTGCTATTTTAGATAGAGAAGTTCGCAAGTTGAGGTCAAGGGAGATTGCATCCATCAAGGTGCAATGGAAGAATCGACCGATTGAAGAAGCCACTTGGGAGAAGGAGGCAGATATGCAAGAAAGATATCCACATCTGTTTAAGGATTCAGGTATTCCTTCTCGCCCTTGTTTTCCTTCTTGTGATCGTTCGGGGACGAACGATGGGTAAATTGGTATCTATTGCAACGACCTGTTTAGTCGTTTTGAGCAGCAGATTTTATTTCTAGAAAACTGGCTGAAACCACGGACCCCACGACGGACCGTCACAGGCACGACGGACCATCGAGGGTGTCTCGTTTCAATATACTTAGAAATTCTGAAATTGGGTACTGAAAATCGACTCTCTGAACTTCGTAACGGAATGGCAGGACGGACCGTCACAGGTGTGACGGACCGTCACAGACTCCTTAGTGAAAAATGGAGTCTGGTCCTTGCGACGAGCTTCGTGACGGACCGTCGCAGGCACGACGGCCCGTCACAGGTAGCGTAATCCCAGTTGGAGTCGGATTTCTGGTTAAGTTTTAAGGGACGTTTTGGACTATTCTTTCCTTAATTACAGATTTCGTGGGTTTATATTAATAACTCAAATTCTTGAGGGATAAAAGAGGTAACTTTGGGTTAATTAGTGGGGTATTATTGCCATCCTTTACACTTAATTATATGTTAATTAGGGTAAAAGAAAGAGGGTTTGAATAAAAGAAAACAGAAAGAACAAGAGAGAAAGAGAGAGTCAATCGAATTGGGAGAGAGAAACGAGAAGCAGAACAAGGCTTTGGGGAAATTCTTGCTTGATCACTAGTCTTCGGTGGAGGTAGGTTATGGTTTTTACGATATCGTAGTGAACTCTTAATAGTGATGATATGTGTGTGATAGTATTGTAAACCCTACTATGTGCTTAATGTATGCTTGCATGTTTGTGAATATGAAATTGTGATAAACTAAGCATGACGAAGCTATTGAATCCTAATATCTTAAAGAACCCTAGTTCACTTGTTAATGATGATGCCTTAGTGTAAAAGAAGGCTTGATGAATTAGGGGATCGGGTGCCACGTTCCAATTCCGGTACCAGGATAGAATGAGGATCGGAGTGTCACGTTCCGACACCAGGATAGAATAGGGATCGGGTGCCACGTTCCTGTACCAGGATAGAATGAGGATCGGAGTGTCACGTTCCGACACCAGGATAGAATATGGATCGGGTGCCACCGTTCCGGTACCAGGATAGAATGAGGATCGGAGTGCCACGTCCGGCACCAGGATAGAATATGGATCGGAGTGTCACGTTCCGACACAAGGATAGTATATGGAGCGGGTGTCACGTACCGACACAAGGGGAAGAAAGATAATGAATCTTGGAAGATAATGAATATACTCAATCTAATGAACCCAATTCCAAAATGAGTATGGTATTGAGGCTTGAGTCCTCATGTGTGAATTTAGTGGAAATTGTTAATGATATAGTATTTGTTGTGCTACATGTTAAGCATCATAGTTTATTTTATAATATTACTTGATATATATTATCTTCTATTTTGAGTTGGCCGATTATATCTACTCAGTACTTGTGGTTGTACTGACCCCCTACTTTTATGTTTTCTTCTTTGTTATTTGTGGAATGCAGCAAACGTTCCATCAACTTCAACTCATCAATATAAATCAAGCCAGTCTTCGTCACACCGGATCTTCAGGGTGAGCTAACGCTCCTAGCTTGGACTGGATCTTCTTCTTCAAGTCTTGATGCCTTGAACTTCCGGCATGGACTAGCTTTTATGTATTTTTAGCTTCTTAGATATTCCTAGTTTAGTAATTTGAGATAGATGTTCTTGTGATGATGACTTCCTGATTTTGGGGATAATAATAATGGTTTTGAATTGTTTTTATTAATGAGTTTAAGTCTTCCGCATTATTTCTGATTGTTATACATTGAAATGTTAAGGTTTATATGGGTTGGTTCGCTCACATAGGAGGGTAAATGTGGGTGCCAGTCGCGGCCCCGATTTGGGTCGTGACACCTGCACTTTAGAACCTTCTCATTTAGAAAACGATACTTGACTAATCCTATTTTATTGTCAACTAAGGCATAACAAGCATGAACCTTTCACATAACTGAGATGACATCAAAGTCCACCATATCTAGATCAACTACTTAGGTTATGGTGTCCCGTTTATGGACAGATATTGTACAATCACAATACATTCTTGCTGTTAGGATAGACTCACCCACAAGTGTAGAAACACAAAAGGGCTCAAGAAAGAAGTTGATTAAGAAAAACATTGAACCTCGTGTATACATAAAGATTCACAAAATACAAACTCGCACTTGGATCAAGTGACGTATATATTAATAGAAAATACTTTAAGAATACCAGTGGCACATTTGGCGAGTAGAACCTGTTTATATAGTACTACACAATGGGGGTGTCGAAGAAGTTTTGGCCCTGCTACCCCAAACCTGGTTCCGCATCTGGTATTCCCTAAAAAGTGAACCATCATTAAACATTGGTAGCAACCACGGATAACAACATGATATTCTCTAGTTGAAGCTTACTACACTTACCACTAAGTGGGTTATGAGTAAACACTGGTTCCACTCTTCCCTAGGACTGAGAAACTAAGCTCTGAAATTCTATACGTTTTAGTTCCTTAAAATCATTCTATTTATTTGTTGCAGGTGCACTAGCAAAAAAGGGAGTATGCTCAAATGACCTCTTCCGCAAGGATGAATGATTAACATTCCCTGTCTTCTCATGGAGGGACTCATGATTTGTTGTCTAGATCTCTTACTGCAGATATCTTCCCTATATTTCATATTAGTCTTTCTCAAACTAATGTACATGAATCATGAGTGTTTCTATGTCCATGTCCTCTATTATCATAGTCGTCTTACCTACCTTATTTTTCAAGCGGGCTAGCCTAGACATAAAAAAAACTCATGCTACTAACTATATCAACCACCATCTCAAGAGGATAGTGTGATAGATGAATTAAAATGAGGATTTAGTCTTGCACAATCATAAATTGAAGCTTCAAGTAAATGAAATCTCTTGCGCTTTCTTCCCTTAGCTCTTGCGAGTTAAACAGCCTAAGAACGCAACTTCAAAAACAACCCTACTCAAAGGGGGTGCTCCCTATAGCCTGTTCTTCTTCCATTGATCATACCACATCATCACAACACCTTTTAGCTTTTATGAGACTAATTTTTCACCCATTGATTCAATAACACTCTTTACCTCAAACGCGTTTGAAGTTCTTTCACAAACTTATTTAGATCCACCTTTGACCCTTTCAGCTTTATGGGGTTCATCCTAAAAAAACTCACGGGTTTTTTATGTATCAGAAAAATTGTGATGACCCACTCCTTGTTGACCAACCTGGTTTTCCACAACCTGAGTCACATTCTAGATAACATTCTTGAATTTCGTAAAAGTGACATCTGAGTGGGTTGCACTTCTAGTATTTATCCTAATAGGACTAATATTTGTCTTAGTAGGACATCCTCGATTAGCTCTTCATGTGGTATGATCTGAAATAACACGCGTATTAGAAATTTTTATAGAGTTGAACTCTATCACACGAACAAGAATGAGAAGAAACTGAAATGTTCCTAAATGTTGTATCCTCCCAATCATTGATTGACGTGCTTTACACCAAAAAAGGCACAACTAGACACGACTTCATAGAGACCCTAAGAACTCTTAAATCTTTGATGTGATACGAAGTTTGTCAAACCCAAGCCTGCACCCTCAATGTGGCTGGCACCAAGGAACTATTTATGATCCCCAAGAAAAACCCTGGTATAGTTGACCACTTAGCAGAGGACAAATTGAAATGAAGATAGTCATAAAACATACATATATATCAACATAAAATCATTTATCATGCATAAAAATATGTAATTGCAATAATATTAATAATAATACTTTGCAAAATAATATTTAAAGGATAGAAAATATAGGGAAATTTTAACTTTAACATCTATGAAATCTAATACTAGGATAGATGTAGAGAAAAAACTTATCAGAACTCAACAATAACATGAAAATAAATGTAAAAACCTCAAGAAAGAAACGAGGGTAGCCAAAGCTATCTAAAGTGTACAATGATCTCAACGTAACATCTGTTGATAATCCTCAATACTTATATCTGCATCATAATAAGATACTGGTTGAATGACATCAATACATTTGAATGCATGGGTATGTAATATGGGTGAATAGGACAATAAAAGAACGGGCGAAGGAACCAAAAACAACTCAACACTATATCCAATACATGAATATGAAGTAAAAACCCTTTAACCTTAACAATAAGATATTCCATAAAAGCAATATGAAAAATAAAATACTTTAATTGTAGGTAGTTTCTCTAACATAACTATTACCATTAGACTAGTAGTGATGTGCAATATTTCACCCATGTTTCAAGTGTCATCCTATACTTTGTCAGGGTATACTATGATAGTATTACTATGGATCTTTCTAGTATTCCTTCTCAAAGGTAGTGAGGAGTTGCATGAAAATCTGTGCTTTTCTATCCTTCGCTTGTACATAAATTGTTTAGAATTCTGAGTTATAATACACTCGAACCCAATTCGATGCTCAATCCTACACACAAAATAATACTAAATACATATTATTCTCAATTTACCCTTATAATATATTGTAGCACTCCTTAATTCATCATGAGCTATGAGTTATGGTCATTTTTAGTTGACCCAAAACTCAAAATTAACATAACTTTACCAATTTTCAAAATTTTTGTTCTTTACAAAAATGATTCTTTCTAATTCGCCCTTTCTAGATGCACAGTGTTATAGTCATGTTCCAACACACTAATTGGGATCGGGCATCACATTCCAGCACATTAACAGTTTGCGTATGGGTTCCATGAGAGGACCATTTAATTGTAATTTTTACTTTCTAATGAGAATGTGGAATTAAACATTGCTCCTAAAATGACTACCAGCATTGTAACACTCCGGAAACTTATAGGTAACTCGACAAAAAGGAAAGGGTTAAAAAATAGAACATGACCCCCCGTAGATTACAGACCATCTAGAGTTGACATAAGGGATATATTCAAGGGTAAAGGGAAAGGGCCAAGAAAAATGGATAAAACAAATCCAAAGGAAAATGCTGCCCCAAACATGGGCACACTACCTCAACTTCCACGGCATTCACAAGGCCATTGGTCTTGTCCACTGCTAGTGGGAGGCCTCGTTGAGTTGCCTTGTCAAAGGAGGAGAACCCCCAAGTGTCCTACCCACTACCTCAAGGTTCACGAGAGGGACCATCCCAAGTGGTCTTGACCATGGCTAGGGGATCGCCTCGTGAAGATTCCTTGGTCTTTTGAGCTAGGGGTCCCAAGTAGCATAGTTACTCCCTATGGACCAGGAGAGGACCACAACTCATTTTCTTGAGCACGACTCGTAGAGCCCCTTATGGGAATGTCTTCGGAATGTAAGCGAAAGAAAACATATTCCTAGCTACTTCCCCACACTTCATGAGTAGGACCAAAAATTTGGTCCTCAGCACGAATCGTGAAGGCGTCTCGTGGTACCTACGTGTGGTCACTTAAAGAAGGTTAAGTCTTTGCTATTTTAGTACAATTAAAGTGAGGTCGTTTTGGTTAAGTCTGGGGTCATTATATAATTTTTTTAAAGTAAAAATCCCCTAAACTAAGTCATTTTTCACAAACACCTTCCTCACAATATTTCTCTCTCTAAACTAAACTCAAGAAGAAGGGTAAAATTGGAGTTATGATTTGAAGAATCCAAATCTTGTTCCTCAAATTTCTTGGAGGTTCTTTATCAATGTTGGTGGCATTTAATCTATGGGTAACTCTCACCCATAGAATCCCTTAAAACTTGGTTTCAAAGATTTCAATTTCCCTATAAATTAGGGTTTCAATCTAAGTCATGGATTATGATTGAATTGATGATTAATTGTTGATTATAATGGAATCCCCCAAAGAACCCGTGAATGCCCTATTTTATTAAATTGTGACTCTGATGTGGGTTAATGGATTATAGTAGCATGTGAATATATTATTTTATGCTGATTGAGTTTATTGAACATGATATTTTCAATATCTAATGTAGTAATTCTAGATGTTTGGGTTTAATGTGATTCATGGTCCTTGAAGGGAAAAATTAAGAGGGTTTGTACATTTAATATAATTTAGGAAATACCAGGGTGAAAATACTAATTTACCCTAACTAAAATCCAAATTGAATTTTTTTAGTACAACATCCCAACTTTCAAAAGTCATATCTCCCTCGTACGACATCGAAAATGCGCAAACTTAGCATCGTTGGAAAGATCTTCTCAAGATCTTTTCAACGATATAAATAACTCACCCTAACTCCTCTTCAATTAGGAGTTACGGTCGTTTGAAAATGACCAAAAAACTCACTTTTAACACTTGGGAAATCTGGAAAATTTCCCTATTTTCTTCCAGAATAATTATTCTTGTTTTCAAGTTAAAAGATTTTACAGGTACTTATGAATTTTCCCATTAATTTATCATATTTATCATGCAATGCTTTTGATTTGTTAGAATTAATGTTAAGATTAGATTATCTTATATTTAATTTAAGATGTTAATAACTATGAATTTTATAGTATTTTGTCAATAATTAATTAAACTATAAGTGAGATATGACGAAAATTATGGTAATCTACATTAGAAAAAAATATTCATTATAAATTTGTGAAAAATGTATCTCATTCACCTTTTTCCATTTTTAACTTTCTTTTGAAAGATAATTGTTTACATTTATATATCCTCCTCTCTTTTTATCAAACCCCGAGAGCACCCCGTATATGTGACACGACGTACAAGACTCCCTAGAGTATCATAAAAGCCTCATAGAATTCATAACATTCGATTAAAAGGAAAAAAAGAAACGAAATTATTTAATATCCAAACACTACAAATCACATCATTTAAAATCATTGAGGAAGTCTACCATCTCATGTGGTCATCTAACCAAGACATAGGAATCTAAAGATAGGATCACGTACCTTCAAAGTCCAAAGTCTAAAACAAATACTAGAGATAATCTATACAATTAAATACAACACAAACTTCTAAATACTTGTCCTCGAATCATGAGTACATACAACTTGATCTTGAATAACTTCTTTCAAGCCATTGATCTAGAGAACTTTATACATTTGTCGAAACCTACACTAGTAGTAAAGTAAGAGAAAATATGGGTTAACACAATTAAGTACTTAGTATGGAAGCCATGCACAAAATCCTAAAAACATGCATAATAGGGACATTTAGTTGAAACCATTCTAGATGAAACTTTTGAATATCATCTTAAAAGAGTTGTAGAATCACAAATCATAAGAAACACATATAGTTCATAAAAGTACTCAGGATAGCAACATAACCATAAGGATAGTCTTCAATAATCATAATGTAAATATCAATCCTCATAAGACATAATAGAATAATAATATAAGTAACCATGGGTTTGCACTTGATCCAAGTGTAGATAAAGCCCCATAACCCCATCTTCATTTAGTACCACCTTTGGATCGCCACACTCATACTTACCATAAATTAGTCTCATCCATAGTTCATATACACAGATAAAGATACATTCATAATCACTAGCTCATGTCAAGAAAAGTCAATCATAACACTAACACAATTGGAGCATGAATTAACTCATAAGCCCTCATAATAAAATGGAACTACACCATGCCTACTTTAGAAGTCTACTTGTTCCATGCATGAGTGGCATCCCATAATACCCCTCATACTAAGTAAATGATCTTGAGCAGTCATTAATCAAAGTTCATGCAACATATTCATAACATACGTATAAGGATTCACATATCTTCATATCATAAGGAAACCATACCATTACCCCTTTACAAGTCTACTTGTGCAATGTATAAGTGAACTCCTTTACCCACAGTCACACTAAGTAAAGCACATTAAGATGTCACAAGTATAGTTCACATTCATAATTCATGAGCATAATTCATACTCATAGTACATACACATGACTCATACTCATAGTACATAGACATCCTTCATATTTATTGTACATATCCATAAGAGGAACAGACCATAACTACTATAAAAGTCCACTTGTGACATGCATGAATGACATCCCATACTGCCACTCATACTAAGTATACCTTTTTGAGGAACCATAACACATAACTCAGTATCATATTCACAATTAATGTTTTTGTTCATTAAATATAATGCAACCTTAACTGACATAAACCATGTGAGATACATACAATCTGGTGGTCATATAACCCGAAACCGAAAGAAGGCGTCCTACTTGCATAAGGTAGAGCTAATATATTTAGCTTTTAGGCTGATCCACTAGATAAAGACCTATGTAGGCACATACTTATGGGTTAGGGAGATTGCTACTAGAGACCTGACCTATTGTTTTAGAGGGAGAATTTCCATCTTATTGAAGCGTATGTAGAAGACCCGACCTATTGTATTAGCGGGAAGGCCTTTGCTCATTTTAAATCTCTGTTTAGTGCTAAGCGTTATTCCCGAACTTATACATAGTTAGTGTGAATTACATTTACATATGTGAGAGAATAATTTTCCCTTCATTTAACACTACTTTAACATAGCTCATTGATTTAATAAGGTGAGTACTACCTTCCACCCATAGAATCATCATATACGTGTCATAAATCCTTTTACATACATTCATAGTGTTTTCATGAGAATAACCTTTCAATTACCACAATAGGACCATCATAGACATGTACATTTCATGCATTATACTTTCAATAGACACTATAGATACACCATAATCATGTTTGTGCATAGAGTGTGTGGTTTCCCTTAATATGACACAACAACAACAACAACATCAGCACAAATACTTCCCTATCAAAGTGTTCATAAGTATGTGTATATTACCATAATCATGCATAATCTTCATATATTGTATTTAAGGATTTATAGACCATCTAAAAAAACACATCCACATTCACTATACTAAACATGAACATAATCACAATTCAAGTAGTTCATTCATTGCATGAGTAAGCTCATATAATCATATTAAAGGTCATGTGGGTATAACACTTCCACAATAGGACAATATACAATTCAACATGCTCCATAAGTACACACCTCCACCTTTCAAGTGATCAATCATTCCATACATTATAACTAAACACCTCCACCTTTCAAGTGGATCAATACTTCATACATAATAGATAAAACACCTCCACCTTTCAAGTGGATCAATACGTCATACATAATATATAAACATCTCAACCTTTCAAGTGGGTCATCATTATATCAGAATCTTCCAGGTAAACTAACCACATGCTCCATTCTTACACATGTATCGTCATATAGAATTAAGTAACCCAATCTCAATACTAATTATCCATGGTTCATCATATAATACCAAATAAAGTTCGTTCATGTCTACAATATTCAACTGTAAGAAATTCATTTCTAGGTGATCTAGTCTAAGGTAAGTCATCAAAAAGTTCACATATAACCCCTCAATTTGACTCTTTCATGACATAAACTAGGCTATATAAATTTCACCTCAAAATCTTAGGTTGATCAAGAATACATGTCTAATTATACTTAAATCATGTAATTACATTAAAACAATTTCACATTCGATCAATTAAATCAACTTCTAATACAATTCATAAAGTAGACAAGACTCAAAGCTAGGATTGTGGAAAACTCATGATCCATTGGAATTCAAGTTAAAATCATATGAGTGCAGTAATATGATCAATAATAAACATAAATGAACCTTTTAAAACAATTTTGGAAGAAATTCATGGGGTTGAGTTGAAACCTAGCTTTTCAAGATTTCTAGAATTGAATTAAAAGCTTTTGGGGAGGCTTTATGGGTGATAACTACACATTAAAACATCCATACCATGACTAAGAATCTCCGAGAAATTTAGGTTAGAACCTTAAGAGTCTACAACCCTAACTTCAATGGTTTCCTTTTCTTCTTTGAGTTTAGAGTGAGAAATATTGGAGGAAAATCATGTCTTAAAAAGATATATAGTTTCTATCAAATGAATAAAATAATTAGGACTCAACTTGGGAAAGAACTAAGGTCCCTTAAAGTTTGTACTTAAAATTGCACCCCTTTCCCATCCAAGATCGCCCTTTGGACCCTTAGGCTCGTCAAGGGAACTAGGTGACTCTCCAAGTTCACCCTTTGCTCACCCAAATTTCCAGTAAGGTCACTAATTGAGAAGATCATTACGCGATCACGAGGACCAATGTGCGACATGCCAACCAACTTGGCGAGCTATGACTTACCTCACCATTTCCTCAAGAATCAAGGCCCATGGTACAACAAACTATGCAATCACAAGGGCACAAGGGCGACTCGCCCAACCCTTTGGGCGATCAAGAACCCCCATCACCAATTAGTCCCTCAAAGAACAAGGTGTCTTCCACTTTGTTTTGCTAGTTAAGGCCCTTTGTTGCACACTAGGCCTCTTCCTTGGTCAAATAAGTTATAAAATAGCCTACACATCAACATAAGGTCAGAGTAACCCACACAATAAGTCTCTTGTTCAACCTATCATTTTTCGGGTCGTTAAACTTTTAAAAACCGTAGAAATACAATAATTTATATATGTACACACATCTGTTTATATAGAGTTTTCCTCTTAAAATCATCAAAATTTAGTAGTTCTTCGTGATTTATATCAGGTTATCAAAATTCATTTAGAAAATGAGTTTATCCATAGGTACAACAAACAATGTTCAGGGTAAATTCATCAACACTAGCTTTTAGAATTAGTTTGGACTTCATTCATATTATAAAATTCTTATAAGTTGGTATCAGAGCATTAGGTTCGTTGGTCTCATCACACAAGAACAGGTCTAGTACAGTCTTAAGGAACGGTAGGGGGACGCCTTTACTTTTCCTTGAGAGGCTATAAGACTTTAGGAAAATTTCACTCTTTCATTCTTTCTTTCGTGCTACTGCTTGAGTCCAATTGGTATCTGGGCGATACGAATTGGTATCTGACCATCTTCTCTATTTCGCAGATGGTTAGATTTAGAGCAACGACCGCGCCAACAACAGCACCTGCCAGACAGGAAACGACTGAGCCAGCCACTGGGGCTGTGGCTCGAGGGAGAACAGCGGCAAGAGGCCGTGGTAGAGGTCGCGGGAGGACGTCCTCTAGGGGAAGAGGACGAGCCCCTAGCCCATCTGATGCTAGGGCAGTGACCCCTCCACCGACTGAGGAGTGGTAAGAGAAGGGGAGGAAGGGGAAACTGAACAAGAACAGAATGAGGAGTTGCCACCCCAACCTACCCCATATGATCATCAGGTTCTCCGCTTATCTTAGCGGGTTGTTTTATCTTTATCACGGTCAGGCACCTCCAGTGGTTTCTGCACCAACAGCTCCGGTTCAGAGGTACGACATGCGGCTACTATGGCTCCCCCGCATGGATGCCTCATTGGAGATAGGCACATTTCCACGTCTGACTACTGGACCGATAATGACAAACGATCAGCACGAACTTTTCAGTAAGTTCTTGAAATTGAAACCTCCAGTCTTCAAGGGTGCAGAATCTGAAGATGCTTATGATTTCTGGTTGATTGTCATGAGCTACTACACAAGATGGGGATAGTAGAACGGTTTGGCGTTGAGTTCGTAAGCTATCATTTCAAGGGAACGCCAAAATGTGGTGGCGATCACATGTCGAGTGTCACCGACAGAGGCCACACCCATGACTTGGCATCCTTCTCTACTCTGTTTATGGAGAAGTATAATCCCGAGGACTTTGAGAGATAGAAAAAAGGATGAGTTCTTGAGTCTCGAGCAAGGTAGGATGACGGTTAATGCATATGAGGCTAAGTTTCGTGCTTTATCAAGGTATGCCACTCAACTCTATTTCAGTCCACAAGAGCGGATTCGCCGTTTTGTGAAGGGTTGAGATCAGAGTTGCGAATTTTAGCCTTACAGGTAGCGGCTACGGCAACATCCTTCCAAGAGGTGTAGACTTTGTGATAGAGGTGGAAGAGTGAAGCCAGATGACTTCACAACTACATCGACATCAAAAAGGTTTCGAAGGGGAGGAGAGTTTAATGGTTCTCACTCCAGAGGACAGAGCTCCGGAGGTTACTCAAGTCGACCAATTCAGTCTTCACTACAGACTGTAGTTGGGGGTCCACCTAAGAACAGTCAACAACTACTCTGAGAGACCTATGACTGACTCCAGAAGTGTTATGGATGTGGGGAGATTGACATGTTAGGAGGAATTGTCCCAAACAGAGTAACAGACCCCCAATAGCTAGAGGTAGAGGTGGTCATGGTAGAGGCCGTTTTTCTGGAGGACGTGGTGGTCGAGGTAATGGTGGTCACCACAACGGCAGAGGTGATGGGCAAAACGGAGCCACTACTACGCAACATGGTAGGGGCAACAGACAGACAAATAATGGGGCCCATTGCTACGCTTTCCCTGGGAGATCTGAAGCGGAGGCGTCTGATGCTGTCATCACAGGTAATCTCTTGGTTTGTGATTGCATGGCATCTGTATTATTTGGATCCTGGCTCCACGTTTTCATATGTATCGTCATCATTTGCTAATGGTTTAAATTTACATTGTGAATTACTGATACGCCTATTCGTGTTTCTTCTACTCCGGTGGGTGAGTCTGTGATAGTTAAAAAGGTGTATAGGTCTTGTTTGGTGAATTTTGTGGGGAGCAACACTTATGTAGATTTGGTTATTTTAGAAATGGGTGACTTTGATGTAATTCTGGGTATGACTTGGCTTTCTCCGAATTTTGCGATCTTGGATTGTAATGCTAAAACGTTGACGTTAGCCAAGCCTGGGACAGATCCGTTAGTGTGGGAGGGTGACTACACTTCCAATCCGGTGCGTATTATCTCCTTTCTTTGTGCTCAAAAGATGGTTAGTAAGGGTTGTTTAGCTTTCTTGGCACATCTTAGGGATGACACTATCCAAGTACCCTCAATTGAATCAGTTTCGGTAGTTCGAGAATTTTTGGATGTGTTCCTTGCAGATCTTCCTGGTATGCCACCAGATAGGGATATTGACTTCTGTATCGACCTGAACCGAGCACATGCCCCATTTCTATACCCCTTATAGAATGGCCCCCGCAGAGCTAAGAGAGTTAAACGCACAACTTCAAGAGTTTGTTGAACAAAGGCTTCATTAGGCCAAGTGCATCTCCTTGGGGTGCTCCGGTTTTTATTTGTGAAGAAGAAGGATGGGAGTTTTAGGGATGTGCATAGACTACAGACAACTGAACAAGGTAACTATTAAGAACAAGTTCCTCTTCCTCGCATTGATGACTTATTCGATCAACTACAAGGTGCTTGTGTGTTCTCTCTAAGATTGACTTGAGATCCGGTTATCATCATTGAAAATACGGGCAGCGGATGTGCCAAAGACAGCTTTTCGAACAAGGTATGGACATTATGAATTCGTAGTGATGTCTTTTGGTCTTACAAATGCCCCCCGCTGCTTTTATGAGCTTGATGAATGGGAATTTTTAAGCCATATTTGGATCTCTTTGTGATCGTGTTTATTGATGATATATTTGTATACTCAAAGAGCGAGAAGGAACATGAAGAGCATTTGAGAATGGTATTGGAAACGTTGAGGGAGAAAAAGCTTTATGCCAGTTCTCTAAGTGTGAGTTTTGGCTAGATGCAGTGTCCTTCTTTGGGGCATGTGGTTTCGAAGGATGGGGTAATGGTAGATCCTTCTAAGATTGAGACACAGTGAAGAATTGGGTAAGACCCACTAATGTGTCAGAAATAAGAAGCTTTGTTGGGTTAGCTAGCTACTACCCACCGCCGCTTTGTTTAAGGGATTCTCTTCTATTGCTTCCCAATTGACGAACTTGACTAAACAGAATGTTCCATTTGTATGGTCAGATGAATGTGAGAGGAAAGCTTTCAGAAGCTTAAGACTTTGTTGACTACCGCACCAATTCTTACCTTGCCAATAGGGTAAAGACTTCATTGTTTACTGTGATGCCCCATTCGGGTTTGGGTGCAGTGCTAATGCAAGAGAAGAACGTGATTGCTTATGCTTCAAACAATTAAAAGTGCATGAACGTAACTCCCAACATGACTTGGAATTGGTCGCGGTAGTGTTTGCATTAAAGCAATGGAGACACTATTTATATGGGGTTAAGTGTGAGGTCTACCGGATCATCGTAGCCTACAGTATGTCTTTACTCAGAAGACTTGAACTTGAGACAAAGGAGATGGATGGAACTCTTGAAGGACTACGACATCACTATTTTGTATCATCATCCCGGGAAGGCGAATTGTGGCAGATGCTTTGAGTAGAAGGCGGGAAGCATGGGAAGTCTAGCTCATTTGCAAGCTTCTAGACGCCCTTGGCTAGAGAAGTGCAGATTTGGCTAACGACTTGATGAGGTTGAAGTAAATGAGAAGGGGATTGTTTGGCTAGTGTGGAGTCAAGATCTTCTTTTCTTGACAAGATTAAGGGAAACAGTTTGATGATGAGAACTAAAGGCGAATCAAGATAAAGTATTGCGAGGATAGGCCAAAGAGTGACAATCGATGAAAAGGTGTTTTGAGAATCAAGGGAAGGGTATGTGTACCCCCGAGTTGATGATTTGATCAACACTATTCTGGCAGAGGCTCATAGTTCAAGGTATTCGATACATCCGGGGGGGGTGCGACCAAGATGTACCGTGACCTCAAGCAACACTTTTGGTGAGTAGAATGAAGCGTGATATTGTGACTTTATTGCTAAATGTCCCTGTCAACAAGTAAAGTATGAACACCAAAGGCCCGGAGGAACACTTCAGAGAATGCCCATTCCTGAATGGAAGTGGAGAGAATCGCGATGGACTTTGTTGTTGGTTCTTCCAAAGACAATGGGTAAGTTGACTCCATTTGGGTGATTGTTGATAGGTTAACTAAGTCTGCTCTTTTATTCTGGTCAAGGTACTTACAATGCAGAGAAGTTAGCAAAATCTACATCTCAGAAATC
>JAKWJD010001755.1:43851964-43922388 GCA_027705065.1 Solanum peruvianum
TCGTACCTACGTCTTGTAACTATTTTCAGAATACTGGTTTTGTTTTGATATTGTATTTGTGAATATTTATCTTATTGGGTCTTATAAATATACTCTAATTGTTGATCAATTGAGTTGATAAATTATGGCCCATTATTGATATAAAAATGGTTTTGAACCAAGTTTTAAGTTTTTCCAACTCTTTTGTGTGTGATTGTGTTTGTTTTTGTGCAAATTTAAGTGTCGGATGTGGTCAATACACATGACTAGAATAGTGCTCGAAATTGAATCAAATGAATCTACAGTACGATGAGGAAAAATAAGTTACATAGACAATATGTGAACTTTGAAAATCTCATTTTACTAGTCGATTGTCGATTAAGTCTCTAGCGATGACCATTGCACGCTAATCAAAAGTGTGGAGTCTAGTTTGATATTTGTACCAATGCCTTCTGTGGTGAGGCTGTCTTGAAAATTGTCGTTGATAACACCTAAAATTTTCCATGTTTGTCCGATCGCTTGAGTGAAGCGAACAATTGAAATGATCTTAGCCAAGAATTTTGAAGAGTGAGCCAATTTGACAATATGCATCTTTTTGGAAAACTTGTGTGATGTGTAAACCTTTATTTGCACCTTTTGAGCCTATCATTGTCTTGGAATAAACATGAAAAACTTTAATCTCTTTATCCCATCACGAATAACCTTAATGAAATTTAGGTATGTTTGAATAGCAAACTTAGGCCAAAAGTCAAAATGGAGGTGTAGAGAACAAGAAGGAATGTCAAAGAAGTGTAAGAATTCCTATTTTGATGAATCTTTCTAAAAAAGATGAAAACCCTTCCAATAAAAAAAAGTAAATGAGTAGAAAGAAAAGAAAAAGACTTGAAAAAGAAAAAAAATTGTGAAATTATATTTGTGAAAATAATTAAGAATAATGGGGAATACAGCGAGGCATGTTCACATGAATAATGGGATGGAGTTCGAACATATTTGAATGTGAAAGAGAAGGATAATGAGTGTTTTTAAGGCCATATTCCATGAACGTAGAATCCACTAAGCCTAATGACCATACTTTTAGACTCGGCCTCATTATAAGCCTTAAAAGATATTTATTATCTTCAGTAAACTTAAATGATTGCTGATAGGAAAATAAGGGTACGCTTGTGGGTGAAGTCATGCATGTGTTAATCTTTAAGAGTGTCTGAGTAGTGTTTGATTATGGGACATCCAATTCTCGAGAACTTTTGTGAGATTATGGAATCATATTTGTTAGGAGGTCATTTGAGTACCTTTGTTGAGCATTAACCTATATTTGAAGAAACCATTGTGAGCTTGATTACACTTGATAATGGTGAGAGATAATTTTAATCAATGGTGCATAATTAAGCATTATATGTGTAACACCCCTAAAATGGATTAGGTGAAACTAGATCCTAACACTTTATTCATGAGGTTCTAAATTCCTAAAATAGTTTATAATAGTGTTTATAGGTAGGTCTAAAGCTTGGTGATGTTTTGAGGTCAAACGTCCAAGAACGTCCATGACTTTTGAAAGGTTTTCCTTGAAATGTCCTTGTGTGCCTTAGTGTGTTTCATCAAGTTTTGGTTTAAAATAATTTAAGAGATCCTTAATATATGTACGAGTATATTTGGGTTGTAAATGTTCAGGTAAAACTCCTCAACGACTAACTAAGTGTCCTCGAAGAGGACCCAATGTGTGAGCAATATCTGTCAAAACCATCCCCACCATCGGAGGCAATCGACTCCCTGTAAGAGGAGGGCGTAGGTTGAAACTTGGTCTAGGTAGCTTAAGATCCCATTTCGAAGGCTCTATATCAAACGACGGTTTCTAGCACGGTTCGTCGATGGGACGGCGCCTCGTAGGTACTGGTCCGTCAATGGCACCTGCAATTTCTTGTAGGGTCTCTGCCAACCCAAGGGTAGTTTGGGTTTTCACCTAGCCTTCCTAAAATTAGTTGGACGGTTTCTTAATGATATTAGGTATTTGATATAATTTTTTAAGTCTTGAACACTTAGATGAATTCATTATTTCTAATCAAAACCTAGAACCCCTAAAGAACTCTTTGAAGCTTAGTTTCTCTATCAATTCTTCTCAATATTCGTGGTCTAGCATCAATTAATGTATGGTTTATCGTTGAATCTCTTTTCTTCAAGAAGGTAACTTGAAAGTGGTTTCAAGACTTTCTCAAAAGATGAATTTCTAACTTTATATCTAGCCATGGGTTCTTGCATAAAACGTTTTGAATCAATATATTATGATTGAACTGATATTAGTTTAATGAATCTAAGTTAAAAACTCCATGAACCCATGCAAATCTTGAAGTGCTTATTTTGACTATATTATGGGTGATTTGATCATATCTCTATACTATTGAATTCTTGTGTAGTTTACTTTGGGCTATTGCATTATATAAGAATTATGTTAAAATCATGTGTAGGATGTCCTAAATTGATTAATTCTTATTTTATTTCCTTGAATTCGTTGTATATTGAGATTATTGGATAGAATTGGTGATGATGGCTATTGGTAAGAACCTTTGAGTATTGAGTTGACTGATTTGGGTACAGATTGAAGTTGTGAGATTGGATTGGTGGTATGCTGATCTAACTCTCTCTATATTGTGTAGTAGATGTCTTAGATTATGATTATTTTTTGTATGGTCCACTTATAGTGGCGGTGCTTATATGCTATTCTATTGAAGAAAGTGGCATCGTCGGTATTATTTTATGAATTGTGAAACAATGTGGCATTGTTGGCATGAAATATCTTATTATCATGTACTACTTGGCTATGTGATCATTGTGAAGGTCTGATGACTTAGGTGTATATGTGAAGTCAAAGCATGAGTTCTTGTAGTTGATGATATGTGTCTCTAGTAGGCTATCGTGAAGTCTTGTGTATATTACTTGATGTTGAATTATGATGTTTCTTGATGGATTTTAAGTGAGTTATGATTATTTATGTGAATGATTCCATAGAAGGGTATAGGATGACTTGCAAGTACACTAAGTTGTCTCTATATGCTTCTTCAATGATATGACGTATGTGATAATGGAAAGTATATGTGTATTTTTGGTAGACTTGTGTCCCTTACTTTATACATGAAGAATGTGAAAATATTAATCCTTGACTTAGTAGGTTAAAGCACCTTTATCATGAATCTATAGGTATGAATGGAATATGATCTTGAATATAGCAAAGAAGGTCATTTATGTGGAACCTTTTAGAAAGAATGTTATGATACCCTTGAAGTTGAAAGTGGTAATGGTATCCTTCTTGTGTGAATGATGGAGTTAGGGTTGGTTGGATGGAACGACATGAAATCATCCTTAGGAAATTCATTGAGCTATCCTCTTAACCTTTGTAAGGCAACCCTAGGGGACCTCTTTGGTAAGGTGTATTATGATTTGGTTATGAACTAGATATTGAACCTCTTCATGTGCTCCTTTATTGAATTACTCCATGAGAACAAAGGCTAGCACCGAATGAGTATGCTTGGAAAGTTGCTCTAACTAAGATGACATTAGAGAAAAAAGAAACCCTTGATATTTCTTAACCATGTGCCTACATGGGATGTGTCCTAATTCTACCATTGGCAAGTAGAACAACCTTATCGGAGTAGGCTATGACTCCGGATTCAATGCATAGCTAGTATGGTCTATGTCGGTTATTGACTATTCTAATCATGTGGTATACATGCTAGTGTTGGATAAGTTCCACAAAGTTTAGGCAGTGGAATGAGACGTTATCTAAACATTGCCCGATTAGTCTTTCAAGATGTTAGTTTGTTAGTCCCTAGGTCTTCTCCAGGACTATTATGTGAATGTCCTTAAGTGTTGAATGTCTCCAAAATGACTTAATAAAATTAATGACTTAAGTAAAGAAATGTTAATGAAAAGGTATCTATCTAGGGTAGCTTTGAGGATTGTCTAGGTAGGCTTTGAGAGGGTGTATGGGCGTTCTCTTCTTGTCTTACTTAGGTGAATCTTATAGTAACTCTAGGCATGGTGGTTTATTAATGAAATGTGAGTAATCTTATCTTAAGTAGACTAAAGGATCTCTTTGGTGTGTGCGAAAGGATTATATGGGCGGTCCCTTTATATCTTACTCAAGTGAACCTTACAATCCCCTTTGTAGGAGGGTCCCATGTTGATGTGTTTTGGTGTGTTCTTGATGATATCTTGTGTTATGTGATTCATATGTGAAGTTAGTGTGATATGTGGGTTTCTATATCATGATATAAGTTCACTATACAAAGCATATTTTAGTGTAAAATAACATATTTGACACAAATGTCGGTTTCTTATGACTTTATGTATTATATGACATACTTAGTACATGCAATGTACTAATTTTATACATTTTGACTATATCTAAAGTTGTAGGTCGAAGGTGACAGGCAAATTGAAGCAAAGCTGGAAACTAGGACTCTTTCAAGCAAATTCGGGGTATGTTCTCACTTGATTCGAGGACAATACTAATCTTTAGATTTCTTTGATTAAAAGTATTAATAGACTAAGTATTTTTATACTCGTATTGTATGGGTCGTGTCCCAAGTATTTTTTAGTCTAAGGATGGTGTATGTTGAGACTTAGTATTGTCTATCGTTTTATATGAAAGATGTTTTGAGAAAATATTCGTGTGAAAATTTTAATTTCCACACTACTTTGCATACATGTATGCAATGAACGATGTCAAAAGAGCTTGTACAAGACCTCCGAGAGGTCAAGTACATCGTGTGACGATTCGAGAATGCCACTTCTAGGGTGTACTATCGGGTTGTTACAATATGTGTAGTTTGAACCTTATTGTATTCATTTATGTTGAGTCTTATGCAACACTATTTGTAGTGATCCTTGTTGAAATAATTGATCTTGAGTTTTACTTGAGGACAAAAAAAAAGTACTTGTTTGGGTGTTGAAGAGTCTGAGAATTCGAATCATTTAAGGCTTTGTTTTGATAGTATAAGTTTCCTCAAATGCCTATTTTATTCTCTGAACTTTTGTTTAAGTGTTGATTTGCGTCTTTTCAGGCAAATTTTATGCCTAAGGAGCACGACAAGGACACTACCATGGAGAAAGGAACAAACAAGCTATAGAAATGACGAAAAGTGATCCTGGTGATCGCCAAGACCACTCAGCGAATCACAAAGTGGATTTTTCGCCATTTACAGTTTTAGCGTGTCAACTCTTATGAAGAACCAACTGTGCAACAAAAATGGTTAGTCGGTGGATTTCCAAAAGACTCCGCAATTGTAGCCTTGATCAACTAAAGTCATGGAATCTTGAAGAAAAATGGCAATGCAAAAGGGCGATGCATTGGAGAAAAGGGAGAATCACCAAACCACTTGGCGAGGACAAACTTATTCCGCCAATGGATTTTCAGGCTAAATTTTGGGCACTATAAATTTGAATTTTATATAGAGTTTCAGGAGTTCTCTCCAGTTATCCTAGTTCCCTTTCTAGGGTTAGAATTTGTGTTAGTCTTTGAGTTCTTAGTGTAGACTTTGAGGATTTTAAAGAAATTTTGTGAGGATTTGGTATTGGGATTTTGAATTTAACTATTTTAACGTTGTAAAGTCTTGAAGACAATTACCCAGTTGATGGCCAATCCATTGGTATTTGTACTTACCTTTTTTGACGTTTAGCTAAACCCCTAATCTTTGTGTGATCATGTGATTATGGGCTATATTATCTTCTGGGTATTGATTATTGCTGATTTAAGTGCTTAATTGAAGTGGGTTTAATTGCTATCTATGTTTTAATCTAAGAAATTTTGTTGCAAATGCAATTTGAACTTAGAATTTGGCAACTTGAAAAGGAGGTGTAAGAATCAAAGCTTTCAATTTATTATTGTAGTTACTGGGTTGATATGGGTTTAGCTCGAAAGAGTAAATCCTAATATTGATTCCACCTATCTATCTCAACAGAGTAGATGAATTAAGGTGTGGATGTTCCTATTTGCTAAGCTTGTTGATGTTTGAGAGAAATTAATTAAATCGTGGTAGATGTTCGAAAGAAACTATCTCATTTATAGTCTATCCTACTTACTAATATTCAGTTATTTCTTAGTAGTTTCAACTACCCATACATTTAAATTTGCCTATAATCACTCACATCCCTAGAATTCCTCTCTATATTGTTATGTCCTTCGTGTTTTATTGTGTTGTAGCTGATAATTGAAAGTCCAAATCCCCCATCTCACATGCATTTTCATCCCCTTAGACGCAAACCGTGTGCGCTCCAAATTACAATGTCAGAGTTTTCCCCTTCCTAGTGGCCTTGGTTTGCTTCCACTGTATCAAAAATAGGATCATAATACCCATATGGTAATTTCTATACTTAGAACTCATAAAATACAAATAGACCAATTTTGGAGTCAAATGAAATCATTGGACACACACTGGAACTTCTAAAATTGACTCAATCAAAAGGTCCTAAATAGTATCCAAACACGTGTTCCAAATTAAACACAATTTGGGGCTCGGAAGAACAAACAACAACTAATCATGTAATAGTCACAAAGAATAGAAAAGAAATAAGCTAAGGCAGCCTATTAGAAAAAAATTCTACCTCAAATGATGAAAGCCCAACATTCTCGGATCATTCAAAAACATAATCCCAATAGCCATGAACTCTTTACACTTCGAATCACTAAAAAGAATCTTTGGAGAGAGAAAAGTCGCCAATTTAACATTGAAACAATGGCTGAAATCGCGTCTAATTCTTAATAAAATTATAGAGAAGAACGCTAAAGCGGCTGGCTTCAAACAGGTGGGAATCACTTTTGCAAGTCCCAAATTCTCTTCAGCGTGCCTCTTTAAAGCGATTCCAAGGTCGCGGAAGTGATTTACACCACGATGGAAAAACTTGCATAAGTGAGCCCTTGGTTGTTGAAGCGATGTCAGGCCCACTAACGCGAGATCTACCTTGCTTGCTTAGATGGTTCACGCGGAGCCTCGACCGCTAAAATGAAGGCTCTTCTGTGAATTTAGGAAAATAGCAGGCTGCGCCAGCATCACTAGCAATCTATAGTGAAGTCCCCAGGTGCGTGGGATTTCATTGAAAGCCCATGCACATAGACAACATATGCAATCCAATCAAATTAGATAATCCAGATTCAATGGAGTAGATGAAACTTGATACGAGGTCTTCCTGACATAAAGTGGTTCACACACCCAACTCCATTTAAGTCAAAATACACAAAGGGGTCAAAATTAGCTCGAAATCTGCACGAAAGGTCGTCTTAAACCGAACTCAATATTTTAGAGCTAATTGCGTTGATGAATTTCTCATCCAGGACTGTTTACCAAAAATGATGGCCCATGTCAAATTTAGGCCTTTACTTGAAAGTTAAAATTCCTAATTGCACACACTTACGTGGAATACCTCGAGAGTCATGTGGATCATGCTTCTAGCCTAAAATGACCTCTTTTGGGGTGATGGAATCAATAGAATTGGATTCTGAGGTCATCTTTCTAAATTTTTGATAAAAATTATTGTTCAAGTTTTAAAAGCTCAAAAATATAGATATTTTCATAACAATCAAACAAACGATTAGGTGAGCGAACTATTTATCCCATCAAGTCATAAATGACTTGGGGCCGCTAAATGAAAGCTCTAACCGAAGAACAAAATGCATAAACACATAAATGGCCTAGAGGTTCATGACATTCCAATATATTAGGTTAAGGTCTTAATGAGCTTGAATTTTTGGATCGTGACAAATATAGCCAAATTATTGAAGATAGTTTACTTGTTGGAATATCTTAATTGATTAAGCGCTAAAATAATGTTAAACTTACAATTCACTTACACGTATTACATTCATTTAGTAGTTAAGTATAGGGGATTTAGTAACGTACCATTTTCAGAACCCCATTAAATTTCACGGTAATCGCCTTTGTGAATTCCTCAACGTGCCTCACATCTCTCTTTGAAAATCAGTTAGACCTTTACCCAAATTTTTAATAAAAATATTTAATTTAAGAAATTTTCAGAATCAGTTCCTAATAGTGAAATAAAAATAGGTGGCTGCTCTTTTTATTAATTAGATGTCAATTTATTGAATTTTTTAAATAAATGTAAAATTGGATCATAATTAGGGTGTCAAATGAGTGGTTGAGTTTAAGTTAAAGATATTAAAATATGTTGAAATAGAAATCGGGTTGGATCCTGACTCGTCCAATTTAACCTTCAGCTCAAGTGAGCTTGAAACGGGTTAGGACTTGACCTCCTCCCCCATCCCCCTCCTCAATTTGAACAGCTTAATCTAAAAAATTTTAATATATTTTATTTAAATCTTATAACATCAATTTAATTTTGAACTCAGGAAAATTTATAAAAAGATGTTACAAATTGATAGATAAATTATAAAATGTATAAAATAGATACTACTTTATACCTTCAATATATGAACATACATTACATCAATGCAAATAAAGAACCTTAAAATGGGTTGAAATTGGAGAATAAATTTGGCTCAATTCAGAATTCTCTTAATATGGGTTTAAACTTCAACATGTTGAAATTGAACCCAATTCAAATTATCTTTAGTCGAACCCTTAAAATTCTGACGAGTTACCTATAATTGAGTTATTTTTGACAACCCTAGTCATAATAGTTATCATCCAAAACATACTAGTCAACAAAATATCTCATCTTTGATAAATCAAAACAATAAAAAATACATTTCTCATAATAATCACAATTAGATTAAGAGTATACTTACATTTAATGTATTAGAAAGTTTTTTTTTATATAGTAACTATAAATATATTTATCTTTAATAGATCATGTTTTAAATATATAAAATTCATTAACACATGAAGTTGAATTTCTACTTCGATAAGGAAGATAAATTATTGTTATTTTTGTGCTAAGATTATTCGAGGCGGCTCAACATAAGTAGAGATCTAATGGAAATTTTTATTTAGAGGCCTAAAGTTTTTACATATTATATGTTTTTAATTAAAATTTATTTTCTTACACATTTTAGAAGCAATTATTATTTAATACTCCCTCTGTCCCTATTTAGTTGTCCAATTTAAAAGTGATACATATGTTAAGGCATCGATGATTGTCATAGATTAGTTACAATTTTACCCTTTAACTTAAAACATTATGCAACTCCCCAAGTATAATAAATATATTTTTCTGATTCCAAAAAGCATGCATTACAACGTAATGGTACTACAAATTTTCTAGAATTAAATAAGGGAGTATTCTTTTTATAAATGATTCTTTGGGAAAAAATTTCTAAGTATTAGTTTTAGGGTACGATTTTATTAATTCAATACTGAAAAACATATTTCACTATTGCAATCGTAAAATAATTGTCAACATAATTTCATGGGTAATAGTTGATAAATTTAAATAAGGATAAAACTAAAATCATATAATTTGATTAAAGAATCTGATAATTTGATCTGCACTTATACTTGTTATGTTTAGCATTTAAGAAGATATAAGAAAGAAATTGCATTTCACTTTGTTCAACACTTTTGATCATTGATTTATATTCTCATTAAATTATTACTCTTACTTATCAAAATTTGAAGAGAGGGAACGAAATAAAATAATGTGAATATTAGAAAAAGTATGTAAGAAGAAAAACAACTTCTTCTATTTCAAAACAACATTTTCTTGATTTCTTCTATTTGAATGGGGTTAAAAGAAACTAAAACGTAATTTATAATTTTATCTTAAAAAAACCTTTTTACTATGAGAAAAATAACATATAATTTATTTTTGATAAAAATTTAAGCCCCAAATTGAGAGCCTAAGACATATGCTTTATTTTCTATAACATAAAGCTGCTCCTCATGTCCAACTTTTATCTTGTGAACTTAAATTTTATTTCTTAAAAGAACTAATGACTTAATCTTTTATCTCTAAGCTAAAATCAAAACATAAATTATTCCATGTAATGTTTTATCAAATTGACTAAATTAAATCAGATAATTATTTCACACAAAATACTATAATTAGTATATATGTCATAACAAATATAAATGAAAATATGAAATGAAGGGGTGAACTGGTAAACAATGATTCTGTCATAATGTTTTAGAATTCTTTGTGAAACGAAAAACATTGCACGGAAAGCCATCAGAAGTAGAAAAGTACGCACAAGATGTGGTGACTTAGCTTTTGGAAATTTTTTTTTTTAAGTCAAATTGGAAATACCAAGTTCTTGGTACGCAAAGAAACATCATTCTACGTTAATGAATGATGGTGAAGAGAATTATGAAGAAGTTGCCTCAAGATGTTGTGAGCTTTATGCTCTTAAAACTTCCATTGAAATCTCTTTTGCGATTTAAAAGTATTGCTAAAATTTGGTACACCCTCATCTTATCGCACTTTCTTTAAACTTCATCTCAAACGCACTATAACCAAAAAAGATGAATTCATTCTCTTTATTCGTACCTTGAGAGAAGATGATCCATATAAATTTACAAGCATTGCGTCTTTTTTTTCCTGTGATGATAAAAATAACCTTACCACTCTTTTTCCTGATGTAGATGTGACACATCTTACCTCTACTAGTTGTACAATTTTTAATGAACTCATCGGTCCTTGCCATGGTTTGATTACTTTGACGGATTCTGATATCATCATCGTACTTAATACAGGTACTAGAAAATATGTTGTGATTCCAGAAAGCCCTTTTGAATGTCCAAAAGGTTATTATCGTTACATTGAAGCTGTTGCGTTCGGATTGGACTCAATTATTAATGACTACAAGATTATAAAGCTTTCAGATGTGTACTGGGATCCTCCTACAGATGATCGTGGTCCTAGAGGATCTAGAGTTGAAATTCATAATTTAAGCATTGATTCTTGGCGAGAACATAACATAGAATTTTCCTCCATATATTTTACCCATTGTTCTGAGGTATATTACAAGGAAGCAGTTCATTGGTTTACAATTCAAGACGACTTGGTTATTCTTTGTTTCGATATACGTAGTGAGATTTTTCGCACAATGGAATTGCCTAGCGTTTGTACTGATCTCAACGGGCCACGTTATGGGCTTGCAGTTTTAAATGATTCCCTAGTGCTGATGAGTTACCCTAATTCAATGTGTTCGATTGGTCACACAAAAAATCTTCTTAATATTTGGACGATGAAGGAGTACGGAGAAAGTGAATCTTGGATTAAGATACGAACAATTAGTCCTCTTCCTATTCCTATTGAATCCGCACTAGTTATCTGGAAGGATCATTTATTGCTTCTTCAGACCCAAACTGGATATTTAATCTCCTATGATCTTAATTCAGATGAAGTCAAGGAATTCAATTTGAATGGTCATCATGAAAGTTTGAGAGCTATTAAATACACAGAGTGCTTAACTACACTTCCAACACTAAGTGAACATAGCAAACAAGTTCAACAATTACAGAACCCTAATTAAATCATTAACTTGTTCAATTTAGAATTTAATTATCAACTCAATCTTCTTCACCATTTTACAACATTTTTTTGCTATTCATTTAATTGACCAATGTCACTACCGTCCGTTATTTTTATTTTTTATTTTTTATTTTTTTTGGACTACACAGTTCCTATTACAAACTAGAACTAGCGAATGACCGTAAAAAATTAAGCCTTTAACCCCGTTTCTTTTAACTAAAGAAATAAATAAGGGAAAAGGGTTAAAATTACCCCTCAGCTTTTTTTTATTGGTTGGCTTTACCCCTACCATTAAAAGGAAGTAATTTCTACCACTGCCGTCAATAAACTTAACAAATAAACCCCTCCTTTGGATGGAAAACCCAAATCAATTTGAATTACACAATTTTACTTAAAGTTATCTAATTTTAACCCAACCCGACCAACTTATAATATAACCCATTTCTTTTATCCAAATCAACTTTGTTTTCCCACTAACACCACCAAAACCATCACTCTCTCCGAGATCTCCTTCACCGCCACCATCACCATCGAAACCCCCACCTCTTCCACCATGGTACACCTCCTCCTCATTTTTTTTTCCTTTTCAATTCTCCAATATGCTTTCTTTTTGGCTTCTTTTTAACTACCTACTGCTGATTATAAGACTACTCCAGGAGCAATAGTTTGTGATTTTTAAAGTAGCAACCACATCCAACTTTTTTCTGAAAACTTTAGCTGATTGCTAATACAGAACATAGCGAGTTCATGTTAGTTAAACATATTGAAAGGATTAATTAAGCTATTGTTTTTAATCATTGCATATACCTTCAGAGTATCAGTGATACTAAAGACTTGCTTGAGGTGTGTTTAAGTCATGGAACTAGGTAAAGCTCAAAGTTAAATACATTGCGTCGCTTAGACCGAGCTTTGGTGCAGTTATCAAGGGATAAAAAACGAGTAGGTATTGTACCATGGTGGGAGAGGTGGTGGTTTTGGTGGTGGTGACTTTGGTTGATGGTGAGAAAAACAAAGTTAAATTTGGTAAAAAAAAAATAGGTTATATTATTAAGTGGGTGGGGTCGGGTTTAAATTGGTTAATTTAAGTAAAATTAAATAATTTTAATTGATTGAGATTTTCCATCCAAGGAGGGGTATATTTGTTAAGTTTATTGACGGTAGGGGTAAAAATAACTTTCTTTTAGTGACAGGGGTAAGTTCACCAATAAAACAAAGTTGAGGGGTAATTTTGACTCTTTTCCCAATAAATAATAAAAATAAAGTTTGTATGGATAATTTCATGTGTAAGTTGTTTTAGTTTTGTTTATTCGGTACTTCGAATTAGTAGTTTGGTCAGAGAAATTGGAAATACTACATCTTAGGTCTCAATATTATAAACACCTATGTTGCTAATTGTTAGCGGAAACTGAAATTAGACAACAAGGAAAAAATAACATATTTAACGTGGTTCAAATTAAAATGTTCTTACATCCACCAAAGAACAACTGCACCAATATTTTTTTCACTCTTCAAAGAATACAAGTGAAATACTACAACAGAGAGAACAACAAATGTCTTAGAAGGTGAGAAGGTAAGTAAGAGGATGTTTTGAAAATTAATTAAGATCTAACTATTTATAGGAATTAATTCATCCTATTGATGTCATCCATGACATCACTATGTGTCAAAAATGTCAAGGTTAAACATGTGAAACTATTTTATGGTTTACCTGAATTTCAGCTACCAAGATACTATCTTGACTTTTATTTTGTCCTAATTATCTTCCTACCAAATATTTATGTTAATTCATCTTCCACTGAGTTTGATTCTACAAGAAACAAACCAACTCTTTCAATCTCCACCTTGGTTTATGTTCCAAGCATGCGTATAAATAACTCTGGCCGAAACTTCTAAGCTTACTGGGCAATCTCATTGTAAGAAACAGAAGAATCAAACCTTTGTTGAACATACTAACTCCACCAATTGTTCCACTTGATGGAACTCCTGCCAAGTCCTTGTTGTGTACAAACTTGGTAAGCGGGACTATTTTGGTCAACATCTCTGCAGCGTTATCGCTTGTGATAACTTTCTCAGCCTTGATATCTCCCTCTTCTAAGACATCTCAAATAAAATGGAATCTGACATCAATGTGTTTGGTGCGCTCATGAAATCTTTGATTTTTAATCAAATGACTAGCACTTTGACTATCACATATTAGAATTGATTCCAGTTGAATCGAACTCAATTCTTCCACTAATCTTTCAACCAGATAGCTTCTTTCACTTTCTTTGTTGTATACAAAGAGACAATCAATCGTAAAGTCGATTTCCAACTAAAGGCACTGCCAACGAGAGTAAAGATATATCTAGTTGTGGCCCTCCTTCGATCAAGATCTCATGCATCGTCAAAATCTACATAATCAAGAATTGAAATACCTTCACTTTACGAAGGTTAGGCTTTTTCTAGGCAAGGGATAAAGGAGAAGTACCCGGCCCCACGCAAACGTGGACTCCCATGGCTTTCTTGGAAAAGAGGCGAGTATCCCTCTCTTTCAATTGAGCTGATCACCTCCCTTCGCTAGTTAGAGTTGTGCTCTTCCTGAGCAGCTTGCGTGCGCTGTTGGCGGAGCTACTTCTTCTTACTGGATGCCCGGTGCCCACCAAAGCACAGACATCTGAATTTTTTCCCTTAACTAATTCTGAAATCCTCCCATACAAAGTAAAATAAGAGCTTCCACGCAAAAATGCTAATTATTGTAGGAATGGCTTTATCTATTCTTTTTGTTCTTAAGTAAGTAGAAGAGCAACATTTAGGAAGGATGAGAGAAGAAGTTGCTCTAGCGGTGCAAGAGTCAGCGCTGGTACTCTTTCTAGAGATTGGGATAGGCTCGGGCCCCCCCGGAAGGAGGCCTTCTTCACCTTCCACCTAAGTTGCACAAGAAAGGCCCAAAGTATATCCAGAGAAAGATATTTCTTGTCTAGAATTTCAAGTCGATTTAAAAATTCCTTATTTAGATTATTACTTTTTTTCTTTGTTGGTAGAAACCCACTGAGTGTCCAGTTCATTTGGGAGCGTTTTTTCGAGTGAAAATAGGGGTATCTTTATTTTTTTGCGTAATCAAACCTGTTTTTACATATCTCTGTTGGGACCCTATTCACCTCTTTGAGTGAATCGAGAAATAGGTTTGATTGTCCATCCGGTGGACTGAAATGGCCTTGTTTACCTCACTCTCGTCTTCAATGGGGTCTGCTCTTTCTTTTTTGGGAGAGTATGCCAATATGATCTTAATGGCTACCCGTACCCTAAGATAAGACGTTTGCCGCCCTCAGGTCAGTGAATAGAGCTAACTGCATCGGAAAAAATAGCAATTCCTAGTCCGAATCCTGGACCTGGTTCACAGATCAGGAGCTCCTTTGAGATATATCAATATCCACTTGACAACTTTCCCAATGCCTTTTTCATGGATTTACCATTTAGCCGCTTACCACACTTACAGATTGAGCAATATCTGGACGTATACACATCATAGCATACATAATACTACCAACTGCGCTCGCATAAGGAACCTTTGACATATGTTCCACCTAATTCATAGACTGAGTCATGTGTAACTTTGTAAGCTTGAAATGAGAAGCTAACGGTGTAATGACAGGCTTGCTCATACACATATTGAATCTCTTAAGAACTTTTTTGATGTACCTCTTTTGAGAAAGATGAACAACACCATTTTCTCTTGAAATCTCGATTCAAAGCATTTTCTTTGCAACTTCCAAATCCTTCATATAGAATTCCTTGCTCAATAATTTCTTTAAAATATTTATCTCTGTGATGTTGTGACAACAATAAGCATATCATCAACATACAACAATAGATAAATCATAGAGTTACCAGACATCTTCTTGAGATACAAACAGCTATCAAATGCACTCCTTAAAATCCATGTTTAGTCATGAATGCATCAAACCTTTTGTACCACTGTCTAGGGGGTCGCTTCAAACCATACAAAGACTTCTTTAGTTGGCATACATGATCTTTTTTTCTTCAGCTAGGAAACCTTTATAGATTTTATCTTCTAGATCACCATGTAAGAAAGTAGTTTTGACATTAAGTTGTTGAAGCTCTAAATCAAATTGTGCAACCAATGCTAGTAGCACGCGAATTGATCTATGTTTCATGACTGGAGAGAAGATCTCATTGTATTCAATTCCCTCCTTCTGGCTAAAACACTTTGCAACCAATCGCTCCTTGAACCTAGCATCTTCCACTTCTAGAATTCCTTCTTTCTTTCTGTAGACCCATTTGCGTCCAACTATCCTAATCTCCTTTTGTATTTTAACTAAGACTCGTGTCTCATTTTTGTGAAGAGACTCCATATCTTCCATCATGGCTAACTTCCATTATGCAGCATCTTTTCAAGATGTTGCTTCAATATACTAGGAGGGCTCGAGATCCTTAATATCTTCTTCTGTAGCTACAAATGCTTGTGAAATGAGTTTTTCTTGCTCTATAAGACGTTTCAATTTTCGTATTTGCCTTTTGTCCCTTCCCTTCGCAATTGTTTATGGTTCATTGATAGCAGTTTCTTCAAGGTCTGCATTTTTTACTCATCAGTTTGAGTCTCTTGATCCCGTTCCTTGGAAAGTTCCACCTGCTCGTTGTTCTCATTTCTTGATAACTTTACAGAAACTTTACGAGGATCAAGTGTAGAGGATTCATCAAAGGTAACTTCTCTACTAACTACAAATTTGAGTAAAGACAAACACCAAAGTTTGTACCCTTTTACTCCATCTACATATCCTACGAATATGACCTTTTTAGCCCTTGGTTCGTGCTTTCCTTCGTTAACATGATAATAAGATGGACACCCAAATATTCGCAAGTATGAGTAGTTAGAGGTTTCACCTGAATAGACCTCATTCAGACTCTTAAAGGCAATCGATGCTAGAAATCGACTGACAATATGAGAAGCAGTATAAACTGCTTTAGCCCAAAATAATTTGGACATCTTGTTTTGTAAATGCATACAACGAGCCATCTCAAGAAGAGTATTGTTTTTTCTCTCTGCAACTCCATTCTGATGTGGTGTGTGCCTAACTATCTTATGCCTCGCGATCCCATGAACCTTGTAGAAATCATTGAACTCTTCACTGCAAAACTCCAAGCCAGTGTCTATGCGAAGATACTTGATTTTTCTCTCCATTTGATTTTCAAGAAAAATCTTCTACTCTTTAAATGCTTTAAAAACATGACCTTTTGTCTTTAGGAAGCCCAAATGAATGTGAGAATGTCCTCCCTTCGATTTAAGTTTAGAGGGATCCCATAAATCTGAATGAATGTAGTCTAGCACCCCTCCCGTCTTGTGCTTGCCAGTGCTGAAGGTGACCTTTTTCTGCTACCCTAAGACGCAGTGCTCACAAATTCATGTGTGCTGATTTTCTCACCACTCAAAAGGTTGCGGTTGCTCAACATCTCCAATCCTCGTGCGCTCATATTGCCTAGACTCATGTGCCATAATTTTGCCTTGTCATCATTAGATAACTGCACTGAAGATTTATTTACAGAGCCAATAATGGTATTTCCCGTAAGTTTGTAGAGGCCATCCTCCAGCTTGGCCTTCAACATGACTAAAGACCCTTTAATCACTTTTGTAGTTCCTCATTCACTTATGTACTTATAGCCTTGTTTATTCAAAGTATCCAGGGAGATCAAATTTTTCTTCAAATCAGGAACATGAAAAACTTTTGTAGTAGTCCTCACTATTCCATCATGGAAGCAACCACGAACTGAACCACTGTCAATTATTTTACAAGTTGCATCATTGCCCATTAGTATGGTTCATCCACTTGTTTCGTAGCTACTGAACCAATCTCTTCGGAATGTCATATGCAGAGTAGAACACGAGTCTAAGACCCATTTGTTGTCATAAACTCCACTACTACATGATTTTGTTAGTACATAATCATCATCATTATCATGTACTTGATCAACAATGAATGCACTCTCATTTTCTTTGGACTTTAACATAGGGCACTCTCGTTCAAAGTGCCCCTTCTTTTGAAATCCCCAACATTCTGCATTCTTTTTGTTCACACGAGACTTTGATATGTATTTCGATTTTCTCCTTCCTTGTTGGCTAATACGACATCTTACAAAGAGTCCACTAGATTCGTCACTTTTGTCTCCTTCAATATGCATCTGCACATCACTAGAGTTAAGTGCTTGTCGCACTTGCTCAAGTTTGATAGATTATTTTCTATACATCATTGAAATCTTAATATCACGATGCACAACTAAAAACAGTGAATACAAACTTAAAAGTACCAACCTCTAGAGGTCGGTATTCCCTAAATACCGATCATAAACCGACTTCTCAGCTTAGGTCGGAAAAAGCTTGGTCACTATTCAATTCTGACCTCTGGAAGTCGGTATTTATTGACCTCTTGAGGTCAGTTCAAATTTAAGTCGGTAAAATTCATTATTTTATTTTCCGACATCCGAAGGTCACTTTTATATATTTCTTTCTTTCTTATTTTTATTATTTCTTTCTTTAGGAGGTTAGAATAATTAATTGTCAAATTTTGACATACCAACCTTTAGAGTAAGACTCTGATCTTTGAAAGTCGGTATTTTAGTTCTTATTTTTTAGATTCCGACCTCCTGAAGTCGGTATTTTTATTTCTTATTTTTGAGATTTCGACCTCGAGAGGTCGGTATTTTTATTTCTTATTTGTTAGATTCCGACCTCGGGATGTCGGTATTCTTATTTCTTATTTTTGAGATTCCGACCTCCGAATGTCGGTATTTTTATTTTTTATTTTTTAGATTTCGACCTCCAAATGTGAATATTTTTATTTCTTATTTTTGAGATTCCGATCTTCGAAAATTGGCATTTTTATTTCTTATATTTTTGATCCCGACCTCCGGAGGTCGGTACTTTCATTTCTTATTTTTTAGATTCCGACATCCGAAGGTCGGTATTTTTATATCTTTTTTTGAGATTCCGACCTCTAGAGGTCGATATTTCTGCTACAAAACTGGCAGCATTGAGCAGCAATTTTAGTATTCCACCTGTATATTTATATCAAAATAACCCAAAGAATTTCAAATAAGCTTTCAAATAAACATCATCCAACCGGAATAATTCTAAATTAGCTATTTTAAAATAAACTTCATCCAACCAAAACAACACAATATTTTCAATATATACATTGAACTATTTCAAAATAAACTTTATTCGACTTCAAAGCAAACTTCATCCATATTCAAAATAAACTAAAATACGATCAAACAATTCCAAAAATATAGAAGTATAAAATGTCAAACCGATACAACTACTCCTCATCACCCTCACTCTCCTTATCAGACTTATCATTCTCATCATCCTCCTGATCAGATCGATCACTACTTACCGGACATGGAGGAACAATATTTCCTGATTCAAAAAGAAAAGTCAGTTTTAACTTATGTCCAACGCATTATTCACCAACTAAATCACATCATATATATTAACTTATTTGAAAAATTTAACAACTTATAAGTCTAATTAGTGTAGTTTTAACTTAATTCCAATACTATATTCACCAATTTAACTTATTAAACAACTAAACAACTTTCTAAGTCAAATTAGTTTAGTTTTGACTTAATTCCAACACTATATTAATCAACTTAACTTATTAAACAACTTAACAACTTTCTAATTCTAATTAATTTAGTTTTAACTTAATTTCAATATTTTATTAACCAAATAAATCACATTACATATTTTAAATTATTTGAAGAATTTAACAACTTATAAGTCTAATTATTTTAGTTTGAACTTAATTTCAACACTATATAAACCAATTTAACTTATTAAGCAACTTAACAACTTTCTAAGTCTAATTATTTTAGTTTTAGCTTGATTCCAACACTTCATTCACCAACTAAATACCAAAAACTCTACTGTCAGCGAATCAATCCACAGCAGGAAAGTACACGAAGAAATATGTGTTTTTTAAGAAGAAGGAAGATCAGAAAAATTCGTTTTTTAAATATTCTGAAGACTGAATGGTATTTATAGGCAAGAAGAATATATTCTGAAAGGTTGCAACCCTTTCAGAATTGACACGACCATTAATGAAAGGTTGCAAACTTTCAAATGGTATTGACTGTTCCTGAAAGTTGCAACCTTTCAGAACAGTCATGGCGGGAATTTTTTTAAATATAACGGAATTTACAACGGGTCACGCGCGCGGATCCGAGTCAGGTCGGGTTAACTAAAAAGTTGAAAATATTTCGTTTAACTTCTGTTATCAACTAATTAATTGAAAATAATTTTTGGCCATTTAATTAATTAAATAAATAATTAAAATAAATTTGTCCAAAAAATTATCTCTCGATCGATCATTTGCCAAAGCCAAAGCCAAAGCCAAAGCCGAAGCGAGCGAGCGAGCGACGACGACGGCGCGAGGGGGGTCCCTATTTCCAACCCTTTTAACAATTAATAGGAGTGTTTATTTATTTAAACTCTCCTATTTTCATTTCCATTACCGATGAGGGACTATTGCCTTTTTCATTAAAGTATTAGAGGACTTTTCAAGTTCCCAACCTTTCAAGTTCTAAACTTTTCAAATTCCTCTTCTTCCTTCTATTTCCCATCAATTCTTGCTACATACCCAACAATCCCCCACATTGATGGGGAATAGTTATAACATAGGATTGCATGGACAATTGTGTACTTTACAAGCAAGGATTAATTGCATCTGGATAAGTAGGTTTCCCCTTGGACTTTCCGTAGTGAACATATGTCGGATATACTCGGTTAATCGATAGATGTGATATCTTTGAACCGTCAAACTTTAGTGTATACCTAGACAACCATATGTCACACAATTAACCCTTTACTGTTTATGATTCTTACGGTTGTGTTCGTAGCATGAACACCTCCTGGTTTCATGAGTGTATAGAGAATATGCTTTTGACATAAAATTCTCTTTGAAGCGGCTTCCACTTCACACTCACATAGGTGATTTCTAACCGTGTCATCTAGTAGATACTCTATTTGGTCAAATCTACCAACTTAGCAAATCATTAAAAACTTTAAGCTTTATTACCTCATTAACAAGCCTTAAAGTCTTAACCTTTTCCAGAACATTGTCTTCATCATGAGAATGGATTGAGTTAATTGACAATGTCGAACCGTCAACCACAACTTTGTTTTTCTCCTTGAATCTAGCTCTTGGGATCTCCAGTCTGCTAGATAGAGTTACCGTCATGCTGACTTGTTCTAAGTCGTAAACTCATTCCCTTAGATGATCTTTCAACTGCCTCTCTCACTAGGCCTTTCGTTAGTGGATCTGACACATTATCGCTTGACTTTACATAGTCAATTGTGATAATTCCACTAGAGAGCAGTTGTCTTACGGTGTTATGTCTACGTCGTATATGACGAGACTTCCCGTTGTACATAACGCTCCCTGCCTTACCTATTGCTGCTTGACTATCGCAATGTATGCAAATTGGTCCAACAGGTTTGGGCCCGAATGGAATATCCTCTAGGAAATTCCAGAGCCATTCCACTTCTTCACCAGCCTTATCCAAAACAATGAATTCAGATTCCATTGTGGAGCGAGCAATACATGTCTGTTTGGAAGATTTCTAAGAGACATCTCCTCCACCAAGTATGAATACATAACCACTCGTGGATTTTACATCATTTGACCCAGTGATCCAATTTGCATCACTATATCCTTCAATGGCAGCAAGATATTTATTATAATGCAAAGAATAATGTTGTGTCCATTTTAGATAAGCCAACACACGTTTCATATCCATCCAGTGAGTTTGATTCGGATTACTAGTGTACCGACTCAGTTTACTAATAGCACATGCTATATTTGGTTGCGTGCAATTCATAATATACATCAAACTTCCCAACACTCTGGCATATTCCAATTGAGAGTCACTTTGACCTTCATTCTTTTTAAATGTACAACTTAAATCAATTGGAGTTTTGACTACATTGTAATTCAAGTAATTAAACTTATCCAATACTTTTTCAATATAATGATATTGAGATAATGCTAGTCCCTGTGGAGTTTTGATAATCATGACCCCCAAGATCAAATCAGCAACTCCTAAGTCTTTCATATCGAACTTGCTGGACAACATGCGCTTAGTAGCATTTATATCGTCAATTTCTTTACTCATTATTAACATGTCATCAAGATACAAACAAACAATGACTTCATGATTCATAACATTTTTAATGTAAACACATTTATCACATTCGTTAATCTTGAATTCATTTGCCAACATTATTTGATCAAATTTAGCATGCCATTGTTTGGGTGCTTGCTTGAGTCCATAAACTGACTTCACAAGTTTGCACACTTTCTTTTCTTTACCAGGAACTATAAACACTTCAGGTTGTTCCATGTAAATTTCTTCCTCTAACTCTCCATTTAAGAAGACTGTCTTTACATCCATTTGGTGGATTTTAAGATCATGCATTGTTTCTAGTGCTATTAACATCCTAATTAATGTTATCCTTGTTACAGGAGAGTATGTGTCAAAGTAGTCTAGACTTTCCTTTTGTCTGTACCCTTTGACTACCAGTCTAGCCTTATATTTGTCAATAGTCCCATCAGGTTTCATTTTCCTTTTAAAGATCCACTTTGATCCTAAAGGTTTATTTCCTGGAGAAAGATCAGTCAATTCCCAAGTGTGATTGCTTAAAATTGATTCAATATCACTATTGACTGCTTCTTTCCAATAAGTTGACTCTAACGAAGACATAGCTGCTTTAAATGTTTGAGGCTCATTTTCAAGCAATAGTGCTACAAAATCTGGTCCGAAAGAAACAGATTTTCGTGATCGAGTACTTTGCCTAGGTTCCTCACTAGTTAGAATATTTTCCATTGATTCTTCTCGTGGTCGTTTAGGTCTTTCACTTGTTGACTCACTTTCAGTTTTATACGGATAAATGTTTTCAAAAAACTCTGCATTATCTAATTCAATTATCGTATTAACATGAATCTCAGTATCAGATTTGTGAACCAAAATCAACAGGCTTTACTATTCACAGCATACCCAATAAAGACACAATCTATTATTTTGGGTCCAATGTTTACCCTCTTAGGTAAAGGAACCTCTACCTTGGCTAAACACCCCCACACTTTAAAATATTTCAAGTTGGGTTTTCTTTTTTTTCAAAACTCATATGGAATTTAATGTGTTTTTCGATGGGGTACTCCATTGAGTATGTTATTAGCTGTAAGGATGGCTTCCCCCCAAAGATTTCGCGGAGAACCAGAATTGATCATTAAGGCATTCATCATTTCCTTTAATGTTCTGTTCTTCCGTTCTGCCAAACCATTTGACTGTGGTGTATAAGGTGCAGTAGTTTGATGAATAATACCATATTTCAAACATATCTCTGCAAAAGGAGATTCATATTCTCCACCCCTATCACTCTGAATCATTTTTATCTTTAGATTCAATTGGTTTTCCACTTCATTTTTATATTGCTTAAATGCATCAATTACTTCATCCTTACTACTAAGCAAATATACATAACAAAATTGAGTGCAGTCATCAATAAAAGTTATAAAATACTTTTTTCCACCACGAGATGGTGTTGACTTCATATCGCATATATCTGTGTGAATTAAGTCTAAAGTTTTTGAATTTCTTTCAACAGACTTGTAAGGATGTTTAACAAACTTACTTTCCACACAAATTTCACATTTCGACTTATCGCATTTAAAATCAGGAAATACTTCTCAATTAACCAATTTTCTCAAGGCTTTGTAATTCACATGTCCCAAACGGGCATGCCATAAATCACTTAACTCCAATAAGTAAACAGAAGCAGAATTTTTATTAATATTGTCAACAACCATTACATTTAGTTTGAAAAGACCCTCATTGAGGTAGCCCTTTCCTGTGAACATATCATTCTCACTTATTACAGCTTTATCACTAATTAGGATACACTTAAACCGATTCTTAACGAGTAGTGCAGCAGAAACTAAATTCTTCCTAATAGTAGGGACATGCAGAACATTGTTCAAAGTCAACACCTTGCCGGATGTCATTTTCAACATTACTTTCCCAATTCCTGCAATCTTTGTTGTTGTTGTGTTTCCCATGAATAAATCTTTATTGTACTCAGCAGGAGTGTACGTTGCAAAGGCTTCTTTTGCAGAGCAAATATGTTTAGTGGCACCTGAGTCGAGGAACCACTCCTTGGGATTTCCAACTAAGTTACACTCTGATATCATTGCACACAAGTCATATGCATCTTCCATATTTTCCACGATGTTTGCTTGACTTTTGCCTTTGCATTTGTTTTTGTCCTTTCTTGGAGCATGACAATCAGAAGATCGATGACCAGCCTTGTTACAATTATAACAATTGCCTTTGAATTTCTTCTTGGCCTGTTCTGACTTCTGCCCGTTGGACTTCTTTCTCTTTTTGTCTTTGGTAGGAGCTTCTTCAAAAATATTAACTCCAATGATTATTAAACTCTTACGCCACTTCTTTTCGGCATTTCTGTTATCTTTCCTCAATCTTGAGTCGAATCACAAGATCTTCAAGCTTCATTTCTTTATGCTTGTGCTTTAGATAATTCTTGAAATCGTTCCACGAAGGAGGCAACTTCTCGGTCATTGCAACCACTTGAAAAGCTTCATTTACTACCATATCTTCAACAATCAGATCATGGAGAATAAGTTGAAGTTCCTGCACTTGTGATCCAACAGTTTTACTATCTACCATTTTATAGTCTAAAAACTTTGCGACCACAAACTTTTTCAAGCATGCATCTTCAGTCTTATATTTCTTCTCAAGTGCATTCCACAACTCTTTTGAAGTTGTTATTGCACTATAGACATTATATAAGTCATCTTCTAAAGCACTCAAAATGTAACCTTTACATAGGAAGTCTGACTGTTTCCATGCTTCAACAATCATAAATTTTACCCTGTCTGGCATATTATCAGCAGGAACTGGAGTATCTTCACTTGTAAATTTCTGCAGACCAAGAGTGGTAAGCCAGAAAAATACTCGTTGCTACCATTCTTTGAAATTCACACCTGTGAATTTACCCAGTTTCTCTGTTTGTGATACAAGAGTTCAGGTTGGTGCAACAACAGCCACTGTAACACCAGTGTGTTTCCATTTCAGATAAACAAAATTGATACAATAAAAGTAAGCAATAAATTATAATTGCAGACTTAAAGGATTATAAAATCACAAAGATTTTTGTCTCCACCAGAAACACAGATTTATTAATTTCCTTAAGATTGTTACCAATCTGTGTTATGAAAATCAGAAATTACTGGTTGTAATAAATCATTCAGAAACACGAAGTAACTGAGATTTTTAGAACCAGTAAATAAGATGAACAAAAATTTATTTGTAAAAAAATAATTGAAACTGTAGAACTTACTAGAATCTGGAATACTTTTTTTGATAATTTAGGAAGAAAATAGAGTCCACTAAATTCAAAGTGTCCCCTTAAGGAAATTATTCCCCTCTAGTATCGGAGGTTTGATTTGGAGTATAACCTCCCAGGGTAAAATGATCTTAATCAGTAGAGTATAGATACCAAAAACTCTACTGTCAGCGAATCAATCCACAGCAGGAAAGTACACGAAGAAATAAGTGTTTTTTAAGAAAAAGGAAGATCAAAAAAATTCGTTTTTTAAATATTCTAAAGACTGAATGGTATTTATAGGCAAGAAGAATATATTCTGAAAGGTTGCAACCCTTTCAGAATTGACACGACCATTAATGAAAGGTTGCAAACTTTCAAATGGTATTGACTGTTCCTGAAAGTTGCAACCTTTCAGAACAGTCATGGCGGAAATTTCTTTAAATATAACGAAATTTAAAATGGGTCACGCGCGCGGATCCGAGTCGGGTCGGGTTAACTAAAAAGTTGAAAACAATTCGGTTAACTTTTGTTATCAACTAATTAATTGAAAATAATTTTTGACCATTTAATTAATTAAATAAATAATTAAATTAAATTTGTCCAAAAAATTATCTCTCGATCGATTATTTGTCGAAGCCGTAGCCGAAGCCGAAGCGAGCGAGCGACGATGACGACGGCGCGAGGGGGGTCCCTCTTTCCAACCCTTCTAACAATTAATAGGAGTGTTTATTTTTTAAAACTCTCCTATTTTCATTTCCATTACTGATGAGGGACAATTGCCTTTTTCATTAAAGCATTAGAGGACTTTTCAAGTTCTAAACTTTTTAAATTCCTCTCCTTCCCTCTATTCCCATCAATTCTTGATACATACCCAACACTTAGTAACTAATTTATTTTTAACTTAATTTCAGCACTTAATTCACCAACTAAATCACATTATATATTCTAACTTATTTGAAGAATTACAACTAAAAGTCTAATAATTTAATTTTAACTTAATTCCAACGCTATATTCACCAATTGAACTTATTGAACAACTTAACAACTTTTTAAGTCTAATAAGTTTAGTTTTAACTTAATTCCAACACTTTATTCACCAACTAAATCACATTACATATTTTAATTTATTTGAAAAATTTAACAACTTGTAAGTCTAAGTATTTTAGTTTTAACTTAATTCCAACATTATATTCTCTAATTTAACTTATTAAACAACTTTACAACTTTCTAAATCTAATTAGTTCAGTTTTAAATTCGTTCCAACACTTTATTCATCTACTAAGTCACATTGCATATTTTAACTTATTAAAACAACTTAACAACTTTCTAAGTCTAATGAGTTTAATTTTAACTTACTTTCAATATTTTTTTCACCAACTAAATTACATTACATTTTTTAACTTACTTATTAAAACAACTTACCAACTTTCTAAATCTAATTAATCTAATTTAGTCTAATTTGCTTAACTGTTGCATCCTTACTTTCTAAACAAGTTAGAAGAAAAAAAATATGTGGTTCCATGATGTTTGACACAGTTGGTGCAAGTACACATTTTTCATAAAAAAGAAGATCTACCTCCACTATCACAATATAACAACTTATATGACACTCTTTATTTTAAGAAGCTTCAAAATGATTGACACCATTCTATTTCCATACAACTTTATCAAATTCCAAAATTCCAAATTTATAAGACAATTCCAATCTTTCAACTTCAGTATAACTTTTCTCATCAAATTAACATTTCAATCATACTTTCATAGTTTATTCAACTATCACTAAGGCTGGCAAGGGGATGAGGAAAGGGACGGGGGACGGGACAAAGGGGGACGCGACGGAACGGGGGACAACGATGGGGGGATTTGGCCGGTCGCGCGATTGGGGGGAACGGGACAAAAATATGTCTCATCCCGTCCCACTCTATATACGGGGTTTGGTGGGATGAGACGGGACGGGTGTCACGACCCAAATCGGGGACGCGACTGGCACCCACATTTACCCTCCTATGTGAGCGAACCAACCAATCTAATCTTTAACATTTGAATACAATATCAACAAAAGAAATGCGGAAGACTTAAACTCATTAATAAAACAATTCAAAACTATTATTAATATCCCCAAAATCTGGAAGTCATCATCACAAGAACATCTATCTCAAATTACTAAACTAGGAATGTCTAAGAAGCTAAAAATACATAAAAGCTAGCCCATGCCGGAAGTTCAAGGCATCAAGACTTGAAGAAGAAGATCCAGTCCAAGCTAGACGCATTAGCTCACCCTGAATTTCCGAAAGTAGTGAAGACTGGCTAGATCTACTGTTGAGTTAAAGTTGACGGAACGTTTGATGCATTACACAAATAACAAAGAAGAAAACGTAAAAGTAGGGGGTCAGTACAACCACAAGTACTGAGTAGATATCATCGGCCAACTCAAAATAGGGAACAGTATATATCAATAATAATGTAAATCAACTACAATACTCAACATGTAGCAATAACAATATTAATTCATCAATAAATACAACCGAGTTCACACATGAGGACTCAAGCCTGAATACCATACTCATTTTGGAATTACGTTCATTAGATTGAGTATATTCATTATCTTTCAAGATTCATTATCTTTCTTCCTCTTGTGTCGGTACGTAACACTCCGCTCCTCTATTTCTATCCTGGTGCCGGAACGTGACACTCCGATCCTCATATTCATTCTATCCTGGTACCGGAACGTGGCACCCGATCCATATTCTATCCTGGTGTCGGAACGTGACACTCCGATCCTCATATTCATTCGATCCTGGTACCGGAACGTGGCACCCGATCCATTTACTATCCTGGTGTCGGAACGTGACACTCCGATCCTCATATTCATTCTATCCTGGTACCGGAACGTGGCACCCGATCCATATTCTATCCTGGTGTCGGAACGTGACACTCCGATCCTCATATTCATTCTATCCTGGTACCGGAACGTGGCACCCGATCCCCTAATTCATCAAGCCTTCTTTCATACTAAGGCATCATTAATCTCATCATATAATATATCAAGCCTTCTTTTATACTAAGGCATCATCATTAACAAGTGAATTAGGGTTCTTTCAAGATTTGGGATTCAAAACTTCATCATGCTCATATAATCACATATATATATATATATATCATATTCATACAAGCTTACAATTAAGCACATAGTAGGGTTTACAATACTATCAACACATAATATTCACTATAAGAGTTTACTACAAGTAGCATGAAAACCATAACCTACCTCCACCGAAGAATTGAATTCAAACAAGCAAATTCCTCAAGCTTTGATATTCCTCTTCGTTTCTCCTCTCACGTTCAATCTCTCTTTCCTTGTTCTTTCTGTTTGTTTTATTCAAACCCTCTTTCCTTACCCTTATTATCATATAATTAAGACTAAAAGAGGACAATAGAACCCACTAATTAACTTAAGGTTACCTCTTTTAACCCCAAGTAATTAGACTTATTAATATTAACCTCAATCTTTATAATAAGGAAAGAATAGTCCAAAACGACCCTTAAAATGTGTAGAGGAATCCTATTCTGCCTGGGATTTGCGCAACCTGTGACGGGCCGTCGTGCCTGCGACGGTCCGTCACGATGGTCGTCGCAGCCTCCCAAACTCCAGGTGAACTGTGACGGCCCGTCACACCAGTGACAATCCGTCCTGCACCTCCGTCCTGACGGTCAGAGACTCGTTTCTTGTACCAAATTCTCAAAAGTTGAAGTGTTTTGCAACGGAAACTCACGACGGTTCGTCGTGGATGTGACGGCACGTCCTGCAGGTCCGTCACAGATTACAGAGAGTCGATTTTCAGTACCCAATTTCAGAATTCTAAGTATGCTGAAACGAAACCTCCTCGACGGGCCGTCGTGACCACGACGGTCCGTCGTGACATCCGTCGTCCCAGCCAGTTTTTCCAGAAATAAATCTGCTGCTCAAAACGACTAAACAGGTCGTTACAATAGATACCAATTTACCCATCGTTCGTCCCCGAACGATCAAGAGAAGAAAAACAATGGCGAAAAGGAGTACCTGCATCTGTAAACAGATGTGGGTATTTTTCTTGCATATCTGTCTCCTTCTCCCAAGTAGCTTCTTCAACCGGTCGATTCTTCCATTGGACCTTGATGGATGCAATTTCTCTCGACCTCAACTTGCGAACTTCTCTATGTAATATAGCAACCGGTTCCTCTTCATAAGTCAAGTTCTCATCAAGCAACACTGAATCCCAACGGATAATGTAGTTTCCATCTCCATGGTATCTTTTCAACATGGACACATGAAACACCGGATCCACTCCGGACAGCCCTGGAGGTAAGGCTAATTCATAAGCCACCTCCCCTACTCGCTTTAGTACCTCAAATGGTCCAATATACCTTGGACTTAGCTTACCTCTTTTGCCAAACCGCATCACCCCTTTCATGGGTGAAACCTTCAACAAGACTTGTTCACCCTCCATGAACTCCAAGACTCTAACCTTTCGGTCTGCATACTCCTTTTGTCTACTTTGCGCCGCAAGAAGCTTTTCTTGAATGCGCTTCACCTTATCTAACGAATCCCTCAAGAGGTCAGTACCCCAAGGTCTAACCTCGAATGCATCAAACCAACCAATGGGAGATCTACATCTCCTCCCATACAATGCTTCAAATGGAGCCATATCAATACTGGATTGATAGCTATTATTGTACGAAAACTCTGCCAAAGGTAAGAAGCTATCCCAATGGCCACCAAACTCTATCACACATGCACGAAGCATATCCTCCAACACTTGAATCGTTCGCTCAGACTGACCATCGGTCTGAGGATGGAACGCAGTACTAAGGTCCAACCTAGTACCCAATTCAGCATGCAATGTTTTCCAAAACTTAGAAGTAAACTGCGTACCTCTATCTGATATGATGGATAGTGGAACCCCATGCAGTCGGACGATTTCTGCGATATAGATCTTGGCTAACCTCTCTGCATTGTAAGTCACCTTGACCGGAATGAAGTGAGCAGACTTAGTTAGCCTATCTACAATCACCCAAATGGAGTCATACTTACCCATTGTCTTTGGAAGACAGACCACAAAGTCCATTGCGATTCTCTCCCACTTCCATTCAGGAATGGGCATTCTCTGAAGTGTTCCTCCGGGCCTTTGGTGTTCATATTTCACTTGTTGACAGTTTGGACACTTGGAAATAAAGTCAACAATATCACGCTTCATTCTACTCCACCAAAAGTGTTGCTTTAGGTCGCGATACATCTTGGTTGCACCCGGATGTATAGAATACTTTGAACTATGAGCCTCTGCCAGAATAGTGTTGATCAAATCATCAACTCGGGTTACACATACCCTTCCCTTGATTCTCAAAACACCTTCCTCATCGATTGTCGCTTCTTTAGCCTCTCATCGCAATACTTTATTTTGGATTCGCCTTAGTTTCTCATCATCAAACTGTTTTCCCTTAATTTTGTCAAGAAAAGAAGATCTTGACTCCACACTAGCCAACAATCCTCCCTTCTCATTTACTTCTAACCTCATCAAGTCGTTAGCCAAAATCTGCACTTCTCTAGCCAATGGGCGTCTAGAAGCTTGCATATGAGCTAGACTTCCCATGCTTCCCGCCTTTCTACTCAAAGCATCTGCCACAACATTCGCCTGCCCCGGATGATACAAAATAGTGATGTCGTAGTCCTTCAGTAGTTCCATCCATCTCCTTTGTCTCAAGTTCAAATCTTTCTGAGTAAAGACATACTGTAGGCTACGATGATCCGTATAGACTTCACACTTAACCCCATATAAATAGTGCCTCCATTGCTTCAATGCAAATACTACCGCGGCCAATTCCAAGTCATGAGTTGGTAGTTACGTTCATGCACTTTTAATTGTCTTGAGGCATAAGCAATCACGTTCTTCTCTTGCATTAGCACTGGCACCCAAACCCGAATAGGATGCGTCATAATAAACAATGAAGTTCTTACCTCTATACCGGTAAGGTAAGATAGGCGCGGTAGTCAACAAAGTCTTGAGTTTCTGAAAACTTTCTTCGCACTCATCCGACCATACGAATGGAACGTTCTGCTTAGTCAAGTTCGTCAGTTGGGACGCAATAGAAGAGAATCCTTGACAAATCGGCGATAGTAGCTAGCTAACCCGACAAAGCTCCTTATTTCTGACACGTTAGTGGGTCTTACCCAATTCTTCACTGTCTCAATCTTAGATGGATCTACCATCACTCCATCCTTAGAAACCACATTCCCCAAGAAGGACACTGCATCTAGCCAAAACTCACACTTAGAGAACTTGGCATAAAGCTTTTTCTTCCTCAATGTTTCCAATACCATTCTCAAATGCTCTTCATGTTCCTCCTTGCTCTTTGAGTATACCAATATATCATCAATAAATACAACCACGAAGAGATCCAAATATGGCTTAAAAATCCCATTCATCAAACTCATGAACGCAGCAGGGGCATTCGTAAGACCAAAGGACATCACCACAAATTCGTAATGTCCATACCTCGTTCGAAAAGCAGTCTTTGGCACATCCGTTGCCCGTATTTTCAATTGATGATAACCGCATCTCAAGTCAATCTTAGAGAAGACACAAGCACCTTGTAATTGATCGAATAAGTCATCTATGCGAGGAAGAGGATACTTGTTCTTAATAGTTACCTTGTTCAATTGTCGGTAGTCTATGCACATCCGAAAACTCCCATCCTTCTTCTTTACAAACAAAACCGGAGCACCCCAAGGAGATGCACTTGGTCTAATGAAGCCCTTGCTCAACAACTCTTGAAGTTGAGCCTTTAACTCTCTTAATTCGGCGGGAGCCATTCTATACGGGGGTATAGAAATGGGGCGTGCGTGTACCGGTTCAAGATCGATACAGAAGTCAATATCCTATCTGGTGGCATACCAGGAAGATCTGCAGGGAACACATCCAAAAACTCACGGACTACCGAAACTGACTCATCGAGGTACTTGAGTAGTGTCATCCTTGAGATGTGCCAAGAAACCTAAGCACCCTTTACTAACATTTTTTAGCAAGAAGAAAGGATATGATACGCACCGTATTGGAAGGTTAGTCGCCTTCCCACACTAACGGATCTGTCCCAGGCTGGCTAATGTCACAGTTTTAGCATTACAATCCAAGATTGCAAAATTTGGAGAAAGCCAAGTCATACCCAGAATTACATCAAAGTCACCCATTCCTAAAATAACCAAATCTACTTAGTGTTGCTCTCCACAAAGTTCACCAAACAGGACCTATATACTTTTCAACTACCACAGACTCACCCACCGGAGTAGAAACACGGAATAGGCATATCAAGTAATTCACAATGTAAATTTAGACCATTAGCAAATGATGAAGATACATATGAAAACGTGGAGCCAGGGTCAAATAATACAGATGCCATGCAATCACAAACCAAAAGATTACCTGTGATAACAGCATCAGACGCCTCCGCTTAGATCTCCCAGGGAAGCGTAACAATGGGCCCTATCACCCGTGTCCATTGCCCCTACCATTTTGTGTCGTAGTGGCTCCAGTTTGCCCATCACCTCTGCCGTTGTGGTGACCACCATTACCTCGACCACCACGTCCCCCAGAAAAACGGCCTCTACCATGACCCTCTACCTCTGGCTAGCGGGGTTCTGTAACTCTTGTTTGGACAATACCTCTTAATATGTCCAACCTCCCCACATCCATAACACTCTCGGGGTTCATGCATAGGTCTCTCGGAGTAGTGTTGACCGTTCTGAGGTGGACCCCCAACTACAGTCTGTAGTGAAGACTGAATTGGTCGACTTGAGTAACCTCCGGAGCTCTATCCTCTAGAGTGAGAACCATTAAACTCACCTCCCTTTCGAAACCTTTTTGATGTTGATGTAGTGGTGAAGTCATCTGGCTTCACTCCTTCCACCTCTATCACAAAGTCTACCACCTCTTGGAAGGATGTTGCTGGAGCCGCTATCTGTAAGGCCGAAATCCGCAATTCTCACCTCAACCCCTTCACAAAACGGCGAATCCGTTCTTGTGGACTGAAACAAAGTTGGGTGGCATACCTTGATAAAGCACGAAACTTAGCCTCATATGCGTTAACCGTCATCCTACCTTGCTCGAGACTCAAGAACTCATCCCTTTTTCTATCTCTCAAAGTCCTTGGGATATACTTCTCCATAAACAGAGTAGAGAAGGATGCCCAAGTCATGGGTGTGGCCTCTGTCGGTTGACACTCGACATGGGATCGCCACCACATTTTGGCGTTCCCTTGAAACTGATAGCTTACGAACTCAACGCCAAACCGTTCTACTATCCCCATCTTGTGTAGTAGCTCATGACAATCAACCAGAAAATCATAAGCATCTTCAGATTCTGCACCCTTGAAGACTGGAGGTTTCAATTTCAAGAACTTACTGAAAAGTTCGTGCTGATCGTTTGTCATTATCGGTCCAGTAGTCAGACGTGGAAATGTGCCCATCTCCAATGATGCATCCATGCGGGGAGCCATAGTAGCCGCATGTTGTATCTCTGAAATCGGAGGTGTTGGTGCAGAAACCACTGGAGGTGCCTGACCGTGATCAGATAACCCGCTAAGATAAGCGAGAACCTGATTGATCATCTCTGGGGTAGGTTGGGGTGGCAATTCCTCATTCTGCTCTTGTTCATTTTACCCTTCCTCACCCTCTCTTACTACCTCCTCAGTCAGTGGAGGGGTCACTGCCCTAGCATCAGATGGGCTAGGTGGCTCGTCCTCTTCCTCTAGAGGACGTCTCCCCACGACCTCTACCACGGCCTCTTGCCGCTGCTCTTCCCGAGCCACAGCCCCAGTGGCTGGCTCAGACGTTTCTGTCTTGCGTTGTTGTCGTTGGTGCGGTCGTTGCTCTAGTTCTAACCATCTGCGAAATAGAGGTCAGATACCAATTCGTATCGCCTAGATACCAATTGGACTCAAGTAGTAGCGAAAGAAAAGAATGAAAGAGTGAAATTTTCCTAAAGTCTATAGCCTCTCAAGGAAAAGTAAAGGCGTCCCCCTACCGTTCCTTAAGACTCTACTAGACCTGTTCTTGTGTGATGAGACCAACGAACCTAATGCTCTGATACAAAGTTTGTCACGACCCAAATCGGGGACGCGACTGGCACCCACATTTACCCTCCTATGTGAGCGAACCAACCAATCTAATCTTTAACATTTGAATACAATATCAACAAAAGAAATGCGGAAGACTTAAACTCATTAATAAAACAATTCAAAACTATTATTAATATCAACAAAATCTGGAAGTCATCATCACAAGAACATCTATCTCAAATTACTAAACTAGGAATGTATAAGAAGCTAAAAATACATAAAAGCTAGCCCATGCCCGAAGTTCAAGGCATCAAGACTTAAAGAAGAAGATCCAGTCCAAGCTAGACGCATTAGCTCACCCTGAATTTCCGAAAGTAGTGAAGACTGGCTAGATCTACTGTTGAGTTGAAGTTGACGGAACGTTTGCTGCATTACACAATAACAAAGAAGAAAACGTAAAAGTAGGGGGTCAGTACAACCACAAGTACTGAGTAGATATCATCGGCCAACTCAAAATAGGGAACAGTATATATCAATAATAATGTAAATCAACTACAATACTCAACATGTAGCAATAACAATATTAATTCATCAATAAATACAACCGAGTTCACACATGAGGACTCAAGCCTGAATACCATACTCATTTGGGAATTACGTTCATTAGATTGAGTATATTCATTATCTTTCAAGATTCATTATCTTTCTTCCTCTTGTGTCGGTACGTAACACTCCGCTCCTCTATTTCTATCCTGGTGCCGGAACGTGACACTCCGATCCTCATATTCATTCTATCCTGGTACCGGAAAGTGGGCACCCGATCCATATTCTATCCTGGTGTCGGAACGTGGTACTCCGATCCTCATATTCATTCTATCCTGGTACCAGAACGTGGCACCCGATCCATTTACTATCTTGGTGTCGGAACGTGACACTCCGATCCTATTCATTCTATCTATCCTGGTCCGGAATGTGGCACCCGATCCATATTCTATCCTGGTGTCGGAACGTGAAACTCCGATCCTCATATTCATTCTATCCTGGTACCGGAACGTGGAACCCGATCCCCTAATTCATCAAGCCGTCTTTCATACTAAGGCATCATCAATCTCATCCTATAATATATCAAGCCTTCTTTTATACTAAGGCATCATCATTAACAAGTGAATTAGGGTTCTTTCAAGATTTGGGATTCAAAACTTCATCATGCTCATATAATCACATATATATATATATATATATATATCATATTCATACAAGCTTACAATTAAGCACATAGTAGGGTTTACAATACTATCAACACATAATATTCACTATTAAGAGTTTACTACAAGTAGCATGAAAACCATAACCTACCTCTTTGTTTATTCAAACCCTCTTTCCTTTACCCTAATTATCATATAATTAAGACTAAAAGAGGACAATAGAACCCACTAATTAACTTAAGGTTACCTCTTTTAACCCCCAAGTAATTAGACTTATTAATATTAACCCTCAATCTTTATAATTAAGGAAAGAATAGTCCAAAACGACCCTTAAAACGTGTAGAGGAATCCTATTCTGCCTGGGATTTGCGCAACCTGTGACGGGCCGTCGTGCCTGCGACGGTCCGTCACGATGGTCGTCGCAGCCTCCCAAACTCCAGGTGAACTGTGACGGCCCGTCACACCAGTGACGGTCCGTCCTGCACCTCCGTCCTGACGGTCAGAGACTCGTTTCTTGTACCAAATTCTCAAAAGTCGAAGTGTTTTGCAGCGAAAACTCTCGACGGTTCGTCGTGGATGTGACGACACGTCCTGCAGGTCCGTCACAGATTACAGAGAGTCGATTTTCAGTACCCAATTTCAGAATTCTAAGTATGCTGAAACGAAACCTCCTCGACGGGCCGTCGTGACCACGACGGTCCGTCGTGACATCCGTCGTCCCAGCCAGTTTTTCCAGAAATAAATCTGCTGCTCAAAACGACTAAACAGGTCGTTACAACGGGGAATTTTTTATTTTTTAAATACTTATTTATTTGTATTCAAAATATATGATTTTAGCTAATATATTTTAAATTTAACTTTTAACTTTCAAATTTCAAATTTCAAATTAATTTTTAAATTTCAAGTTTCAAATTTCAAGCTTCATGTTTCAAATTTCAAGCTTCATGTTTCAAATTTCAAATTTTAAATTTGAGAAGTTTAAATTTGTATTTTAATATGTTAAAGTTAGTTTTAGTATAAATTTCCATATGTATGTATAATTGCATATATTAAAATTAAAATGCAAGACAATAATTGTATAAATTAAGACTTGAATAAAAACTTCAAATTTATTCAATAAAATCTAATTGCAACTTAGAACTTTGAAGTTACAATTAACAATATTAGTAGAATAACTAATCTACGCAGCCCCTTCTAGGAAGGATTCTGTTTCAATAAGTTCACATATGTAAAACTAATATTTGTTATAGATATTAGATGAGTAACTAATGTTACGCAGCCATCTTCTAGGAAGGGTGTTTTTCAATTAGTTCTCGTATGTAATCTAATAATATATGTTTTATCCTTTAAAATTCAATTCTAATTGTCCCATCATATCCATGGTTATATCCTCCGGGATATCAAACTTGCTAGAAACTCTTTTGACTCTAATTCGTTATCACTTCATTCAATTGTCGTTTTGATCCAAGTTTCTTGTTTGGAACTTAACTTTCGCAAATTATTATTCCTCATATCGGCATTGACCCAATATCTAAATAAAACTGTTGTTTCCAAACTATCTTCCGTCAATGAATGTCTATGATCGCCAATTTTAAACCTTGCTGAACTGAAAGCAGCCTCCGATGCAACTGATGAAGCTTGAATAGCTAGAACATCACGAACCATTTTGCTAAAAATTGGAAATATAACGCTCCGCATTCTCCACTATCCTAATAAATCTTCATTGTCATCTATGATTTTCAATGCTTCTAAAGATTGATTAAGATATTCTTCAAAATCATCACGGTTAGTAGAATTAAGACCAAGAAAACCTCGCATATAAGTTGAAAACTTCACAAACAATCTCAGGATTAGAAGTTTGACAAACTTCTCCTTGAGTATTTTCCGTAAGTCTATATTTTTCATACTACATTTTTGCTTCTACTTTTATGTTAGACTTCCACGTTTCACAAGTTAAAATTTCTTCCGGTGAAATTTCTAATTTTTTTATAAAAAGTGTCAACAAGTGTCTGGAATAGGAAAAAAATATTTTTAAAATTTTTCAATCATACCTTTAATTGCAACTCTAAATTTATTTATTTTTTTATATTTAGAAAATTGAATTGTAAGAGCACAAATATTTATTAATACTGATGAAATAGTAGGATAATAAATTCCAGAAAATATTGTTCTAGCATCATAAAAAGTCTTAAAAATTGTAATAGTTCTTTAGTTTTTTCCTAATCTTCATCACAAATTCTATCTAATAGATCAGCATTATGATCATTAAACACCATTTATATGGGTCTTATATATTTGTAAGCAACTGAAAACATTTCGTAAAACGAATTCCACCTTGTTTTAATGTCTTGGAAATTATTTAGGTGACAATTCACATAGTAAACAACGCTCAGTAAATTCCCTAATTCTAGCAGCTTTGTTAGTATGAAAAATCTAGGCAACGACATATTCAATTTTCATGCAACCACAATCAAATAATGAAATATCATCTTGTACAACTAAATTTAATATATGTGCAACACATGTAACATGAAAAGCATTAATGTCAATTGGACATAAGCTAACTTTTAACATCTTAGCAGCGTTTGTATTATTAGATGCATTATCTAATGCTACAGATATTACTTTATCTATAACCATGTAATAATCTAAAATATTTAAAATATTTGAAGATAAATATGCACCAGTTTTTTTCTCTACAGATTGTTTATAACTTAAGATTCTTTGTTGCAAATTCCAATTATGATCAATCCAATGTGTTGTAATAGTTAAATAATCATTTCCATTAACACTATTACCCATGTCCGAAATTATAGACACTCTACTATCTAATATGCTAAACATACAACGAATAAATTGACAATGTTTAACGTGATATTCAAAAACATCACATTTAACAGTATTTATTGAAAAAACTCTATAAGAAGGATTATAAGTTTGTTGAATAAAATCAATAAAGGGAAAAGACTCAAATACGTCATCGAACTTTCAGAAAAGACTCATTTTTGCCATCATTTAAAACTTTGGCTCATTTATGCCATTAACGTTAAAGAAAAGGTTCATTCATGTCATTATTTTTTAACAGGGATTTTGCAAAACCATTTTTGACGCATGGCCAATTATAATTCCGTCACGTCATCAATTTTTTTAATTAAAAAATCATACTTCTGGAATTTTTTTTGATCTTTTTTAAATAAAATGATGATGTGGCTAATCATAATTCGTCCAGGTCATTAATTTGTGGCTAATCATAATTCGTCCAGGTCATTAATTTTTTAATAAAAAAATCAAAATTCTAAATAAAAATTGAATTATTTTTTAAATATTTTTTATTAAAAAAATTAATGACGTGGCCGAATTATAGTTGGTCACGTGTTAAAAATGGTGTTTTGTAAAACCACTGTTAAAAAAATAATGGCATGAATGAGCCTTTTCTTTAATGGTAATGGCATAAATGAGCTAAAATTTTAACTGATAGCATAAATGAGACCTTCCGAAAGTTCAATGGCATATTTAGGCCTTTTCCGTTCAATAAAACCGGAATTTGAAGGAAAACTATAAGGCAAACCACAAACAGAAATCATTTTAGCTAAATTTTCGCTGTCTAATTCCTTATTACATTTACGTTGTGTTAGTGGACCAACGGGGTTAGAAGGATCTAATATTCCTTGAACCATGTTAGAAGCCCCTACCGATTCATTACCGCTAATATCAAATTCATTAACTGGAATTCCTTTTTTTTATTGGATAATGCTTTAGCTTCTTTATATTGATTCGGCACACAAGATAACAAATGTCTATTTAATCCTCCCGTCCCACCTTGACCCCCCCTTGTTTATGTTTAAAAGGTTTATTACACTTATTACAAATATATAGCAACACTATTTTTCTTATCGAAAGTCATAAATTGCCACACAATAGAAGTTTTAGGGCGTTGATACTTTACCTTCTCCCTTGTGGGAGGTATAAGGGGTGGACGTCCACAATTTTGCTCTGTTGAATTTATAGTTTCATTTAGAACTTGTGTCACCGGACTAATCTTCTCCCAAATAAACTTCTACTTCTTCACCTGAATTTTCATCAAGATTAGGATTAATATTACCATAACGTTGTTTCAAACTTGCGTGACCGAGTTGAACATTTAAATGAATACCATAAGTAGTATGATCAACATAAGTAGAATCATTTGTATTAAATCTACCTATAGACGTTGATTTAGATGAAGTACCACCACATTTACTCTTATTTTTTCTTTACTCTATTTTTTACCAAATTAAATATTTTAAAAATGTCACTTTGTTTCGTTCTCTTGTTCTTTCTCTTTTCCTTTACCGGCATATTTTTTTGCTAGAACTCATACTTAGTTATATATAAAGTGTAATATAAAAATAATAATAACACAAAAATTAAATATGAAAAATTAAATATAAATTTTATGGAACAAATGTAGCAAACGTCTGCGTCAATAGCAGATGTTAAAACCATTATTGAAGCTTATAGTTTGTTGTAACTTGTAATTTGAAACTCCAACCAATACTTGAAAGAAAATATGAGATTATATATATATATTGATATAATATGAAATTTAGAATTGAAAACTAAAATATATGTATTATAATAATATGAGAGTTAAAATGGAATACAAATTAAACTTAAGAATTAAGATTGAAGAAAATAGATGAGAGAAATGAGAATAGATGATTTTGTAAGAAATTGTAAGAGATAGAGGGGTATTTATAATATTAAAAAATGAGTTGAAGTATAATTATGATACCTTGAGGTTTAAATTAAAGTATTAAAAGTAGGGGGGTGGTAGGGGATAGTAGGGGGTGTTGGGGAAGTGAAAAAGGTAAAAAATCCGTTGGGGGGGGCTCACTAGCCATCTCTCCAACGGCTGCCAACGGATAGTTTTTGAATTTATTTTTTTTTTAAAATAAAAAAAATAATAATAGGGGCAACCCGCGAACCGGTCGGTTCAGCCGGGCGGGGTCGACTGGGACGAAGGGGTGAACGGGCACCTGACCGATCCCCTGAACCCCCATCCCAAAACCCCCTTTCTTTGATGGTACGGGGTCCGGCGGGCGGTTCTCGAGCCGATCGCGGGCCGGGGCGGGCCGACCCGGTCCCCCTAACTTATTCTAACTTATTTGAAAAATTTCTCAACTTATAAGTCTAACTTATTCAAATCACATTGTATATTCTAACTTATTTGAAGAATTTAACAACTTATAAGTCTAATTAATTTAGTTTTAACTAAATTCAACGCTATATTCACCAATTGAACTTATGAAACAACTTAACAAATTTCTAAATCTAATAAGTTTAGTTTTAACTTAATTCCAACACTTTAATCACCAACTAAATCACATTACATATTTCAACTTATTTGAAGAACTTAACAACATATATGTCTAATTAGTTTAGTTTTAACTTAATTCCAACACTATATTCACCAATTTAACTTATTAAACAACTTAACAACTTTCTAAGTCTAATTTGTTTAGTTTTAGATTCATTCCAACACTTTATTCACTAACTAAGTCACATTACATATTTTAACTTATTAAAACAACTTAACAACTTTCTAAGTCTAATGAGTTTAGTTTTAGCTTAATTCCAACACTTTATTCACCAACTAAATCACATTACATATTTTAACTTATTTGAAGATTTAACAATTTATAAGTCTAATTAGTGTAGTTTTAACTTAATTTCAATACCATGTTCACCAATTTGACTTATTAAAACAACTTAACAACTTTCTAAGTCTAATTAATTTAGTTTAGTCTAATTGGATTAAATGTTGCATCCTTACTTTCTAAACAAGTTTAGGAAAAAAAAACATGTGAGTTACATGATGTTTGACACTGTTGGTACAAGTACACATTTTTCATAAGAAAGAAGATCTACCTCCTCTATCACAAAATAACAATTTATATGACACTCTTTATTTTAAGAAGCTTCAAAATGATTGACACCATTCTATTTCCATACAACTTTAGCAAGTTCCAAAAATCCAAATTTATAAAACTATTCCAATCTTTCAACTTTAGTATAACTTTTCTTCATCAAATTAATATTTCAATCATACTTTCATAGTTTATTCAACTATCACTAACATCGTACAAATGAAAGACAAAACTTCACATCGAATCAAATTAGCCAGAGGAAAGAAAGTGCTAAAAACAGTAAATACAGACCTCGCAATAATCGTTGAGTATCATCATGAAGCTGCTGAAGAAATGCTTTATTTTCCTGCACAATAAGTAAACCCAAGAATGTCAAACTAACATATGCACATGCAAGTTGTGTATACATAAATAAACCATAACAACTATGTCTCCAACTAGAGAGATTGAGTATCAAATAATGTTATATGTGCTCAACAAACCTTTGCTTCTCTTCTGTTGTTCGATGCCAGTTCTTTAGACTTCACTTCTCTACCAAGGTCACCTTTAGATCTCTTCTTCTTCTTCGTTTTCTTTTTGTCATCTCCTTCATCTAGTTGTGATTCCAATTTCTCCATATTCATATCCCCAATCTCTTCATGAATCTCTTTTGCCACGTCATCAGATACCAAATCTTCCCCAATTTCTCTACTTTGTGTATGTTCTTTGCCATGAGACTGATCATGGTCCTCACCAAATTCTAAAGATCTTTTACTTTCTAAGTCTAATTAGCTTAGTTTTAACTAATTTTGAGACACTTCAACTAAATGGAAACAAAAAAGATTTGTTATCGAGATTCTAAAAATTCACCTTGACTTCAAAAGGACGGAGGCGGTGCCGACCCACTACTGCTACTGCACGATCCACTAATGGGTGCGTACGTGATGGAGGTGGCACTGGTTATGGTGGAGGCGGCGCGATCTCCAACTGCTGAGGCGCGACCCACTATTGCGCACGACGTGTAGATGGGTTGTGTTTGATTGTCGCCGCCTATAGGAGAAGATGGCGTGGGTGGGTGGTGCCGGTTGGAGAAGATGGCGTGGGATGTCAGAATTTTTGAAAATAATAATTTACCAACTACGAAATGCCAATTTTTTTTTCAATAATTATCTATATTTACCAATTTTTAATAAATATTGACATTGTGAGGTCGATACTATTTAAATAAAATAATAATTTAAATAGCAATTCTTACCAATTCTTTTGGGATTTTGGAGTTTTGAAAGAGTCGACATCTAACGAATTAATACGCGTTAGGGCGCCTATCTAACCTAACTAAGTCTAGTTAAGGTCAACGAACTAGAGAAACGGGTAAGGTTCAAATTATCTCGAAGGAAAGGTATTAGGATTTAGGCATCCCACAAGGTCCACAAATGTGGGTCCCGAGTGTATCTCATGCAATTTATGTGGGGATTACAAGTAGCAATTAGCTAGATGATAACACAATATTAGACAATTAAAACTATTTTATTATTTTAATTAGTTAATTAGAAAGGGCTAGGTGATAGCAAATATTAAACAATTGAGAATAACTTTATCAATTAATTATTTAAGCATGCAAAGAGGTGACAAAAATAATAAACGCAACAAATACTAATCAAATTAAACCAATAGATAAGCCAACAATTTTATTACTTTATTTTAAGCTACCTCAAATAAAATTATTAAACAATTAAGATTACTTTGATTATTTATTATTTGAGCATACGATCTATGTGATAAACAAATATTGCAAATATTAAGCAATTAATAAAGAGATAAACAAGAAGACATAATATGCGCAAATAGATATAGTTCGATTTTATTATTATGCTACACCAAACAAGCATAAGATGCACGAAAATAAAGCTTTGCAATTTAAGAAACTTTTGAATATAATTTTTATTTTAAAAAAATGTTTGTTTCTTTATAATGTTGATGCCACGATATTGTTAATCGCACTCCTCCACCATAGAAATAATTTTGATTTGAGGTCGGTCTTAGAAAAATTAATAATAGTGTATATTTTTAAGATGATTTAAAAGATTTAGTTTGTATATAAGCACATACACATTTACATATAAATACACATAATTTCTTTTGAAAATCATGGATAGGTAGTACTCCCACGAACGCGTCGACTTAATTTAAAAGTTGAAATTAGACTTCGTAATTCTTTTAACTTTCCTGCTAACTATAAATTAGGAGATAGTGCTTATTGTATAGTTTTAAAAGCACGTTATGCCAACCCAAAGTTCAAAAAAAGGTTGAACAATGACTTTACAAATAAAAAATGAATCATTTGTTATAAAATTTTATTTAAAAACTGACAGAACATTAATGCACACAATAACTTAGTAATGAAGCAATAGGAGATTGTTCATGCAGAAAACTTATTTCAAATTGTGCATAATTCATTTATGAGCAGTATTTAATTAGTAGCATATGCAAGAAACTGATTATTTGCCAAATTATAGCTTGTTAAACAATGCCATAAATTATCATGGACTAAAAATAAGGTTCAGTCAATTTAAGTCGTTGAAAGATATTTAATTCCTATAGACATGAATTCTAATCAATTAGTGATGTTAAAAATTTCTAACATATTAAAGTTATTAAAACTTGATTAACTCATTAAAGGTTTAAAAATTACTTAATGAAATTATTACGCATGTAGAAAATTAATATTATTCAGAAAACAGATACTAATTTATTATTAATCAATTAACAAAATTATCATAGAAGACAATATATTAAGAGTTTAAGATTATGCAAAATTTAACACATATTCACGATAAGTTAATTAATGTTCTCAAGTTATGAACATGGTCTCTCAATAATTATGAGCATAATAAATTTATTAGCACATTAGGATAAAATATACTTGATTAATAAACTAACAAGCTTGAGTTGTTGAAACATACAAGAATTATTTAAAAATTAACCTTGACTTTATTAGTTAAATCCTATGAGCACAATATTCACCTTTATTATCCAAATCCTATAGGTTTTTAAATAAGTTTGCAAATAAACGACAATTAGCATGTAATTCTCCTCTCCTTAGACGATCCCTAAATATTTTATATATGTATACTAGAGTTAGAGAGCTTTAGAGTTAGTGTAATACAAAATAATGCAAGTCTAAGAAATAATAATAATATATACAACATTAGCATAAACTTCAATAATAAACAGGTCTAGAAATATCTTCTAAGCAAATCTTCAACATCTTGAACCTTCAAATTTAAAATCCTGTTAAAGTAAAATGAGGATATGGGCAAGTAATGAAATATAAAAGATGATAGCAAGAATAACACTAATCACATGGTAGACATATAATACTAACAATGTAAAAAAAAAATTAAACTAATAGAAGGAACTAACTGGTTATGCAGAATTATATATCATCAATGAAGGATTCTAGTAAGGTTTTCAGTCCACGACAGCAACACAGCAAGAAAGGATGATCCAAAGCCTAACTAGAGTTCTGATTTCTTTTCTAGAATAGAGAGCAATATCTATAGTATTTTGAAGTATGAGCAAGGTGGAAGATAAGAGTTGAGAATAATGAGAGAACTTGTATTAAGAAGTGAGTGAATGCGTTGTGAGAGTGAATGTGAGTGAAATGAGTCTCTTTATATAGCAAAGAGGAGGGTGCACATAAGGAAAAGAAATATTTTAAGAAATCATTAGAATGTATTTTTCTTATCAGTATATTTTTTTAAAAAATATTATACCAAATATAGACACGTAAGGAATCTAATAAGAATAAAATTAGGAAGAGTAATATTATTTTTCCTTAAATGAAGAAGAGCAAAAATCAGATTTTAAATTATTATTATGTTATCAAAATAAAAAAATAAGAATAAATTAGGAAGAGTATATATTTCCTTAAATATAGAAAAGTCAAAATAACAATACTATTTCAAGATCAGCCAAATATAAGTTTACTTAAATATATATCAGTAGCATCAAATCAGCCTTAATTAAGGCATCTACAATCAATTACTAAAAAATAATAAGCAAAAATTACCTTAACACAAAATCTACTCGGATTCGTACAAGGCAACAAAATCATCTTAGTATCAATAAATCGATATCAATCAAGCAAGTAAGAGGGAGAAAGAAGAAACAGTGAGATAACGGTATACATGAAAAATATGTATTAATCCCTCATATAAGCAATCTACACTTATTTACACCAGCGGTTAATTGTCAAGAGAGCAATATTAGTAAGCCAAATGATATTGTTAGTGAAAAACATACTAGATAACAAAAAATACAAGATTACAATTGAAAATAAAAAATGAAGAAAATAAATCTCTTCAAGGCTGAGGCGCGGATATCTCGCTCTCTTTAAGGAGATTCAAGCCCACTGCAGCAAATGTTTTCACCGATCCAGCAATAGTCCTCTTTGACTTGTCCCCTCCAAGATACAACAACCTTCACAAAGTATAACTCAACAACTCTGGACAAGAGTTGTGTCCAAAGCTCCACAAAAAAGAACACCTCCCTTCAACTAATAAGAACTCTCTTTTACACTAAACTCTTTCACTCTATGTTTTCTCTTGTGTTTTGTGTGTTCAAACCAAATGAAGACCACCACTATTTATACTAGAAGAAGTCTTTCTAGCAATGAATAGAAAGATAATGCTGTAGTAGATAGTAAAGATAATGACCTTAGGAGTGTTACATATGTTACATAGGTTACAAAGAGTAATGGAGGAAGAATAATTAGTAATAATAATGTGAGGGCAGCCAATTGCCACTAACTTGCAGAATGTGAAGAGTTGCTCAACGTATATTCAACGTTCACTGCAATGTTAGTATGCATAAAGTATGGCAATAAAATTAAAGTGTCACAGGCTGAAGTGCACTTCAGAAATAGGAATGTATGGCCACACATGCATTTTATTAATATTAAAATGCCAAATGTATGGCCACATATATCACTGCATTTTTTTTAATATTAAAACGTCAAAATAACCAAGAATTCCTCACTCATATTAATATTAATTAAGAGAGTATATCAGCTAAAGGAAGATTACTATGCATAATGAAGGTGTGCTCTGCATTGAACCTCCACTTAATGAAATAATAATTTTTATCCCAGAGTCGTAGTGGTCTCGGACTTGAACTATGACTGCTTAGGGAAAATAAAATATCATTGTCCACACATAATAATCAAGGTGTTGACATGAGTTTTAAAGTCGGCACGTTCTGGTTATGTACTATCCCGGTTTCATGAGTACATTTGAGAATAAGCCCCATTCTCATAGTAAACGACCTACTTCCACACATCACATAGGTAAAATCTGTCGAGAGTGCTCCTGTAAGATTAACACTCCACCCATACGGGCTACAGATATTCATTAAGAATTTTATCAACTCAACCTTCACAAACTACAGAAAATAATGTACTCACATCATAGGTAGGGGAAAAAATAGTGCATTTTTCACAACAAGTCATCATATGATTAGTTTTTCCCTTTGAACCTGGTTATAGAATTTCTAGTCCCCGTGTTGGGTTTCCTCATATATGACTCAAGGATTTGTAGGCATCAATCCCATCTCCCTCGATGTGCTCCAGATCTTTTCTCTTGTCAAGGCCTTCGTAAGAGGATCTGCAAGATTATCACAAGATTTGACATAATCAACATTAATGGTACCATTTGTCAAATACGATCTTACATTACGTGTTACACTCTTATAGGTCTGGATTTTACCATTGTAATAACGGTTTTGAACTCTACCAATTGCAGCGATGCTATCACAATAATTAAAAATAGGAGGAATTGGTTTTTCAAACTAAGGAATTTGAAACAATAAATCTCTTAACCAATTTGTTTCCTCACTAGCTGAAACTAAAGCAATTAGTTCAGCCTCCATGGTAGAGTTAACAATTATAGTTTGTTTTTTTGTTCTCCAAAAAACAACAACACCACCTAAAGTAAAGACATAACTAGTGGTAGAACAAGAATCACCTGACAAAGTGTTCCAATCTGCATCACAAAAGCCTTCAAGTACTCAGGATATTTTTTATCGAACAAACCACAATTTTTCGTTCCAACTAAATATCTCATAACTCTTGTTATAGCATGTCAATGTTAATTACCTAGTTTACTTGTAAACCTGTCAAGTACTCCTTCTGCATATGCAATATCAGGCCTAGTACAATCAGTCACATATCTCAAACTTCCGATTATACTAGCATATTCCTTTTGATTTATTACATTATTTTCACTTTCAATAGGAAATAAGTTAACACTTGAATCAAAAGGAGTAGCAACATGCTTGCAATCATGAAAGTTATATTTTTTTCAAAATTTTATCAACATAATGTGACTGGTCAAGAAACTTTTCCTCACATGTTCTTGTAATTTTTATTCCAAGAATAAAATTTGCATCACCAAGATCTGTCATATCAAAATGGTTTCTAAGAAAAATTTTACCTTCATCAATAACATTCATATTAGAGCCGAAGATCAATAAATCATCAACATATAGGCAAATTGTAACGACCTGATTAGTCGTTTTGAGCAGCAGATTTTATTTCTGGAAAACTGGCTGAAACAACGGACCCCACGACGGACCGTCACAGGCACGACGGACGTCGCAGGGTCTCGTTTCAAAACACTTAGAAATTCTGAAATTGGGTTACTGAAAATCGATTCTCTGAACTTCGTAACGGAATGGCAGGACGGACCGTCACAGGTGTGACGGACCGTCACAGACCTTGGTGGAAATTTGGGTCTCTGAACTTTGCGACGACCTGCAGGACGGACCGTCGCAGGCATGACAGCCCGTCACAGGCACGACGGCCCGTCACAGGTTGCGTAATCCCAGTCTGGGTCGGATTTCTTTACACGTTTTAAGGGACGTTTTGGACTATTCTAATTTAAATATAAAGTTAGAGGGTTAAGGATTATAATTCTAATTACTTGGGGGTTAAAAGAGGTAACCTTAAGTTAATTAGGGGTCATTATTACCATCTTTCATTCTTAATTATGTGTTAATTAGGTAAAAGAAAGAGGTTTGAATAAAGGAATAAAAAGAACAAGAGGGAGAGACAGGATCGAACGAGGGAGAAGAGAAAAACACAAGCTTTGGAGAAATTCTTGCTTAATCACTAGTCTTCGGTGGAGGTAGGTTATGGTTGCTCTTACGATATTCATAGTAAAACTCTTAATAGTGAATGATATGTTTGATAATATTGTAAAACCCTTCTATGTGCTTGATTTAATGCTTGGCATTAAACTGATACTAATTGTGATTATATTAAGCATATGAAGCTATTGAATCCCAATCTTGATAAAAACCTAATATCTTGTTAATGATGAGGCCTTGGTATAAAAGAAGGCGGGATGAACTAAAATAATGAGTTTTGATGATGCCTTGGTGAGAAAGAAGGCTTGATGAATTGACAGAAGGAGATTAGGGGATCGGAGTGTCACGTTCTGACACATAGAATTAAGGGATCGGGTGTCACGAACCGACACGTAGTATTAGGGGACCGGGGTCACGAACCGACACGTAGATTTAGGGGATCGGGTGTCACGAACTGACACGTAGATTTAGGGGATCGGGTGTCACGTTCCGACACATAGTAGTAGGGGATCAGAGTGTCACGTACCGACACACAGGGATTAATGAATATGAGGGAGCGGAGTGTCACATACCGACACAAGAGAAATAAAGATAATGAATCTTGAAAGATGTTAATATACTCAATCTAATGAACATAAATCCCAAATGAGTATGGTATTGAGGCTTGAGTCCTCATGCGTGAACTTGACGGTAATTGTTAATGATATAGTACTTGTTGTTGCTACATGTTGAGTATCATAGTTGACTTTATGATATTACTTGATATATATGTCTTCTATTTTGAGTTGGCCGATGATATCTACTCAGTACCCGTGCTTTGTACTGACCCCTACTTTTATGTTATCTTCTTTGTATTTGTGGAGTGCAGCAAACGCGCCGTCGTCTTCGACTCAACAGTAATTCAAGCCAGTCTCCACTACATCGGAAATTCAGGGTGAGATAATGCTTCTAGCTTGGACTGGATCTTCTTCTTCAAGTCTTGATGCCTTGACTTCCGGCATGGACTAGCTTCTTATGTATTTTAGCTTCTAGACATTTTTAGTTAGTAATTGATCATAGATGTTCTTGTGATGATGACTTCCAGATTTTGGGGATAATAATAGTTATTAGTTTGATTTTATTAATGAGTTAAGTCTTCCGCATTACGTTCTGTTGATATATGTTGAAATGTTAAGTTTAGATTGGTTGGTTCGCTCACATAGGAGGGTAAATGTGGGTGCCAGTCGCGGCTCGGTTTTGGGTCGTGACAAACTTGGTATCAGAGCATTAGGTTCGTTGGTCTCATCACACAAGAACGAGTCTAGTAGAGTCTTAAGGAACGGTAGGGGGACGCCTTTACTTTTCTTTGAGAGGCTATAAGACTTTAGGAAAATTCCATTCTTTCTTTCTTTCTTTCTTTGCGTGCTATTACTTGAATCCAATTGGTATCTAGGTGATACAAATTGGTATCTGACCACTTCACTCTCTTTCGCAGATGGTTAGAACTAGAGCAACGACTACGCCAACACCAACACCGGCCAGACAAGAAACATCTGGGCCAGCCACTGGGGCTGTGGCTCGAGGAAGAACAGTGGCAAGAGGCCGTGGTAGAGGTTCGTGGGAGGACGTCCTCTAGAGGAAGAGGACGAGCACCTACCCATCTGATTCTAGGCAGTGACTCCTCCACTGACTAAGGAAGTAGTAAGAGAGGGGGAGGATGGGAGAATGAACAAGTGCAGAATGAGGAGGAAATGCCACCCCAACCTACCCCAGAGATGATCAATCAGGTTCTGGCTTATCTTAGCGGGTTATTGATCAGGGCTAGACACAACCCAGTGTTTTCTCTCGCCAGCACCTCAGGTTCCGGAGGTACAACATGCGCTACTATGGCTCCCCGCATGGATGCCTCATTGGAGATAGGCACGTTTCCAGTCTGACTATGGGCCTATAATGACAAATGATCAGCATGAACATTTCAGTAAGTTCTTGAAATTGAACCTCCAGTCTTCAAGGGTGCCGAATCTGAGGATGCTTAGATTTTCTGGTTGCTGTCATGAGCTACTACACAAGATGGGTATAGTAGAACGGTTTTGGGTTGAGTTAGTGAGTTTTAATCAGGTGAAAGGGAACGCCAAGATGTGGTGGCGATCACAATGTTAGTGTCAACCGACAGAGGCAACACCTATGACTTGGGCCTCATTTTCTAGCTTGTTTATGGAGAAGTACATCCCACGGACTTTGAGGATAGGAAAAGAGATGAATTCTTGAGCCTAGAGCAAGGTAGGATGTCAGTTAATGCATATGAGCTAAGTTTCGTGCTTTATCAAGGTATGCCACTCAATTCTGTTGTCATCTCCACAAGAGCGATTCGCCGTTTGTGAAGAGGTTAGGGTCAGAGTTGCGGATTTCTCCTTACAGGTAGCGGCTACGCAAAATCCTTCCAAAAAGTGGTAGACTTTCGTGATTGTCACGACCCAAAACCGGGTCGCGACTGGCACCCCCATTTACCCTCCTATGTGAGCGAACCAACCAATCAATCTCTTAACATTTCAATATATATCAACAGAAAGTAATGCGGAAGACTTAACTCATTAATAAAATCAAATCAATAACTATTATTATCACACAAAATCTGGAAGTCATCACCCCACAAGAACATCTATCTCAAATTACTAAACTAAGAATGTCTAAGAACAACATAACTAAAAACTAGTCCATGCCGGAAGTTCAAGGCATCGAGACATGAAGAGGGGAATCCAGTCCAAGCTAGAAGCATAGCTCACCCTGAATCCGGTTACTGATGACTGGCTAGGATTACTGTTGAGTTGAAGAGATGACGGAACGTTTGCTGCACTCCACAAATAACAAAGAAAGAACAAACAGTGGGGGTCAGTACAAAACACTGGTACTGAGTAAGTATCATCGGCCAACTCAAAAAAGAAACCATATATATCAGTTAATATCATAAATCAATATATACTACTCAACATGTAGCAACAACAAGTACTATATCATTAACAATTACCGTCAAGTTCACGCATGAGGACTCAAGCCTCAATACCATACTCATTTTGGATTTATGTTCATTAGATTGAGTAGATTAACATCTTTCAAGATTCATTATATTTATTTCTCTTGTGTCGGTACGGTGACACTCCGCTCCCTCATATTCATTACTCCTCTTGTGTCGGTACGTGAACTTCCGATCCCCTACTACTATGTGTCGGAACGTGACACTCCGATCCCCTAAATCTACGTGTCGGTTTGTGACACCCGATCCCCTAAATCTACGTGTCGGTTCATGACACCCGATCCCCTAAATCTACGTGTCGGTTCGTGACACCCGGTCCCCTTAATACTACGTGTCGGTTCGTGACACCCGATCCCTTAATTCTATGTGTCGGAACGTGACACTCCGATCCCTAATCTTCTTCTATCAATTCATCAAGCCTTCTTTCTCACCAAGGCATCATCAATCTCATTATTTTAGTTCATCCCGCCTCTTTTATACCAAGGCCTCATCATTAACAAGAGATTAGGTTTTTATCAAGATTTGGGATTCAATAGCTTCATCATGCTTAATATAATCACAATTAGTAATCACGTTCATGCAAGCATACAATCAACACATAGCAGGGTTTTACAATATTATCAATACATATCATTCGCTATTAAGAGTTTTACTACGAATATCGTAAGAGAAACCATAACCTACCTCCACCGAAGAATTTTGATCAAGCAAGCAATTTCCCAAGCTTTGTTCTCTTCTTTCTCTTTATCGTTCGTTTCCCTCCTCTCTCTTCTTGTTCTTTCTCTATTTTCTTTATTCAAACCCTCTTTCTTTTACCTAATTAACATATAATTAAGAAAGAAATATGGCCATAATAACCCACTAATTAACTTAAGGTTACCTCTTTTAACCCCCAAGTAATTAGACTTATTAATATAACCCTCTAACTTTATAATTAAAGAAGGAATAGTCCAAAACGTCCTTTAAAACGTGTAAAGAAATCCGACTCCAACTGGGATTACGCACCCTGTGACGGGCCGTCGTGCCTGTGACGGTCCGTCCTGCAGGTCGTCGCAAAGTTCAGAGACCCAATTTCCACCAAGGGTCTGTGACGGTCCGTCACCCTGTGACGGTCCGTCCTGCCATTCCGTTACGAAGTTCAGAGAGTCGATTTCAGTACCCAATTTCAGAATTCTAAGTGTTTTGAAACGAGACCCTGCGACGGTCCGTCGTGCCTGTGACGGTCCGTCGTGGGGTCCGTCGTTTCAGCCAGTTTTCCAGAAATAAAATCTGCTGCTCAAAACGACTAACAGGTCGTTACAATAGATACCAATTTACCCATCGTTCGTCCTCGAACGATCACAAAAGAAAAACAAGGGCGAGAAGGAGTACCTGAATCTTTGAACAGATGTGGGTATCTTTCTTGCATATCTGCCTCCTTCTCCCAAGTGGCTTCTTCAACCGGTCGATTCTTCCATTGCACCTTGATGGATGCAATCTCCCTTGACCTCAACTTGCGAACTTCTCTATCTAAAATAGCAACAGGTTCCTCCTCATAAACAAATTCTCATCAAGCAAAACTGAATCCCAACGAATAATGTAGTTTCCATCCCCATGGTATCTTTTCAACATCGACACTGGAATACCGGATGTACTCCGGACAGCCCTGGAGGCAAGGCTAACTCATAAGCCACCTCCCCCTACTCGCTTAAGTAGTACTTCAAAGGGACATTTACCTTGGTCTTAGCTTGCCTCTTTTACCAAACCTCATCACCCACCCCTTTCATTGGCGAAACTTTCAACAAGACTTGTTCACCCTCCATGAACTCTAAATCTCTAACCTTTCGATCTGCATATTCTTTTTGCCTACTTGGCCGCTAGAAGCTTTTCTTGAATAGATTTCACTTTCTCTAATGAATCCCTCAAAAGATCAGTACCCCAAGTCTAACCTCAATGCATCAAACCAACCAATGGAGATCTACATCTCTACCATACAATGCTTCAAATGGGGCCATATCAATGCTTGAGTGATAGCTATTATTGTATGAAAATTCGGCTAAGGGTAAGAAGTTATCCCAATGACCACCAAATTCTATCACCATGCACGAAGCATATCCTCCAACATTGAATTGTTCTCTCAGACTGACCATCGGTCCTGGGGATGGAACGCAGTACTAAGGTCCAACCTAGTACCCAATTCCGCATGCAATGTTTTCCAAAACTTAGAATAAACTGCGTACCTCTATCTGATATGATGGAGAGTGGAACCCCATTCCCCCGAACAATTTCTGAGATATATATTTTTGGCTAACTCTCTCCATGCATTGTAAGTCACCTTGACCGGAAAATGAGCAGACTTAGTTAACCTATCGACAATCACCCAAATAGAGTCATACTTACCCATTTTCTTTGGAAGACCTACCACGAAGTCCATTGCGATTCTCTCCCCATTTCCATCCGGAATGGGCATTCTCTGAAGTGTTCCCTCCAGGCCTTTGGTGTTCATCTATTTACTTGTTGACAGTTTGGGCACTTGGCAATAAAAGTCAACAATATCACGCTTCATTCTACTCCACCAAAAGTGTTGTTCTTTAGGTCACGATACATCTTGGTTGCACCCGGATGTACAGAATACTTTGAATTATGAGCCTCTGTCAGAATAGTGTTGATCAAATCATCGATAGCGGGGTACACATCCCTTTCCCTTAATCCTCAAACACCTTCCTCATCGATCATTGCTTCTTTAGCCTCTCCTTGCAACACTTTATCTCGAATCCGGATCAATTTTCTCATCATCAAACTGCTTCCCCTTAATCTTGTCAAGGAAGGAGGATCTTGCCTCCACACAAGCTAACAATCCTCCCTTCTCATTTACTTCTAACCTCATAAGGTCATTAGCCAAAATCGGCACTTCTCTAGCCAATGGGCGTCTAGAAGCTTGCAAATGAGCTAGACTTCCCATGCTTCCCCCCGCCTTTCTACTTAAAGCATCTGCCACAACATTCGCCTTCCCCCCGATGATACAAAATAGTGATGTCGTAGTCCTTCAGTAGTTCCATCCATCTCCTCTGTCTCAAGTTCAAATCTTTCTGAGTAAAGACATACTATAGGCTACGATGATCCGTTTATACTTCACACTTAACCCCATATAAAGTGTCTCCATTGCTTTAATGCAAACACTACCGCGGCCAATTCCAAGTCATGAGTTGGATAGTTACGTTCATGCACTTTTAATTGTCTTGAAGCATAAGCAATCACATCTTCTCTTGCATTAGCACTGCACCCAAACCCGAATAGGATGCATCACAATAACACTGAAAATTCTACCCTCTACTGCAAAGTAAGGATAGTTGCGGTAGTCAACAAAGTCTTGAGTTTCTGAAAGCTTTCCCTCCACTCATCCGACCATACAAATGGAACATTTTGCTTAGTCAAGTTCGTCATTTGGGAAGCAATAGAAGAGATCCCTTGACAAATCGCGGTAGTAGCTAGCTAACCCCAACAAAGCTCCTTATTTCTGACACTTAGTGGGTCTTTACCCAAATTCTTCACTGTCCAATCTTAGGATGGATCTACCATCACTCCATCCTTAGAAACCACGTGCCCCAAGAAGGACACTGCATCTAGCCAAACTCACACTTAGAGAACTTGGCATAAAGCTTTTTCTCCCTCAACATTTCCAATACATTCTCAAATGCTCCTCATGTTCCTTCTTGCTTTTAGAGTATATCAGTATCATCAATAAACACGATCACAAAGAGATCCAAATATGGCTTAAAAATCCCGTTCATCAAGCTCATGAAAGCCGCGGGGGCATTCGTAAGACCAAAAGACATCCCTACTAACGAATTCATAATAATGCCCATACCTAGTTCGGAAAGCAGTCTTTGGCAACATCCGTTCCGTGCCCGTATTTTTCAATTGATGATAACCGGATCTCAAATCAATCTTAGAGAAGACACAAGCACCTTGTAACTGATCGAACAAGTCATAATGCGAGGAAGCGGTACTTGTTCTTAATAGTTTACCTTGTTCAACTGTCGTAGTCTAATCCACATCCAAACCTCCCATCCTTCTTCATTCACAAACAAAACCGAGCACCCCAAGGAGATGCCTTGGTCTAATGAACCTTTGCTCAACACTCTTGAATTGGCCTTTAACTCTCTTAACTCCGCGGAGCCATTCTATAAGGGGGTATAGAAATGGGGCGAGTACCCGGTTCAAGATCGATAGAGAAGTCAATATCCCTATCCGGTGGCATACCAGGAAGATCTGCAGGGAACACATCCAAAAACTCACCGGACTACCGAAACTGAATCAATCAAGGTACTTGGTAGTGTCATCCTTGAGATGTGGCCAAGCAAGCTAAACACCCTTTACTAACCATTTTCTTAGCACGAAGAAAGAGATTTCGACCGATACGAAGGCCGGTTGGAAGTTAGTCACCCTCCCACACTAACGGATCTGTCCCGGCTTGGCTAACGTCACTGTTTTAGAGCATTACAATCCAAGATCGCAAATTTGCGGAGAAAGCCAAGTCATACCCAGAATTACACATCAAATCAACCATTTCTAAGATAACCAAGTCTACATAAATGTTGCTCCTCCCACAAAGTTCACCAAACAAGACCTATATACCCTTTCCACTACCACAGACTCACCCACCGGAGGAGAAACAAACGAATAGGCATGTCAGTAATTCACAATGTAAATTTAGACCATTAGCAAATGAGGAAGATACATAAGAAAATGTGGATCCGGGATCAAACAATACAGAAGCCATGCAATCACAAACCAGAAGATTACCTGACGACAAGCATCAGATGTCTCCGCCTCGATCCTCCCAGGGAAAGCATAACAATGGGCCTTTCATTTGTTTTGTCCGTTGCCCCTACCATGTTTTGATGTAGTGGCTCTAGTTTGCCCATCACACTCTGCCGTTTTGGTGAACAACCATTCCCCTCGACCACCACGGTCCTCCCGAATAACGGCCTCTACCATGACCCCTCTACCTCTAGCTATTGGGGATCTATAACTCGTTTGGGACAATTCCTCCTAATATGTCAGTCTCCCCACTCCATAACACTCTCTAGAGTCAAGTAGAGGTCTCTTCAGAGAAGTTTTGACCGGTCTGAGGTGGACCTCCAACTACATTCTGTAGTGAAGACTGAATTGGTCGAACTGAGTAGCCCCCGGAACCCTGTCCTCTAGTGTAGGAACCATTAACACTCACCTCCCTTCCGAAACCTTTTTGATGTCGATGTCGAGGTGAAGTCATCGGGCTTCACTCCTTCCACCTCTATCACGAAGTCTACCACTTCTTGGAAGGATTTTGCCGTAGCCGCTACCTGTAAGGCCGAAATCCGCAACTCTGACCTCAAACCCCTTCACAAACCGGCGAATCCGCTCTGTGGACTGAACAGAGTTTGGCATACCTACCGATAAAGCACACAAACTTAGCCTCATATGCATTAACCGACATCCTACCTTGCTCTAGGCTCAAGAACTCATCCCTTTTCCTATCCCTCAAAGTCCGTGGGATGTACTTCTCCATAAACAACTAGAAATGAGGCCCAAGTCATAGTGTTGCCTCTGTCGGGTTGACACTCAACATGTGATCGCCACCACATCTTGCGTTCCTTAAACTGATAACTCACGAACTCAACACCAAACCGTTCTACTATACCCATCTTGTGTAGTAGCTCATGACAGTCAACCAGAAAATCGTAAGCATCCTCAGATTCCGCACACCTTGAAGACTGGAGGTTTCAATTTCAAGAACTTACGAAAATTCATGCTGATCATGGTCATTATGGGCCCCGTAGTCAGACGTGAAACGTGCCTATCTCAATGAGGCTCCATGCGGGGAGCCATAGTAGCCGCATGTTGTAAACCTCCGGAACCTGAGGTGCTAGTGCAGAAAACACTGGGGGTGTCTGGCCCTGATCAGATAACCCGCTAAGATAACCAGAACTTGATTAATCATCTCTGGGGTAGGTTGTGTGGCATTTCCTCATTCTGCCTCTTCTTCATCCCCTTCCCATCCTCCCCTTCTCTTACTACTCTCCTCAGTCGGTGGAGGAGTCACTACCTAGCATCAGATGGGCTAGGTGCTCGTCCTCTTCCTCTAGAGGACGTCCTCCCACGACCTCTTACCCACGGCCTCTCGCCGCTGTCTCCCCTCGAGCCACAGCCAGTGGCTACTCAGACGTTTCTTGTCTTGCCTGTGTTGTTGTTGGCGCGGTATTGCTCTAGTTCTAACCATCTGCGAAAGAGAGTGAAGATGGTCAGATACCAATTGTATCACCTAGATACCAATTGGATTCAAGTAATAGCACGAAGAAAGAAAGAAAGAATGGAATTTTCCTAAAGTCTTATATAGCCTCTCAAAGAAAAGTAAAGGCGCCCCCTACCGTTCCTTAAGACTCTACTAGACTCGTTCTTGTGTGATGAGACCAACGAACCTAATGCTCTGATACCAAGTTTGTCACGACCCCAAACCGAGTCGCGACTGGCACCCCATTTACCCTCTATGTGAGCGAACCAACCATCAATCTCTTAACATTTCATATATATCAACAGAACGTAATGAATGCCGAAGACTTAACTCATTAATCAATCAAATCATAACTATTATTATCCCCAAATCTGGAAGTCTCACCACAAGAACATCTATCTCCAATTACTAAACTAAGAATGTCTAAGAACAAAATAACTAAAAGCTAGTCCATGCCGGAAGTTCAAGGCATCAAGACATGAAGAGGGAGATCCAGTCCAAGCTAGAAGCATTAGCTCACCCTGAAATCCGGTATACTGATGACTGGCTAGGATTACTGTTGAGTTGAAATTACGGAACGTTTGCTGCACTCCACAAATAACAAGAAGAAAACAAACAGTAGGGTCAGTACAAAACACGGGTACTGAGTAAGTATCATCGGCCAACTCAAAATAGAAACAGTATATCAGTAATATCATAAATCAACTATAATACTCAACATGTAGCAACAACAAGTACTATATCATTAACAATTACCATCAAGTTCACGCATGAGGACTCTCAAGCCTCAATACCATACTCATTTGGGATTTATGTTCATTAGATTGAGTATATTAACATCTTTCAAGATTCATTATCTTTATTTTCTTGTGTCGGTACGTGACACTCCGCTCCCTCATATTCATTACTCCTCTTGAGTCGGTACGTGCACCCTCGATCCCCTACTATATGTGTCGGAATGTGACACTTCGATCCCCTAATCTACGTGTCGGTTCGTGACACCCGATCCTCTAAATCTACAGTCGGTTCGTGACACCCGATCCCCTAAATCTACGTGTCGGTTCGTGACACTCGATCCCTTAATTCTATGTGTCGCGAACGTGACACTCCGATCCCCTAATCTCCTTCTATCGATTCATCAAGCCTTCTTTCTCACCAAGGCATCATCAAACTCATTATTTTAGTTCATCCCGCCTTCTTTTATACCAAGGCCTCATCATTAACAAGAGATTAGGTTTTTATCAAGATTTGGGATTCAATAGCTTCATCATGCTTAATATAATCACAATTAGTAATCACGTTCATGCAAGCATACAAATCAGCACATAGCAGGGTTTTACAATATTATCAATAATATCATTCGCTATTAAGATTTTTACTGCAAATATCGCAGAGAAACCATAACCTACCTCCACCGAAGAATTTTGATCAAGCAAGCAATTTCCAAGCTTTGTTCTCTTCTTTCTCTTGATCGTACGTTTCCCCCTCTTCTCTTGTTCTTTCTATTTTCTTTATTCAAACCCTCTTTCTTTTACCCTAATTAACATATAATTAAGAAAGAAAGATGGCCATAATGACCCACTAATTAACTAAGGTTACCTCTTTTAACCCCCAAGTAATTAGACTTATAATATAAACCCTCTAACTTTATAATTAAAGAAGGAATAGTCCAAAACGTCACTTAAAACGTGTAAAGAAATCCGACTCCAACCGGGATAACGCACCCTGTGACGGGCCGTCGTGCCTGCGACGGTCCGTCCTGCAGGTCGTCGCAAAATTCAGAGACCCAAATTTCCACCAAGGGTCTGTGACGGTCCGTCACACGTGTGACGGTCCGTCCTGCCATTCCGTTACGAAGTTCAGAGAGTCGATTTTCAGTACCCAATTTCAGAATTTCTAAGTGTTTTGAAACGAGACCCTGCGACGGTCCGTCGTGCCTGTGACGGTCCGTCGTGGGGTCCGTCGTTTCAGCCAGTTTTCCAGAAATAAAATCTGCTGCTCAAAACGACAAATCATGTCGTTACAGTGATAGAGGTGGAAGGAGTGAAGCCCGATGACTTAACCTCGACATCGACATCAAAAAGGTTTCGAAAGGGAGGTGAGTTTAATGGTTCCTACACTAGAGGACACGGTTCCGGAGGTTACTCAGTTCGACCAATTCAGTCTTCACTACAGACTGTAGTTGGAGGTCCACCTCAGACCGGTCAACACTTCTCTGAGAGACCTCTACTTGACTCTAGAGAGTGTTATGGATGTGGGGAGACTGGACATATTAGGAGGAATTGTCCCAAACAGAGTTATAGACCCCCAATAGCTAGAGGTAGAGGTTGTCATGGTAGAGGCCGTTATTCTGGAGAACGTGGTGGTCGAGGTAATGGTGGTCACCAAAATGGCAGAGGTGATGGGCAAACTGGAACCACTACATCACAACATGGTAGGGGCAACGGATAAACAAATGAAAGGGCCCATCTGATGTTGTCATCACAGGTAATCTTCTGGTTTGTGATTGCATGGCTTCTGTATTGTTTGATCCTGGATCCACATTTTCTTATGTATCTTCCTCATTTGCTAATGGTCTAAATTTACATTTTGAATTACTTGATATGCCTATTCGTGTTTCTACTCCAGTGGGTGAGTCTGTGGTAGTTGAAAAGGTATATAGGTCTTTTTTGGTGAACTTTGTGGGGAGCAACACTTATGTAGATTTGGTTATCGTATAAATGGTTGATTTTGATGTAATTCTGGGTATGACTTGGCTTTCTCCGCAATTTGCGATCTTGGATTGTAATGCTAAAACGGTGACGTTAGCCAAGCCTGGGACAGATCCGTTAGTGTGGGAGGGTGACTACACTTCCAATCTGGTGCGTATCATCTCCTTTCTTCGTGCTAAGAAAATGGTTAGTAAAGGGTGTTTAGCTTTCTTGGACCATCTCAAGGATGACACTACCCAAGTACCTTCGATTGAGTCTGTTTCAGTAGTCTGTGAGTTTTTTTATATGTTCCCTGCAGATCTTCCCGGTATGCCACCAGATAGGGGTATTGACTTCTGTATCGATCTTGAACCGGGCACTCGCCCCATTTCTATACCCCCTTATAGAATAGCTCCCGCGGAGTTAAGAGAGTTGAAGGCTCAACTTCAAGAGTTGTTGAGCAAAGGCTTCATTAGACCAAGTGCATCTCCTTGGGGTGCTCCGTTTTGTTTGTGAGAGAAGGAGGATGGGAGTTTTTTGAATGTGCATAGATTACCGGCAGTTGAACAAGGTAACTATTAAGAACAAATATCCTCTTCCTCGCATTGATGACTTATTCGATCAACTACAAGGTGCTTGTGTCTTCTCGAAGATCGACTTGAGATCCGGTTATCATCAATTGAAAATACGGGCAGCGGATGTGCCAAAGACTGCTTTCCGAACTAGGTATGGGCATTATGAATTCGTAGTGATGTCTTTTGGTCTTACAAATGCCCCCGCTGCTTTCATGATCTTGATGAATGGGATTTTTAAGCCATATTTGGATCTCTTTGTGATTGTGTTTATTGATGATATACTGATATACTCTAAAAGCAAGAAGGAACATGAGGAGCATTTGAGAATTGTATTGGAAATGTTGAGGGAGAAAAGCTTTATGCCAATTCTCTAAGTGTGAGTTTTGGCTAGATGCAGTGTCCTTCTTGGGGCACGTGGTTTCTAAGGATGGAGTGATGGTAGATCCATCTAAGATTGAGACAGTGAAGAATTGGGTAAGACCACTAACGTGTCAGAAATAAGGAGCTTGTTGGGTTAGCTAGCTACGCTGTCCGATTACGCCGATTTGTCAAGGAATTCTCTTCTATTGCTTCCCAACTGACGAACTTGACTAAGCAAATGTTCCATTCGTATGGTCGGATGAGTGTGAGGAAAGCTTTCAGAAACTCAAGACTTTGTTGACTACCGCACCTATCCTTACCTTGCCAGTAGAGGGTAAGAACTTCATTGTTTATTGCGATGCATCCTATTCTGGCTTGGGTGCAGTGCTAATGCAAGAGAAGAATGTGATTGCTTATGCTTCAAGACAATTAAAAGTGCATGAACGTAACTATCCAACTCATGACTTGGAATTGGCCGCGGTAGTGTTTGCATTAAAGCAATAGAGACACTATTTATATGGGGTTAAGTGTGAAGTATACACGGATCATCGTAGCCTACAGTATGTCTTTACTCAGAAAGATTTGAACTTAAGACAGAGGAGATGGATGGAACTACTGAAGGACTACGACATCACTATTTTGTATCATCCGGGGAAGGCGAATGTTGTGGCAGATGCTTTGAGTAGAAAGGCGGGGAGCATGGGAAGTATAGCTCATTTGCAAGCTTATAGACGCCCATTGGCTAGAGAAGTGCAGATTTTGGCTAATGACCTTATGAGGTTAGAAGTAAATGAGAAGGGAGGATTGTTAGCTTGTGTGGAGGCAAGATCCTCCTTCCTTGACAAGATTAAGGGGAAGCAGTTTGATGATGAGAAATTGATCTGGATTCGAGATAAAGTGTTGCAAGGAGAGGCTAAAGAAGCAACAATCGATGAGGAAGGTTTTTTGAGGATTAAAGGAAGGGTATGTGTACCCCGTATCGATGATTTGATCAACACTATTCTGACAGAGGCTCATAATTCAAAGTATTCTGTACATCCGGGTGCAACCAAGATGTATCGTGACCTAAAGCAACACTTTTGGTGGAGTAGAATGAAGCGTGATATTGTTGACTTTATTGCCAAGTGTCCAAACTGTCAACAAGTAAAGTATGAACACCAAAGGCCCGGAGGAACGCTTCAGAGAATGCCCTTTCCTGAATGGAAGTGGGAGAGAATCGCAATGGACTTTGTGGTTGGTCTTCCAAAGACAATGGGTAAGTATGACTCCATTTGGGTGATTGTTGATAGGTTAACTAAGTCTGCTCATTTCATTCCGGTCAAGGTGACTTACAATCCAGAGAAGTTAGCAAAGATCTATATCTCAGAAATCGTTCGGTTGCATGGGGTTCCACTCTCCATCATATTAGATAGAGGTACGCAGTTTACTTCTAAGTTTTGGAAAACATTGCATGCGGAATTGGGTACTAGGTTGGACCTTAGTACTGCGTTCCATCCCCAGACCGATGGTCAGTCTGAGAGAACGATTCAAGTGTTGGAGGATATGCTTCGTGCATGTGTGATAGAATTTGGTGGTCGTTGGGATAACTTCTTACCCTTAGCCGAATTTTCATACAATAATAGCTATCACTCAAGCATTGATATGGCCCCATTTGAAGCATTGTATGGTAGGAGATGTAGATCTCCCATTGGTTGGTTTGATGCATTCGAGGTTAGACCTTGGGGTACTGATCTTTTGAGGGATTCATTAGAGAAAGTGAAGTTTATTCAAGAAAAGCTTCTAGCGGCGCAAAGTAGGCAAAAAGGAATATTCAGATCGAAAGGTTAGAGACTTAGAGTTCATGGAGGGTGAACAAGTCTTGTTGAAAGTTTCGCCAATGAAAGGGGTGATGCGGTTCGGTAAAAGAGGCAAGCTAATCCCAAGGTACATTGGTCCCTTTGAAGTACTTAAGCGAGTATGGGAGGTGGCTTATGAGTTAGCCTTGCCTCCAGGGCTATTCGGAGAGTACATCCGGTATTCCATGTGTCGATGTTGAAAAAGATACCATGGGGATGGAAACTACATTATTCGTTGGGATTCGGTTCTGCTTGATGAAAATTTGTCTTATGAGGAGGAACTGTTGCTATTTAGATAGAGAAGTTCGCAAGTTGAGGTCAAGGGAGATTGCATCCATCAAGGTGCAATGGAAGAATCGACCGGTTGAAGAAGCCACTTGGGAGAAAGGGCAGATATGCAAGAAAGATACCCACATCTGTTCAAAGATTCAGGTACTTCCTTCTCGCCCTTGTTTTTCTTCTTGTGATCGTTCGAGGACGAACGATGGGTAAATTGGTATCTATTGTAACGACCTGATTAGTCGTTTGAGCAGCAGATTTATTTCTGGAAAACTGGCTGAAACGACGGACCCCACGACGGACCGTCACAGGCACGACGGACCGTCGCAGGGTCTTATTTCAAAACACTTAGAAATTCTGAAATTGGGTACTGAAAATCGACTCTCTGAACTTCGTAACGGAATGGCAGGACGGACCGTCACACGTGTGACGGACCATCACAGACCTTGGTGGAAATTTGGGTCTTGAACTTTGCGACGACCTACAGGACGGACCGTCGCAGGCACGACGGCCCGTCACAGGTTGCGTAATCCCAGTCTGGGTCGGATTTCTTTACACGTTTTAAGGGACATTTTGGACTATTCCTACTTTAAATATAAAGTTAGAGGGTTAAGGATTATAATTCTAATTACTTGGGGGTTAAAAGAGGTAACCTTAAGTTAATTAGGGGGTCATTATTACCATCTTTCATTCTTAATTATGTGTTAATTAGGGTAAAAGAAAGAGGTTTGAATAAAGGAAATAAAAAGAACAAGAGGGAGAGAGAGGATCGAACAAGGGAGAAGAGGAAAACACAAGCTTTGGAGAAATTCTTGCTTAATCACTAGTCTTCGGTGAAGGTAGGTTATGGTTTCTATTACGATATTCGTAGTAAAACTCTTAATAGCGAATGATATGTGTTTGATAATATTGTAAAACCCTGCTATGTGCTTGATTTGTATGCTTGCATGAACGTGATTACTAATTGTGATTATATTAAGCATGATGATGAAGCTATTGATTCCCAAATCTTGATAAAAACCTAATCTCTTGTTAATGATGAGGCCTGGTATAAAAGAAGGCGGGATGAACTAAAATAATGAGTTTGATGATGCCTGGTGAGAAAAGAAGGCTTGATGAATGATAGAAGGAGATTAGGGGATCGAAGAGTGTCACGTTCCGACACATAGAATTAAGGGATCGGGTGTCACGAACCGACACGTAGTATTAGGGGGGGACGGGTTGTCACGAACGACACGTAGGATTTAGGGGATCGGGTTGTCACGAACCGACACGTAGATTTAGGGGATCGGGTGTCACGAACCAACACGTAGATTGGGGGATCGGAGTGTCACGTTCCGACACATAGTAGTAGGGATCGGAGTGTCACGTACCGACACAAGAGGATTAATGAATATGAGGGAGTGGAGTGTCACGTACCGACACAAGAGAAATAAAGATAATGAATCTTGAAAGATGTTAATATACTCAATCTAATGAACATAAATCCCAAATGAGTATGGTATTGAGGCTTGAGTCCACATGCGTGAACTTGACGGTAATTGTTAATGATATAGTACTTGTTGTTGCTACATGTTGAGTATCCTAGTTGACTTTATGATATTACTTGATATATATTGTCTTCTATTTTGAGTTGGCCGATGATATCTACTCAGTACCCGTGCTTTGTACTGACCCCTACTTATGTCTTCTTCTTGTATTTGTGGAGTGCAGCAAAAACGCGCGTCGTCTTCGACTCAACAGTAATTCAAGCCAGTGTCTCCACTACATCGGAAATTCAGGGTGAGCTAATGCTTCTAGCTTGGACTGGATCTTCTTCTTCAAGTCTTGATGCCTTGACTTCCGGCATGGACTAGCTTTATGTATTTTTAGCTTCTTAGACATTTTTAGTTAGTAATTGATCATAGATGTTCTTGTGATGATGACTTCCAGATTTTGGGGATAATAATAGTTATTGATTTGATTTTATTAATGAGTTAAGTCTTCCGCATTACTTCTGTTGATATATGTTGAAATGTTAAGGTTTAGATGGTTGGTTCGCTCACATAGGAGGGTAAATGTGGGTGCCAGTCACGGCTCGGTTTTGGGTCGTGACACTTTGTCATAACAGACATGATGGTTTGCACCAGAATCAGCCCACCATCCATCAACATTCTCAACCATGTTTATATCGGTAATCACCTCCACAAAAGGTTCTTTGGTAATGTTTGTCTAAGGGTTAGGACCACGTTTCCAGAATCTGCAAAATTGAGCAATATGCCCACTCTTTCCACAAACAAAGCATGGTCCCTTTTCTTGAAATTGTTGATTTTGTGCTTGGTGATTTTCACCATTGTTTTTCTTGGGAGGTCTACCATTATTTTTCTTGAATTTTTCCTTCTTAGGCTTTAAAGAAGTATTTTTGTGAGTTTCAGGAGTAACATTATTTGAAGTAATTAAATTTACCTTCGATGTGATGTTGTTCTCTTTTGTTTGTAAGAGTGCATCTTGGCCCCTTGCTTCTTCTTCCATACGGAATTTCATTATCAAGGTTTCAGGAGAGGTTTCCTTTTGTTTGTGACGCATAGTTTTTTGAAATTCCTTTCAAGTAGGTGGAAGTTTATCCACTATGCCACAAACAATAAGGTTATCTCCAATTTTAACCTCTTCGGACCTAAGCTCTCCAACAATCATGATGAAGTCTTGAGCTTGATCTACCTGTGATTTGTTGTCCACCATTTGGAAACGGAAAAATCTATAGTTGCATATTTTTCGCCCCAGCCTCTTCGGTATCATACTTACTCTGCAATGCCTTCCAAATTTTCTTTGCACTAGAGTAATTTCTATCATAATAATCATAAAAATTATCAGATAGACAATTAAGAAGATAATACCAACACTTAAAGGAATCACCATCATACTTTTCCACTTTCTCCAGATGAGAAATAGTTTCATCATCATTCATAGAGGTGATGTCTTTTTTATTTGGATTCTTCTCGGTTAATACATCAGAAACATTGAGAAGACTTACATAGAAAATTACTTTACCCTTCCATCTCTTGAAATGGTTACCATTGAACCGAAATGGCTTGTTAAGGTCTCCTATCTTGACATCCGCGGTTTTTTCAATCGTAGCAATGTTGAATCTCCTTAAAATTGTTAGTGACAAACTTACTAGATAACAAACAATACAAGATTACAATTGAAAATAAAAAATGAAGAAAATAAATCTCTTCAAGACTGAGGCGCGTATATCTCGCTCTTTTTTAGGAAATTCAAGCTCACTGCAGCAAATATTTTCACCGGTCCAGCAGTAGTCCTCTTGACTTTTCCCCTCAGGATACAACAGTCTTCACAAAATATAACTCAACAACTCTGCACAAGAGTTGTGTCCAAAGCTCCACAAAAAAGAACACCTCCCTTCAATTAATAAGAACCCTCTTTTAGACTAAATTCTTTCACTCTATCTTTTCTCTTGTGTTTTGTATATTCAAACCAAATGAAGACCACCAGTATTTATACTAGAAGAAGTCTTCTTAGCAATGAATAAGAAGATAATGATGTAGTAAATAGTAAAGATAATGACCTTAGAAGTTATATATATTACAAAGGTTACAAAGAGTAATGGAGGAAGAATAATGAGTAACAATAATGTGAGGGCAGCCAATTGCCACTAACTTGCAGAATGTGAAGAGTTGCTCAATGTATATTCAACGTTCACTGCAACGTTAGTATGCATTAAGCATGGCAATAAAGTCAAGGTGTCACAGGCTGAAGTCCACTTTAGAAATAGGAATGTATGGCCACACATGCATTTTATTAATAATAAAATGTCAAATGTATGGCCACATATATCACTTGATGCATTTTTATTAATATTAAAATGTCAAAATGACCAACAGATATAATCATCAATAACTCCAAGATTAATTGAAAAAGTAAGAAAGCTAAAAGAAAATACTCGATTTGGAGCCAATTAAATCTCCACCAAATCAGATTCAAGAAGGGAGGAGAGTAAGAGTTTCTAATATCTTATGAACAAATTAAGAACAAGCAAATACTAATTCATAGTATAATCAAGTATGCAAGAATCAGGAAGCTACCAGTAAACCCACATAGAGGCAAACATGAAAAATAAATCTTAAGTTTTAGTAGTCAAATTAACAAATTTATTCAAGGATGAAATAAATTTGAACAAGAACTAACCTGAAACCTTTGAACCACGTCGGAGCTCGTTGTTTCTGGTTGCTGTTCACGCTGGCTGGAGTTGCTGCTTGCTCCCGTCGATGGTCGCAAATGCTGGTTTTCCGCCGGCGACTGTTTGCTGCTCTCCTCGCCGGCGTCCATCGCTGCTGGGCTGATCCTGCAAAGAGAGGAGAGAAAAAGGGAAAAAAAAGGGAAGGGAGAAAGAAATAAGAGGCGTAGGGAGATGAGAGGGAGAAGAGGAGAGAGGAGAGGGTGGCGTCGGAGCTGCTTCCAGCCGGAAAGAATGGGTAGAGAGAGGGGGCTGCTGCCAAGGAGAGGGGACAGGAGAGAGGGGCAGCTGCCACCACTTGAAGGTGGCGATTCCCTCCGGAAAGAATAAATGGAGAGAGAGAGGGGGGTCTGGCAGTTGGAGAGAAGAGGGGGAGAAGCAGAGAAGAGGGAGAGGGGGTTGCAGAAAGAAGAGAAGATAGAGGGGCGGCTGCCACCAGCTCGTGGTGGTGAGTCTCGCCGGAGTCGCTGACTGTCGCCAGAAAAGGAAGAGGCGATGGGAGAAGGGGGTAAAAGGGAGGGGCGGCGGTCTGCTTTGAGAGAGGGGAAGAATGAATTAAAGTGTTAGGTTTTTAGGAGTCTTTTAGAGGTAGAGATGGGGTTAAAATTGACTCTTGAATCAATTAAGATGTAGGGCTAAGATTCGATCTTGGATTTAATGAATTAAATGGATGGCTGAAATTAAAAGATGAAGTCTTAAAATCAAATTAAATTGGATATAGAATGGCTAAAATTGCAATAAAATGGCTAGAATTGAAATGAAAGAGGGGCTATAATTGAAATAAATTTAGAATTGAATAGGCTAAAATTGAAAGGAATGAAAATAAAATAGGCTACAATTTAAATGATTTTAAGAAAAACTTGATAATTTAAGGCCCGTGATATGGGCCCAATATAAGAAAGACTCATTACGGGCTCAATATAAATATATTATATATAATCATAATAGAAATTTAGTTAGTTCAAAAAGAAAAATAACTATGACATTTTCAAATAAATATGATATAAGAATAATAATGAAAATATAACATGCTCCAGTGATTTAACATTGTGTCAACTAATATATTCGAATTAAATAATTAAGTTAATGATATTCTTTTTGTATTTTATTTGAAAATTATCACGAGAATAAATTAAAATTATGAGTCTCAATATATTAACAATTTTCATAAAAATATATGAAAATTGAGTCTATTGATCCATCTATAGATTAATTTTGAACATATTTAAAGTTTGTTTTATAGGTGTTTAAAAAATAAAAATAATCAACATTTTAAAAATAAGAAGAAACTTATTTTTTTTATTTTTTATTCAATTTAATATATTATTAATTATGATTACACTTATTTCTTTTTCAGGTATATTAATTAGAGCCAAAATAAAAATGACAATAATTGTTATTTTTTAAAATAATAAATTTTTATATTACATTTTTACATTTTTAATAAGTATAATTAATAGAAAAATATTTAAAAAAAAATTAAAAATAATAATAAAATAGAGTAATAAATAGCTACACAATACTCATAAAAACAAGTGAAATAATAACAAAATAAGTTAATAGTAATACAATAACTAAAGATGTTTCTAGAACTATTTAGTTTTCTTGTTATCATTCTTGTTAGATTTTGTTAGCGTGAAGTTACATTTTATCTTCGAGCATCTTTCACTTCATATATAAAAAGTATTTCTAGAATTATTTGTTTTTCTTGCTATCTCTCTTAATATATTTTTGTTAGAATAAAATTATATATTATTCTTGATTGTTTTAAATGCAAAATAATAGAAACAATAATAATAATATTCTTTCTTTTATTTTAATCTGATATATATTATTAATTTTATCACACTTAATTAGAGCCAAAATAAAGGTAAAAATAATTAATTCATAATAAATTTATATATTTAAAGTAGGCATTTTGATAAGTACAATGAATATGAAAAATATTAAGTAAATATATATATATATATATATATATATATATATATATATTATATATATATTATATATATCACAATGATTCACAAAAGCTAAGAAAGTGAAGTAATAACAAAATAAGTTAATAGTAAAAACAATAATTAAAGATGTTTCTAGAAATAAATTAATTTTCTGTATCATTCTTGGTAGATTTTGTTAGCGTGAAATTACTTTTTTACCCTTGATCATTATTCACTTCATATATAAAAAGATGTTTATAGAACTATTTACTATATTTCTTAATAGATTTTTGTTAGAATGAAATTACATTTTTACTCTTAGTTGTGCTACGACTTCACTCTTCTACATATTTAAGAAATACTAGATATAAAAGGGTCCGTTAACGGACCCAATATTTCAATCTTAAATTTATTATTTCGTGATTAAATATTAAAATGCATATCTGTGTCGCGGAATTACTCCTATACAATGTTTTCTTGACCATTCATCATGATACTAATTAAAAATCATTTAATAATAACGATATCTTTTCTACCACAAATAATAACCTTGAATCATAATTCAAATTCAAGTAGAGCTAAGAGTCAAGTCTTGAGAGTTCTTTCGAATCTCTTTTAGAAAGTCCCTTTGAGTCTTTTGAGGAGTAATATTTAATTTCTAATAACTTGTTTCAAGACTCGAGTAAGCGAGTATGAGAATGATGAAAATGCATTCAGGAGTCTATATTATCATCGAGATCCTTCATATCATATAGCATAGCTCTTTGATTTATGATTGAAATTCAAGAAAGAGCTAAGAGTAGAGTTCAAGAAAGTCTTTGAGTTCAACTGTGAATCATTTGAGATCAACTATTGATTTGGGCTAAGTTTTGATAAAGTATGAAAATGAGAAAAATCATATACATGAATTCCATATTGTTATTTAGACCTCCAGTCAAGTCGTTCATGCCCATAAATTTGGCATGAATTTCATAAGTTGTGTATCTTTGAGAGGAGTAGTATCTTCAAGGTCTAAGTCTTAAGTATTGAGTTCCTACTCATGTAGGGATTATATTCCTAATCTGGGGCTACTACATGTTACCACGAAGACCCTTGAGTTGAAAAATTC
>JAKWJD010001755.1:43922488-43975506 GCA_027705065.1 Solanum peruvianum
TTGGCCTCAACTGCATTCTTCTATTTTGATAAAAGCAAACATCAAGAAGAGCATCGAAGATGACGACAAAAGAGACATCAATGTCCGCATCAGCATTTATTTATTTATTTCGACATCAATTATCGAGTACATTGAAGATTATATCGCAAAACACAAGGCATAAGCTTTATTTGCTAGACGTCAGACCGACCGATCGAGTCGACGACGAATATCGAGGGGAACAACAAAGTGTCGACATGGTAAAAAGACACTATCTCCCATCCTAATTGAATTTTTTAAGCTGACGAGTTTTATCTCAGTCTTTGTCGAGAGCATCCAAAAGGATGAATTCTCCAAAAAACCACTGGTGCGGACGACATCAAAAAGGATGAAGCACAATGTGGAACTTTTCTTAGCAGCGAACTGGGACACAGTCCAAAGAGGAGTGCCAAACTCTTAGGACGCGAGCAGAGGAGCAACTTCCACCACGATCGAAAAACCCCTCTCGAGGCATACGAGTTTTTCTTTAAATTCTGTCAGTTTCAGTCTCGTATCCAAAAGTTTCGATTTATCGGAAGCAAGTTTCCAATCTGAGTGACAACTCGCCAAGAGCATTGGAAATTATGTCTATGTAGGTTCTTAATTATGGGTGTGAAGCGCGCCACATTCATGGCTAAGAGTTTACAAGTCTCCTTTTCATACTCGTTAATGTGTCACTCTTCTAAAATCGAAGGTCATCTAGCATAATAGGTTTCCTTTTCCATCGATCGAGTCGAACTGCACGCAGCCTGATTCCGAGGGTTTAAGGATATGTAGGCGGATTCAATGTTGAAAACTCAGCTTTATTCCAACATTCGTTCTCGAATTCTATTCTCGAGCATTTCGATACCTTCATAATTCGGTATCGAGGTGGCTTTCGATTCTTTCAAATCGTTGCGGCAAATCAAGCTTATCGAACTACAAGTGGCCTGAATTCTTATAGAGCCTGAGATATGTAGGATACCCGCTTGCAAGGGTTCGGCCATAATTCCCAAATTCTTTGTCAAACCCTTCTTTAAAAGAAGAAGAATAAGAAGAAAAAGCGAATGGGGTTGGTCAAAATTGGTTTGGTCAATTTCATTTTCCTCGAATGTCTTTCATCAATCAGAGTAAAATGAGGAACAGTTGTTGACACCCAATTTTTGACCCGCGTCGGTATAAATTAATTATCGAGCTACGTGAATTTTCAAAATAATTTGAATTAATTAGTTTTATAAATCTTGCGAAATTAGATAATATAATACATGAATTATATGTTGCTTCGAATACGTTTAACATAATTTCGATAATATATTTTTTACATAATTATGTATATAATTAGTGCATCTTACGGTTATCCAAAAACCATCAAAAATATACATTTAAATGTTTTATTAAGCTAGTTTAATTTAAATTATAATTATACTTTTGAATCACTTTTACGATTTTAATAATTATTTTACTAAATAAAAAAGGGCTCGTTAATTGGTTAATGCAAAATTCGTCATTTTAATTAGTTTTGTCAATTAACCTAATTCCCTCTTTCATTTTTTTTTAAAACCCAGCGGCCCATTTCTTAAATCCTAGGCCCATCCCGAATTGCCCCTCAACCCAACCCATTTTCCCTGTTGATGTGCAAGACCATATGTGGGCTCTCCATATTCAGGCGGCCAATTTCTTCCCTTCAGCCCAAACAAATAACCCCACCCACAAATTAACCCAGGCACATACATTTCAACAACCCACTTCTTTTAAAAACAACCATTCAAAATAATCTACCCAACCCAATTTTGTTTTAAACCAGCCGATCCTTTAAGCCCAACATCCCCCTTGACCCGTCCAACCCGACCCGACCCAAATCCCTCTTCCCCCTTTTCTTCTTCCTCACACGACATTCCCAGCTAAAGACGCCAAAAATCTCAGAAAATGACAAAACCCAGGAAACGAAACTCACCGCGTCTATCCCCACACTCCCTCCCTCCTTTCTCTCTTCTCCTCTCCCCTTCGCGCGTGAAGATGAAGCACAACGGCTCCCTGCAGCCCTGCCCTCGCCAGTATGCCGCGCAGCAGAGCAAGCTGGACTTTTCAGCTTTGCCAGGCACGTTTCGCCTTGCAGCAGCGCGAGATCATGCCACGTCTCGCCTCAAGGACGATTGAAGCGATCCTAACAATTCGTCCTCCTTTTCGTTTCCGGAATGGGGCGGAATTCGCAAAAAAGGGTGTTTGCGCCATTAAAGGAAAGGGATTCAGATTCAAATTTTCGAGTTGAAGTTGACCGAGTTCGGTTTTTACCGCCTTTCCCTGGGAACCCTAATGGTTGTTCTATAAAACGCCCCAGATTTTCAGAAAGCGGCTGGCGGATTTTTAAGAGGAAAATCGAAAATCTCAGAAAGGGAAAACTAGGGAGATTTTTGATTTTGGATGATTTTTGGGTTGGAAAATGTAGGCTGGAATTTTCTATGGAAAAGTCCTTTCGTTCGTTCTGTTTATTTGTCGAGGGAACTAAAAAGAAAGTCGAAAAATTCAGAGAGGAAAAAACTTGGGGTGGGAATTTTGGGTGGGAAATTTTCTGGACTGCTTTGTGTGTTTGCGGAGAACTCAAAACAAGGTTTTGTTTTAGGGCGAAAATTTTGAGGCAAAATCCTTTGGATTTTCTGGTTTTTGAAGAACAGAGGAAGGATACAGCTGAGATTTTCCCTCTTCTGGTTGATATCATTTAGCATCAAGATACACAGGGATTTATGAAAATACTGCAGACACTCTGAAACGATCGAAACAGATGGAAGAATCGTTAGTGTCCGAGTTTAGGTCTAAGCTCTCGCTTGAGGTTTCGTTTTCTCCTTCTCTCCGACGGGAACTCGAACCTTCGCGTGAAGTGTGAAGTCGTCTGCTCGCCCGTCCCTGCTTCTCTGCTTCCGAACAGGTAATCTCCTCCTTGCCTTCTAACCATCTCTTTATTCTCTTCTGTTTTGAAGCGGTTTTTCCGTTGCTTTAATTGCTTTGTGAGTTGCTGTAAATTAATTTGTTGGACTATCGCTTTGCTCTGGATCAAATATATTAGAATACGCTAATGTTGAGTATAAATGGTTTGTTCGCATGTGAATATAAAATTGTACTTGTTGTTTTTGGTTGAGTTCAAGCCATATCGCATATTGAAGATTGTTTCGTTACATTTGTTTGTTTGTGCTACTCTCTGTTTCTCTTGTTTCGTCATGGTGTTTTTACCATCTATTTTTATCATATTGATCTTACTTTGTTTCATTCTAAAGACCCATAGCTCGATAATGTGGTGTTGTTCATCACCTTGCTGGTCTTTTGTTTCGTTTATGGCCAAGTATGTTAAGATGCTCGAATGAAATTCATAGTTAAATTAGCTTTTTTTGTTGTCCCATGGTTACACATACATTTTCCTTCCTGTTTAGTTAAGAAATATGCTTAATGGTAACTGTTTGTTTGCACCTCTCTGTGCTGTATGCGCATGTATGTGTGTCCTTTGTCATAGGTTGGTTGCATGTTATAAAAATAAAAATATATGTGAAGGTGCATGATTATCAAAGATACCTTTGCCTTTAGCTTCCATGTCGTTGTATTAATCGACTTTAAGGGAAATTGTCGGTTATTCCTCTGTGCTAAGTATGTCTTGTTATTTTATTCTCTTTATTTATGTTAGCCGGATTATGTATTAATTCCGTTGATATATTTTGTTACATGTGAAATACATTCGAGGTCATTGTGGACTTCCACGTCCCCTCTCTTTGCATTTTCGAGAAAGCCATAAAGGCTTAATTTCCTCTATCAAGTCAGGCCACAAAATTAGGCGGACAGATTCCCGAAGTTGAACTAGTCTAAAGAAATAAAGGAATTGGAAGAAGAGAGATTGGAAGATTTTTTTTTTTGTTTTGTATTTTTTTATTTTATTTGTAATGGGAATAAGCACTTGTCGCTTTATTTTCTCGTATATCACTTTTTGTATGTTTAGACTAGGACAGGTGGAAAATGGGTCAAAACCCAAAAAATAGGTGGGTCCAAAATTCGGTCAAGGAGAACAGAGCCCGAATTTGGACCCAAATCTCTCCCTCTCTCTCTCTCTCTATTTCGCTTTACCACCTATTTATATTTTGCTTCAATCCGAATGATTAACTAATGTATTTAGCCAATAAATATTGTCTTATAAAGAATTCATGGCCCCAATTGTAGCTAAGCATTGAGTTATAATATATTCATGCTCCAAATTGTACTTAAGTCATTTGTTTAATCTCTTAAATTACTTACTTGATTCATTATGGGTATGAGACTACAATATATCATTGCACTTGTAAGTAAAACATAGGACCAAAGGAGTTATTGAACTACACAATAAGAAGAAGAAAGAACTAAAAAATAATCTAGTGTAGTACAAAGATGAGCTCTCGGCCGAAGAGAATTAAAAATTTCAAATCTTCGCCCGAGTTGTTCTAAAACTATGTTGATAATACTAATGTCTTGTAATCATATAGAAATGAGTTGTGTGCTTTGAATGCATTAAAATACATCATATTCATACCATAATTCACAACTATCCAGAAAATAGCATGTTGTTTAGGAATAGCTTTCTTTGATTTACAATAAATCTTTAGCCAACCTTCCTGCAAGAGATTCTTTGTCGACATCACATCGATTGGACTAGATAGAAACAATTAGATATCTCCCACAATTTGTTTTTAATGCCTCCTAATTTCTAGGAGTTCGTCATGCATAGCCTTATGTGTTTGTGGCATACACCCATACTTATTACAAGCTGTGTACTAACCCCTACTATTTACTATTTTATAGATGATTTTAAGGGACAAATTGACGACTCTTGCAACAGTTGGACATCAGGTTTCTCCAGACAGTTTGGTAGGTCCTCTGATTTCGAGGATGCTACAATTTTAGTATAGCCTTAGTTTTAAACAAAGCTAGTGGATGTTGTCCCTACTGTTTATTTTTCGTACTTTTATTTCGAAGCTTTGTAATAAGGCCATGTTTGGCAAACGTATGTATGATATATTCTTATTCTTTTTCGAATTGATTCTTATGATGGAATTTTTTACATTTATGTTGAGCTTAGTATATAATAAATTCATGAAATAACTATATGAAGTCTATGTATACTTCATACGTTTAAAATCAACGTGAAATAACTATATGAAGTCTATGTATACTTCATATGAATGTGATGAAATTCAGATGGGGCTTGTCTGCGATCTCTGAGAGGACAACGATGCCGGTTGCGATCCGGATTCACGAATCTGGGTCGTGACAACTACTTGAAATCAACGTCTTGGTCATCCTCACTGTAGAGTTTTGAGGTTTATTTTAAATAATTTCTTATTACCGTTTCATGAGAAAACAAAACCTTTTCATTATATTTCTTGTTTATCTAATAAAGCCCATCAACATCATTTTTCCCATCTATCTTTGCGTAGCTCTAAACATCTTCAAATTATTTTTAGTAATTTATGAAGTCCATCACCAATTTTATCTCTTGATAAGAAGCTATATTATTGTATTTTTTTTTCACAAATATATAAAATATACTTGGCTCTATACATTAACAAAAAAAGTGATGTTAAAGAGATATTTCAAAAATTCCAACATTTGATGGAAACAATTTGACACCCAAATTTTATCACTTTCCACTGATGGTGGAGAGAGCAAAACTCTTGACTCTTACTTTCACTTCACGACATTGAAAACCTTTTCACCCCAAATTATACACATCCACGAGCTGCACTTGTAGAACTACGACATCACCATATCATTGAAACTGCAAAAGCACTATTACATGAGGCGTCCCATCCAACCCAATTTTGGTCTTTCACGTGTCACCAAACTATCTACCTCATCAACAGTTTTCCAATCTTCCACCTAGATATAAATCCCCCTTTCTTTAATTATTGGAAAATCACCTCATTATAGTTCTCTACCTAATTTTGGTTGTTTATACTATCCATGGCTTAAACAATACTCCAAATATAAAAGTATTCATTTTAGAATGTAATGTTCATGATTAGTACATGGTCATTGCATTAAGTTTAGCTTTTGAGTTACTTTTTCTATATAATTATTTTTCTTGGTTTACAGTATTGCTTAGTATTCCTCGTATCAACCTATATATGCTTGTTCAACTTAGTATCTATATCCTGCATGTTTAGTACATTCAATATACTAATGCACACTTCACATTACAATCCTTTCATGATGTAGTTTAGTTACTCAGCATAAAAATTGCATTTAGATCGATTCTCGGTTTGCACTCAGCAGCTTAAGTGTTGAGTCCTCATATTCAAAGGATAATTGATTATTTTATTTTAGTGTTTACTTTAAGTTTTAAGCTTTGTTAGAGTTAGCAAGTGTGCATGCCCCAACAAACTTAAGTCAGTTAGAGGCTTTACAACATAGTAGTAAAAATCAACTTGAAGTGTTAACTTTAATCTTTCAGTATTATTAGACTCTTAGTAATTTAAACACCTTAGACTAGTCGGTATTCCCCATTTTAAAGGTATCTATTGTTTTACGTTCGGCATAGTATATGTCTTATTCATTATTTTCACTATGCTTATGATATGACAGACTCGGGGTTAGCTTCGGGTCACTCAGGGCATGACCTCTAATACCAATAAATTCAAGTATTAGTAATGCACACCTTAATACACAATAGACTGTACAACTAATGCAACATTTATCAATACACAAGGCTAATGAATGCATTATTTTTTGTAAGTATTTCACGAAATAAATTATCAAAAAGCTTAAAATATCACTCAAAGAATAGTGTCGTACGTACAAGAGCATCAAATATATAACGCAAGTCTCAAACTAAATGACATGTTTCACGACCAAAAAATGAATATAATGACACTCATCTATCCCCAAGACAACTTACCCTAAAACCCAACCAATATGACAACTTCGGAAAATAATTTATTAAATTAAATACCCAAAACCTGGTTTCATGTGTACAAGACTCTAATGTGTTAACAAAATTTAAAAAAATACATGTCTCCAATGACCTTGCTTACAAAATAGAACAAAATCATAAATAAGCAGAAAGAAGGTCTGTGAGATGACAAGCAGTTACCTTACAGATCTCCAAGAAGCCTCGAAAAAGAAGAGAATGACAAGTACAAAAAAAAAGGCTCGTCACCTACAAAATTGTAAAAGAAATTGGTGAGTACCAAACAACACGTTACTCATAAAGATATTCTCTAAACAAAAGCTAAGGGAACAGAATATGGGTACTCCTTACACCCATCTGAACCTCCACAACTACAATCTGCATAAAACTAATCAAACCTGACAGCTCATAGATTACATATCACATAGCTAAACAAGAACACTTAAACAAATTATATATCATCAACATTAACACTTAAAAAAATTATATATCTTGAACAACAATCTCATTATTCATCAATCACAAGTTCCAAAAAAACTCTCACAAGATCCACAACATACAAGATCAATTTCACCTATGATAAAGACGATGAAATACAATGTCAAGCAAAGTGATGGATGTTGTTTCTCAGTCCGTGATGTATAGGGACATATCTGTCCATGCATCTGTTGCGGTGCACAACATGCCCCTTGAGAAAAGCATCCCTCGTGGCGTGCGATATGTCCCTCGATATTTAGTATCCATCACGACATGTGATACGTCCTTCAAAATCTAGTATCCATCGCGGCGTGCGATAAATCACTCGGAATGGTACATCCTCTTTAATTTCTAATTCTTTATCAATGCATATAACACTTGTAACAATCATATCTTATAATAATTAAAATATAATTTTCACAAAAAAAATAGGAGATGTCTGTTTTATTGGAAAAAATTGATTTCGGAAAGGAAATTGTTTTATTTTAAATATATTTTTGACTTTAGGAGTCGCCACTTAATTTTGAGAAAATTAAGAAAACTCATTCTCAAAACAACTTAAACAGAAAAAATCGTTTTGAAAATATTAAAGGGTTCGGGATTCCTATTAGCGTCTTAGGAAGGTTTCACAAGAAGCACCTAAGACGCTCCGTTTATACGGTTTTCCGGCGATAACTTATTTGACTATTTTTTGTTTTAACCTTGGGAATTGAAGTTATTTGAACCTATTCAAAATTCACTAGGCGTATTTACAAGTTTTTTTGAAAATATTTGTTGTTTATCTTGTATTTTTGCGAGTCCGTTTCGAAGCTTAACTTCCTTGTGATTTTTATCTAAACGAGTTTTATGAGTTTGAATCATTATTGCTTTAAAGACTAGTTTTTTAGTTTTTAAAATTTTGATATAACAGAAAGGTGTTTCGACGGGGGTTTGGAGTTACTCTAACCCTAGACTAAAAGGCATTCGAAGCAAAAATATAAATAGGTAGTAAGCGAAATAGAGAGAGAGAGAGAGAGGGAGAGATTTGGGTCCAAATTCGGGCTCTGTTCTCCTTGACCGAATTTTGGACCCACCTATTTTTTGGGTTTTGACCCATTTTCCACCTGTCCTAGTCTCTAAACATACAAAAAGTGATATACGAGAAAATAAAGCGACAAGTGCTTATTCCCATTACAAATAAAATAAAAAAAAATACAAAACAAAAAAAAATCTTCCAATCTCTTCTTCCAATTCCTTTATTTCTTTAGACTAGTTCAACTTCGGGAATCTGTCCGCCTAATTTGTGGCCTGACTTGATAGAGGAAAATTAAGCCTTTATGGCTTTCTCGAAAATGCAAAGAGAGGGGACGTGGAAGTCCACAATGACCTCGAATGTATTTCACATGTAACAAAATATATCAACGGAATTAATACATAATCCGGCTAACATAAATAAAGAGAATAAAATAACAAGACATACTTAGCACAGAGGAATAACCGACAATTTCCCTTAAGTCGATTAATACAGCGACATGACATTATTGTCGTTGATATTTTCCGAATAAAGGAAGCCAATATAATCAAATTTTATTTGGCTTTGTTCATTTTCATGACATGAAGATTCATTATTAGTTATACCCTTTACTATTCTAAACTTCATTGTACATGCTTTGACTATTTTATAGCAAGTCAGTCATATTACTATATATTCATTACATTTCATAAGTCATTCTCTATTGATCATTCCATTGATTTCATTACCATCATGTTAGGGAAGTTATGGGTTATTTATTTTTGTTTTCATGTTTTATATTATACATTCATATCTACAAGACCTTGGAATTTCGGATGTAGGATTAAGAATCTGAAGTGAGGGCTCAACATATGGGATCTCAACCGAGGGCCTTCTTTAGCAAATACAGAGTCTGCTTCATTCGTTCATTCGTACTTCAAACTATTCAGTCCATTTATTCATAGGCTGACGTAAACACCAGCTATACCAAGGATGAAGTTTAGACTCTCATCGGGATCATGAAGTGCAATGACCAAGAATGACCTAATTTCATTACTTGATTTTATTTCACCTCGTGATTGTCTTGCACAAACACCTTTGACATCGTTCGTTTCATTGTCTTTCTTAATTTTAGGAACTCCAACGTTAACCGATATAGATCATGTGAGAATATGAAATCCAGTGTTTTTCCACACCAAACAGAGGCGGAGAGTCACTTGCAAAGGTGAAACCAAAACATGCTAGCATTTATAGGGAATTGAACCCTATGTTGGCAGCATAGGTTCAAAGACTAGGAGATATAAGGAGACCCATACCCGCCTAAATGGCAAGTCTCATCTCATGATTTACAACACGAACCTCTACCTTTCCGAAAGAAGGAATCGCGACTCATAGCTAGCCTATCGTGCTCAGTATATGTTCCATTCATTCATCTCACACATCATAGAAGTTTCTTCTAGAATGAGGGCATCATTTATCATCAGATGATTTCTCATCTCATCATTAGTATTAAGTATAAATTGTCCTTACACTTACCTATAAAGTATGATTGAGACTTGTCTCTTGATATTCAATACTCTCTTAGGTGAGTACTTTTAGTGACTTTTACTTAGGCTTGGTTGAGACTTGTCTCACCCTTCATGTTAGACTCTTATCATGTTCCACCATTTTCATTAGCATCATAGATTAACATAATTACTCACCCCATTAATTGAATGTTCATTTCTTCTTTACCTTTTAGTATTGATTCCAGCATTATGGAGGCTTTCTTCTAGATTGAGATTTACTTAATCTATTGATGACTGGTCATCCTTTCTTTACATTGATGAAATGTGAATTTTCCTTGCATATCATCCTTTGGTGTTAATGAGACTGGTCTCACACATTCTAATACTTTCATAAGTGAGTATTCTTTTCACATAGTAGCTTAGGTGTAAGTGAGATTTGTCTTACTTCCTTTAACACCTCAATCTGGTCACTTACTTACTTTAGACCCCTTTAATTATGTTATAAGTCACACTACTTACTTACTTTAGTGTAGTAGATTCATATCATCGTTTATGGACGATGAGCACTTCATTCAATGAGTTTCATGAGTTCATATGTCATTCATTTAGAGAATGTTGGGAGTTGTCCCAATCAATGGAATGCCCTTAGTTATGGATTCAATGAATTATTTTAGATGTGCTTATTCATTTGGCGTTCCAACATTTTAGTCATATAAGATAGTATAGGTATGTTGGGACTTGTCCCATTGATTGACATACCCTTAGGATGGATTAATTTTATTCTGTTGGTCATGCTTAATTTGACATTGAATTATATTAGGAACATAAGATTAGTGTAAATTCAGTATTGGCCTAGAAAATTTGGAAATGACTTCATAGCCAATTTATTTTGCACAAGCCAAACATTCATTAAAATATAGTTTCATGAGATTTTCATTTGCCAATTTTTCCATCTTATTTAAAAGCAATAATGTAAGCCAATCCATTCGACTTTTGACAAGACATCGTTTTCCATTTTACTGGTATAAACCCAAACATTCATTCAACTTATGATTTCATGAAGATCTGTTTAGCAAACCTTATACATAACTTTACGCATAACACTAGTAAACATCTTGGATAGAATAATATTAGCATTTGATGAATATATCATCTTTATAACGTCATATAAGTATGCACAACAGAACGTAACATCTTCATAGATAACATTTTCCGACATATCTTTAACATAGTATCATTCTTTTAATTCACATAATAACACTTAGCATCAAACGAATCCAATTAATAGGTTCATTGAATCATTATTAAATAAAAACATACACATTACGATCATCCAGCACCACATACAAACAAATTGATTTCTAACCTATTCAACATTGAAATCGTAACAAGGATATTAGGGAAAGGAGTTCGACAAGAATGACGGGAAACAACCCTAGTTTTCAAGATCTTTGAATAATTCGAAAGAAAGTCCTCTTGGATAAATAAGTCAGGAGCAAAACTCATTCCTTATGTAGAACTTAATCTGCGAAGACCACCATGAACGAAACCTTAATCTCCTTAGAGAAATCGATAAATTTTTGGCCTTTTTCTTGAGCTCGTTGCTTACTATTTTAACGTCCTTTTTATGTGAGTTTGAACGTGACTTTTAGGTTTAAGAACTTATATTGACTCATTCAACTAAGGTTTTAATAATTTACTTAAATAAATAAATTAATTAATTACTAACAAGCCCCTCCTAAGTTGACTAAACATAGGAGAATATGGACTTGACCCAAAATCTGGAATTTTGGTGTTGACTATAGTTTTGGTCAACATTGTGACTTTATTTTAATTAATTATATACTTAATTTAATTAATTTATGGACCTATGGTATGTACTAAAGTACCCCTAAGTCATTGGAACCATAATCAACCCTTTAGGACCATCTTAGGTTAAGTACTAGGATGTTTCTTGAATTGTACTAGGTAACATAAGAATTTCAATTTGAACCCTTTAGTTTCATTAATTAAATTTCTAATTTAATTATTTAAGTGACCTAGGGTAATTACTAAGTACCCTTAAGTCGTTAACCATAACTAATCCTTTGGACCATCCTAGGTTAACTACTAGGTTGTCTTTTTCTTGTCTTAATTGAAATCTAGAAATTAATTTGTACTTTCGGTTTGCAACTTTGACTTAATTAATTAAGTTGATAAATTAATTAATTAAGTATCCTATTTTAATTAATAAAGTACCCTTATGTTGTTTGGATCATAACTTCTTGGACCATCCTAGGTCAGGTACTAGGTTGTCCCTTTCTTATCTTAACCGAAATCTCAAAATTTCTTTTTATTTTCGCTTTTAGCCCTTTTAAATTAATTAATTAATTGGCAGGTAACCTAGGGAAATTACTTAAGTACCCGTAAGTTGTTAGGACCATAACTAACCTTTTGGACCATCCTAGATTAGGTACTAAGTTGTCTCTTTAACTAGTACTAGGTTAGTGTCAACCCAGTTTTGGTCTTAGGTTTTCGGGTGCACTAAAGGGTCCATTTCGGTTAGTCCTAGGTTATTTATCTATTTAGGACAGTATTTTAGGACCTAGATGTTGTTAAGAAGTTAGTACCCACATCGAGTTGTACCTGTGTACGTTTCTTCCTAACTAGCCTAACCGAATTCGTCAGGGTGGTCCCCTCCTTTGACATCTTCTTAACATGTACTTCCCTAACTAACTATTATTTATGGTTCATTTGAGAATGTTTACTTATTTTCCCAAGGACCCTCACTATGTCATTGGGCACTGCTTAATGTACATGATCATTTAAAATGATCACGTTCTATGGTAATAGGCTTAACACTTGGATGCCTAGTACTCTGTGTGGTGGTATGGTTGATATGGTTGAATATTGAATTTTAGCTAAGGGTGTTCCTTGCAGGAGCATTAATTGAACATAAATCTTTGATTGGGGTATGACAACCCAAAAAGAATATTTCTGATTCATATTATTGAAAATTGGCTAATATCCCTTAGCCAATTTTTCTATACTATGATCAATATTTCTCAATATTGAGCATTGGGGTACCTATGTACCCCTAATAGGTTATCCTAAGGGCATAATGGCTCTTCATTATACATATGATTTTCCGTAATGTTACAGTAGTAAGAGGAATGGATTGTAGTGGTCTTGTGACCTTTGGGAGGTGATACATGTAACTCATACATTCCATGTTTAGTTCATCTGGCACCAGCGATTTCTAGTTACTCAAATCCTTCACAACAAAGTCAAAAGGAAACAATTCAATCGAATGTAGTTTTTCTTGAAAAAATTTAGAAACAAAGAGAAGGTTACGTTTAATAAGTGTAGCAGATAGTATGGCTTAGTTTATAATTATTATTCGATGCATTTAATTGAATAGAACCATGTGAGAAATCGTAATTTTATTACTATAACATATCGAGACATACTCGTTACTGTGGTACGATTGTAGGTTATGTGTCTCTGTGGTTCTGTAATGGGTGGCTTTGAAATAAACTATCCAGGGTTTGTGGCAGCAGTTCACCATACTTCATAGTTATGTTTAGCTTCAAAGTGATTGTGAGAATTCACGCGGCAAACATTGACGGTGAAGTGTAACGATCCGGTACTGTCGTTATAAAAAAACCATGGGGAAAATTTTTGGTTCAGAAAACGTTTTCATAGTAACTTGGAATTTTCCAACCTTGTTAAAATTTGGAAAAAATCAAAGTCATTAAAGTCTACTGGGAAATGTTGTAAAATTGGGTGATTTTATTGTGAATTTGATCACATGACTAAATAAACATGTCGTTAAGGAGTTTGTACGTCTTTACAAAATTGAATTTGGACGAGTAGAATTCTCGAAATTATTTTAGTGTGAACGGGTAGTTTTTGAATGTCATCGGTTGAAGGTCTTTTGCAATAGAAGTTTGGAATTCTTAATTCGACTCACTTGTTGCCTGCATGATACTGAGATGAGATTTCTACCGTTAGGGCAGGGCCGTTGTGGCGGTTTAGGTGTCGCCATAGCGGAACAATCACGATTCAAATAAAAAATAAACGTGAAAACATCTTTATTTTACAATTTTCAAGCTTGAGAGCTAAGGAACAAACTCGGGGTTTTTCTTAATATTTTTCCACTATACTTGAGGCTAAAGGTAAGATTTTGACTCCTCGGATCCATTTTTCAATTTGTAGAACGTAATCTAATGGATAATTATCGACTGGGAAGAGTTTTTATTTGAGTATTATGGTGGGAAAATCCCTAACTTGGATATTAGAGTCATGGATATGATCTAGGGTTGATAGAATTATTGGTAATTTGTCTAATTAATGATTTTTTTTTGTTGATTTCCTGTTATTATGATTGTATGTAGATTAAGAACAAGCAAAACAAATCTAGAAAGGGTAGAATCATGTTTTTAGGGGATTCAAGCTTGTTTTGAGGTAGGTGATTGTTGTAATTCATGATTGCATGATGTTTGTTTGTTCTTGCTTTATTATAATACATGTATGTATGCAAATGTTGCATTATTAATCACACTTATTGTAAATGAGATCGATTAATGATGAATGCCATGAATCATAACTTTATTGTGATTGTGACTAATTGAATGGATTGGCTTTTGAATTCAGACACACTAACTTGGATCGGTTACCACGTCCTGACATAAATATGGAACATGTCTCCATGTTCCGGCATAAGCATTGGATGGGGTACCACGTTCCTGTACGCTAACTATTTGGTTTTGGGTTCCATAAGAGAATCGATGACTTGATATAACTGTGTAATTGAGAAATGTGAAATTGTACATATTTCATAAATGATGATGATATTGTATATGTTCAGTGTATGCATATGATTAATAGGTTGTATTAACTTATATATGTTGTACTTAGTAGGATAGGCGTGTGATCCTACCAGTAAACTGTTGTTGTGTACACGTACTGCACTTTCTCTTTCCTCGTTGATTACAGGGAATCTTCAGGTGGCTATTGACAGACCTCATTTAGAACACGAGTGATCGTCAATCGAATTTAAGGGTGAACAAGTTCTTCGGGGCTTCCATGAGTTCTCTTTTCATCTATGTCAACATTTTGAACTTACACTTTTCTAGGTAGTTAATTAGTTCATTAGTTTGGGGTTGTAACTTCTTGTTTGACTGATGGTTGATCTTTATATGGTTTGGCACATTGATTTTTTAGTTCTAGGCATTACTTGCGCAATGTTAGTTTGTTATTAGACTTTTTTTGGAGTTTAAGGGAACTATTTTTTTTCCTTAGAATTTACCTTGCTTCCGTAGTTTTTGATTTTTAGTTATGTTGTATTAATGGTTCTCCAACCGCATGGTTAGTGTGGGTGCAAATCATCATTGTCTAGGTCATGACAAAGTTTGTATCAGAGCCGAGGTTTGATGATCTCGATGTACCAAAATGAGCCTAGTAGTTCTTGTTGAACGGTATGGAAACATTTGCACTTTTCATAGAGAGGCTATAATACTTTAGGAAATCTCTCTTTTTCTCTTGTCTACTTCGTGCGATAACCTTATTTCAATTGCTATATGTCAATTTGAATTGGTATTTGACCTCCTTTATTCTTTGGTCTTCAGATGGTTTACAGAAGATTCAATGGAGTCATGACCATAGCTCTCATCAATTCTCCAACACCAAAATCTACAGCGAGAGGTTGCGGTCGAGCTAGGGTAGAGGCCGAGGAAGAGTGGCACCTACTAGAGATGGCATACCGGTCGATAATGCTCGGCAAAATGAGGACCTCATGTACATCATGAAGAGATAGAGGATAAAGTTAAGGTTGAAAATGTTGAGGAGGTTGGACAAGGGAAAGAGGTGCAGGATGTGACTATAGAAATTCCTTCCTATCGACCCAGTGTTAACTCAGCAGATCATGTCGTTCTTGAAGGGTTGGCATGTCCTGGAGTGCTTCCTTCTCTTCATGCAACTCAACCACCCGTCCTTCCTCCCATTACTATCACTATCGCCAAAGTGGGAATAAATGTAGGTACGATGCTTTATTCTGTCCTTTTTGGGTCTTGTTATGTCTGGTAATGAACATGAGATGTTGACAATTTTTTGAAGTTGAAACTACCTATGTTCCATGGTTCTGAGAGTGAAGATCCATATGAGTTCATCCAAGATTGTTATGAAAGGCTTCATAAGTTGGAAATTGTCCATCAACATTTGATTGAGTTCATGAATTTCTAGCTTTAAGGTGTGTCTAAACGGTGGTGGAAAGCTTCTATGGAATCCAAATTTTCAGTTTTACCTCCACTTATTTAGACCCATTTTGATGCCATGCTCTTGGTGAAATATGTACCTAGAACTTTGAGAGATTGTAAGAAGTATTAGTTCATGGCTCTGGATCAAGGTTGTATGTTTGTCGCTGCTTATCAGACCAAGTTTCTGGCCTTGTCTAGATATGCTACGCAGTTGGTGCCTACTGAGGAAGAGAGGATCCGGTTATTTATTAAGGAACTAAATTTTGAGTTGTAGGTATTATCTGTTCATATGGCCTATGTAGGGAGGAGCTTCAATGAGGTAACATACTTTGTTAAGAAAGTCGAGTGGGTGAGGCCATTTGGTCACGCTAAGGCATTAGCTAATGGGGACAAAGACTCAGGTAACTTTCAAGGTTCTTACTCCAAAGTGGCATAGAGGCCAACACTTGCATCCACTCCAATTTAGTTCACCATGCCCACCTCTACAAGTAATTACTCGGGACCTCAACCACATAATTTGATTCACGATAGCCATGGATTCGCTCTTTTGCTGGGTGGCAGACAATCTTTTGATCGTACTTGATACAATTACGGAAAACTTGGGCATATGAGGAGAGATTGTACCCACTCATGTTTGTTGGATTTTGCATAATAGCGGTCTAGGAAAGTGGTACTCGCGGGAAATGGTAATAATGGTCGAGGGTGTCGAAATGGTGGGCAAGGAGGTAAAACGCGAGGTTGTGGAAGTAGAGGAAATGGTAAGCCGATAGGGGTCATGTGCACCCTGGTATCGAAGTCACTCAAAATGAGGATATGTCTCAATGTTACGCCTTTCCAGGTAAGAATGAGGCAGAGGCGTCTGACACAGTGATCACGGGTACTATTATTGTCTATGACCGGATGACTAATGTGTTATCTGATCCTATTTTTACATATTCTTATGTGTCTGTGCGATTTTCCTTAGATTTTTTATATACTTCATGCCCCCCATCCATGTCTCTGCCCTGTCGAAAGTCTTTCATTATAACCCATGTCTATCATGATTTTCCTATTTTGTTTATGAGTTTTCAGACTTGGGTTGATTTAGTGATTTTTGATATGACTGACTTCTATATAATCTTAGTCATGACTTTGTTTTCCTCTTATTATGATGTGCTTAATGTTACACTATGTATGTATCTCTAGAAATTCCGAGAATAGAAAATTAGAGTGGGAAGGGGTGTAAAATTTTAGAAAGAGAAGATCATATCCTCTATTCGGGCAAGAAAATTTATATGGAAGGGTTGTTTTACTTATTTGGATTATATCCGAGATGTTGAGATGATTCTCTATCCATTGAGTCCATTCATATGGTATCAGGATTTAGAGAAGTGTTTCTACTTATTTGAATAGTGTATAGATTTTTGCATTGATTTAGAGCTTGGTACTTGTCCTATTTCTATCCCCCTGTATGGCATGAACGTAGTGAAATTAAAAGAGTTTAAGGCTCAAATCCAAGAGCTTTTTTGATAATAGATTTATTCATGCTAGAACTTCCCATGGGGTGCTATAGTCTATTTAATAAAAAGGATGGTAGAATAAAAATGTGTATCGATTACTGACAATTGAATAGGGACACTATTTGAAACAAATACCCTTTGACTCGAATAGATGATATTTTGACCAATTGCAGGGTGCATCAACTTTCTCCAAGATTGATCTAAGTTCTGACTACCACCACTTGAAATTCCGGCTTGAAGATATGCCCAGGACGACATTTAGAACCCTGTATGAGCACTATGAGTTTTTGGTTATGTCGTTTGGGTTAAATAATGTGTCCGCCACTATTATGAGATTAATGAATGGGGTGTTCAAGCCATTTCTTGATTCATTTGTGATAGTCTTTATTGATGATATTTTTTGTCTATTCGAAAAGGGAGGAGAGCATGCTACCATCTTCGTATTGTTCTCGGTATTCTTTGGAAACAAAGTCAGTATGCTAAATTCTCTAAGAGTGAATTTTGGTTGACTTCGGTTGCATTTCTGAGGCATGTAGTTTCAAAATATCGGGTTATGGTAGAGCAAAAGAAGATTGATGTGGATAATAATTAGGTTCGGCCTAGATCTTTGATGGAAGTTAGTAGTTTTCCGGGGAGCTGTACCCACGCCAAATATAAGGTCACCAAAGAGTGTTGAAAATTAAGAGGAAATTCTCAATCACACTCTATATGTAAGTGCAAGGACAATTCATACTTAATACGTAATGATGAGATGAGAAATCATCTAATAAGCTATGATGCCTCATGCTAGAATCCAACTTCTATGATGTATGAGATGAATGTTCATGGGACTTTATACTGAGCACCAATAGGCTAACTATGAGTAGTGATTCCTTATTTCGGGAAGGCAGAGGTTCGTGTAATTCTCATGAGAAGAGATTGTCCGTCCAGATAGGTATGAGTCTCCTTATATCTCCCAGTCTTTGAACCTATACTACCAATATGGGGTTCTAGTAGGGTTTGATTCGTTATATACGCTAGCATGTTTTCGTTCAGTTTGGCCAGTGATTCTACCTCTTTTTTTTGTGGGGTTAAACACTGGATCTCATGATGATCACATGATCTATGTCAGTTAAGGTTAAAGTTCCTTGAGAAAGAATGAGGCCAGTCTCAAGTAATGCACATAATGAAATGAATGATACCAAAGGTGTTAGGATAGGATAATCAAGAGGTGAGCTAGACTTAAGTAATGACACTAGGTCATTCTTGGTCATTGCACAGCAAACCCGATGAAAGTCTTAAACTACATCCTAGGTATGGCTGGTGTTTGCACTAACTTACGAACGAATGAAATGAAGTATGTATGTATGAATGAATGAATGAATGAAGAAGACTATGTGTTTGCTAAAGAAGGCTCCTTAGTTGAGGTCACATATGTTAAGCCCTCATTTTGGGAACTCCTAATGTCAAATCTATAATTACAAGGTGTCATGGCATATGGATGAATGATATGAGATATGTTATGTGCTAATAAGCAATATGTTATATGCTGTATGCAATATGTTGTTTTACTTTTAAAATATATATTTGGTAAAAATAGTGAAAAATGACTAGGTTTCGAAAAATCAATTAATCTTATGATTTAAGAGAAATCAATTTTTGAACTTACGGAGTCGCCACTTGATTTTTGATAAAATCAACAAAAAATATATGATTAATTTTCAAAAGATTTAAAACAGATAAAATCAATTGAAAAAAGGTTCGATGTTCAAATATACATTTCAAGAAGGTGTAAGGCCCTCGAATGCCCGCTAACTTGCGGTTGAGCAGCGATTTGACTAAAATGACCCTTTAAAATAACTTTTCCGAAAATGAAGATAAAATTCATTTTATTATATATTTATTTCATTTCATTTTTTATTGATTATTCTCTGTAAAGGGAAAAATTTAGAGGAAATCTTAAGGGAATAACCTAAATGTTGACAAAGTCAATAAAACAAAAAAAAAATAAAATAATAGTAGTAAAAATTTATGATTATATAAATATAGTAAGAAATGATTTCCCTTTAGAAATTAATTAAAATTAAACCAAACGTTAGTTAATCCAACAAATAATAAATAAAGGAGGGAGAGGAAAGAGTATTTGAACTTGGGTTGATTACCCAAATTCATTAAATTGGGCTTTGGCCCACTTGTCCTACACTAAATTATGCAAGAACGTGGGCTTGGGCCCCCTTCAGCAAATCAATCCTGCATGAAAAGATTTGTGGCCTTTGGGCCTATTTAATTAAAATCCTGTTGATGGGCCTTAAGCCTTTGGGCTTTCCTGCTACTTTTAAATGATAGAATATACACCGATGTGTATCGAATGTATACACCCTATACATTGACGCATTTTATATTCCTAAAATTCGCGTTTTGACTTGAATTTTGCATTTTCTCTGTATTTTACAGACCGCTTCAACATATTTTGCACCTGTACTGTTTTTACTACTGTATATTGCTGTATAAATTGTGTAAACAAGTGTATACAGACTATTTTCTATGTATTTGGTAATTCATTGTTCCTGCATTTTACTTGAGTTCGACTTCCTGCACGTTAAACCTGCATTCTAACATTTTACACTCATCTGTGGTACAACGCATCTGTATACCAGTGTATACAGGTTGTATATCAACCTGTTCTTCAACTTTCAGAAGCTGAAATATAATTTCCAGAGGCATATATTCACTGCTCCCAACCTGTATTTCTAATTTGGCCCTCTACGCATGTTTTTACCTGTATATCGATGTATAAAAATGGGTATATAACAACCCATTTACAGGCTTCGTAGAACCTGCAATTAATTTCCAGCAGTGCATTTCAACCTGTTTTCAACTTGTACATCAGTTACCAATTTCAGAGGGGTGGACGACTCGGGAGTAGAGGTTTGAGCCTTTACGGCTCAACAAGAGAATGTAACGGAAAGAAATCCATTATGGACTTGGAGCGGTTCATACAAAGAAAGAAAGAGAGAAAAAAAAGTTATGTAAGAAATTTATCCATCCAAACTAATCAAGATAAACATAATGAAATTTTCAAGTAATAAGCTAAAATCTACCGTACTGTATAGAAATAAGGAGGAATAACATGTGAACTATACACAATAATGATATTGAAAGACTACTTTATACACTCCATGCATTACAGAGAACTCAAAAGATAGTAATAGACAGAAAGGAATGCGATCAGATTTGTAAACAAGGTCTATGGGGCAGTGATTACGTTACACACAGACTAGTATCAAGAAAAAAAATTAGATTACTTGAAAATAAGGAGGAATAACATGTGAACTATACACAATAATGATATTGAAAGACTACTTTATACACTCCATGCATTACAGAGAACTCAAAAGATAGTAATAGACAGAAAGGAATGCGATCAGATTTGTAAACAAGGTCTATGGGGCAGTGATTACGTGACACACAGACTAGTATCAAGAAAAAAATTATTGGCAATTAAGAACATGCTCTAAACAAAGAAGAAATTATTTCCCCTAAGTCAGAGTAGTCAAGAGAAGAAGAAGAAATCAAAACGAAATAAGTTTGAACAACAACATTAACAAGGTAATAGGTTACTAATGAGAACAAAGCAAGAAAACTGAATGTCGAAACATATAAACAACACCGAGAAGCAAATTAGTTAGCTTCACAGAAGATATAGAAGACAACGAAACAACTTCTGAAAAAAGAAAGCTAACACGATACGAACAAACACCTTGAACATGCTAAGGATTTCATTAGAATGAAGAAGACTCTTTGCATGATGACTAACTCAAGGTTCATGTAAATAATATATCTATATATCTCCATATTAGCATGAGAAGATATACACCATTTTCATCATTGAGCGAGTAACAGGACAAAGCGATAGAGACGGCAAAAGCAACTTTCGACTTAATCCAAGTAAAATGGAGCTAATATTCAATATATATCCAACACTTTAACAACAAGAAAAACACAGAACTAAGGCAAGGGAAAATAAAGGGGTATACATGGCTAGACAAACAGGTAAAGCAAAATCAAGCTCCAACCTTTATCGATAAAAAATACCCATCTAGATTTACTTTATCTCGTCTACTTATTATTATGCTTTTGTGGGTTATTATATTTTTTATGAAAAAGGAAAACTAACTCAGCTACAAGCGGATGAACTCGCCGGCGGAAATCAAACAAAAGGCTCCAAGCAATCCGACTAGTTCCCAGCAACAAGTTATTCCCAAGAAACGGTCAAAACACACATGTTTACATAGTCATCATCGATGACTAGCTTCCAGCGATAAACAGACGTTGCATACATCCTTAGATATCTAAAATATTAAACTCGAAAAAAAAAGAACAGCGAAAAGACGCTATCTAGGGAGGAATATTATAAGGAAAGAGCATTACGTTCTTCTGGGCAGCAGACAAGGACCAGGAAATCTAGGCGAATGATCTTCCTCCAAAGAACACAAACTCAAATTATCAAAAGATAACAAGAATACTTAGGCAGGGACTTAAAATCGATGTTATTTCTGTTGCCTCTTTTTCTCAAAGTGATTACTCAATCTCTGTAATATTCTGCCTGAATCCTTTATGCAAAAAAATAAAAAAATTACAGAGAACCTGCTTTAATTTCAGGAAGAGAATTCAACTCAAAATAAAAAAAACCTCTCTAAAAAAAGTACCTGCTCGAGTGAAGCAACAAAACATTATATAGGAAGGGGACTAGGTTTTTAAAAATGGGAGGAAAGGGTAGAATCGTCTCAGCCACAAAACGTTATCCTCTCCAATTTAAAGAATATTCTAACATGATTCTTTATTCCGAATGGATTTGGAGAGAGCTGGACGACTGGGATAGATCCGTCGTCCTTGAAGCTTAACGTGACACCTATACACGCGAGCCAAGGACGAGAGCCAGCTGCAGGAAATGTACGAGCGAGGTCGAAGTGGAAGGAGATTAAAGAGTGCAGGGTACTGGGTTGACCACTCAGCGCTCACGTGCTTGGCACAGTTGGGTTTCCTGTTTGGAGACGTTGGGGAAGGCGACAAGGCATGCACGTTAATCTGGTAGCGAGTGAGGAAAATTGATCCCAAATCGACACCGATGTTTATGAGTTCTTAGCGAGAAATATAACAAATATGGGCCGGGTTGAAAGGATTTGGAGTTGGGCTGGCTGAAGCTTAAATGGGATTGCAGGGCTTTGAAGATAGGTGGGCTGCTGGATTTAAATGCATGGGCCAAATTCTAGAACTAAGATCAGGCGAGTTGGGCTGGATTTGAAAAAAGGAATTTTGTATAAATGTCCCAAAATGGGTGGCCAAACAAATTACATTATTCAGAAACTAGAGGGAATTGATTAAAATAAAGTACTTAGATAAGCTTTTTAAGTTTACGATATAAAATAATAGGCTTAGTTGCAAAATAATTAAAACCATAAAACCTTTTTGAGATGATTTTTGAATAATCACGATAATATAACTAAACATATAATTTATGTAAACCAAATATATTATGAAAAGCGACCATTAAAAGTAATTTAAAATTAATTTAAGCCTTATTAAAATATAATTATTTTAAGTCGTTTGAACTAAAAAACTTGTCAATTAATTATCGGAGAGGGTCAAAATTTGGGTGTCAACAACTGTCCCTCATTATTTGGATTGATGCAAGAAACTCAAAGGAAAATGAAATTGACCAAACAAATTTTGACCGACCCCATTCAACTTTAAGGGAAGTATTTGGTACGGACTTTAGGAGTCATGGCCGAACCCTAGAAATGGGTTACCTAAATATCTCAGGCTATATAAGAATTCAGGCTCATTGTAGTTCGATACGCTAGTTCTAACGTACGATTTTTAAAGAATTCAAAAGTCATCTCGATACCAGATTATGAAGGAATCAAAATGCTCCGAATAGGATTTAGGAGTGAATGTTCGGATATAGCCTAGTTTTCAGCATTGAGCTCGCTTAGATATCCTTTTACCTCAGGAATGAGGCTATTTGTAGTTCGACTCGATCGATTGAAAAGGGAATCTTTTATGCTAGATATCCTTTGGTTTTGGATAAGTTAAGAATTAAACGAGTATGAAAAGGATGCTTGTAACCTATTAGCCATGAATGTAGTGCGCTAACATCCATAGGAAAGAACTTTACGGACATAATTTCCAAACTCTTGGCGTACTGTCACTTAGTTTGGAAACTTGCTTCCGGTAGATCAATTTTTCTAGTTGCGAGACAAAACTGATGAAACTCAAAGGAAAACCCACATGCTTTTTGATAAGGGTGTGGTTTGATTGTGGTGGAAGTCGCTCCTGTGCTCGCGTCCTAAGAGTTTGATATTCCTTTTTGGACTCTGTCCTAGTTCGCTGCTACGGATGAGTTCCACTTTGTGCTGCATCTTTTTTGACGTCGTCCGCACCTGTTGTTTTTGGAGAATTCATCCTTTCGGATGTTCTTGACAAAGACTGAGATAAAAATTCGTCAGCTAAAAAATGCAATTAGGATGGGAGACAATGTCTTTTACCATGTCGACACTCATTGTTCTCCTCGATATTCGACGTCGACTTGATCGGTCGGACGTAAAGTAAAGAAAGCTTATGCCTTGTTTTTGCAATGTAAACTTCAATGCACTCTTCAATTGATGTCAAAACAAATAAATGTTGATGTGATGCTGATATTTCTTTTGATGTCAATATATGCTTCAAGCTGATGTCAACATGAATCAAAGATAATGCAATGTTGACGCTTCTCTTGATGTCGATGTACTCTTTATGATGTTTACTTTTATCCAAATAAAAGAGTGCAGTTGATACCGATTGATAAGTATTTTCTAGGGATGCGCGATTTCTTTTTCTTGTAGTGCATGACTCCCTTCGGGGAATGAGTATTTTCCCGCGATGCGTAACTTCCTTTGATGGATGAAATCTTCTCGCGATGCATAAATTTCTTCGAGGTATGAAATCTTCTTGCGATGCCTAAATTTCCGTGAGGTATGAAATCTTCTCGCGATGCATAAATTTTGACGAGGTATGAAATCTTCTCGCAATGAATAAATTTTGACGAGGCATGAAATCTTCTCATAATGTATACATTTTGCAAGGTATGGAATCTTCTCGTGATGCATAGTTTCTTGCAATGTATGATTTTCCCGTGATCCTTGGACATTAACTCGCGATGCATGATGTTCCGCGATGCATGATTATTGGCTCGCGATGCATGATTTTCCGCGATGCATGCATATTGACTTGCGATGCAAGATTTTCCGTGATGCATGTGTATTGACTCACGATGCATGATTTTCCGTTATACATGAGTATTGACTCGCGATGCATGAATAATCATATCGCCTCCAACAATGATAAAGGTAAAACGTCTTCCAGGTAATACATCATCTAGATCCTCTCCGGGTAATGCATCGTATCATGCCCGACATTATGACGCAAACGATGTCCTTTATAAATCTCATGTTGTTGGAAATTGATTAAAATAAACAATTCACATTCCCCAGTCTCTGACGTAAGAGATATAAAATTTTTCTTGCTTCTAGTAAAACTATTGCTTTTGGGATAGTTTTCTGCTCTTTGGACTTCTCCATCGGAAGAATTTGCTGGTTTCATAGCAGAACTATGAACCTGCGTCCACAAAAAAGGTTGTTAGTTTTAAAAACGAACCGATCTGTGTCAATTTCTTCAGTTGTTTGCTCCTCGTCTTGCTATCTCTGATTGATTTTCCTATCTCCCGACTATTGTTAGATTAGACAATATTTTATGCCAAAACAAATGAAACATAAAAGGAAAAATTTAAGAGAAATAAATCTTCGAGAGATAGTATCTTAAAAGGGTCACTACTAAATCATGTCATATCAGGTTTAACAAACTTTTTCGAGTTTGATGCTTGGAGGTCTATCTGATCATTCGCTGTGGTGTTTTCAGAGTCACTCCAGACTTGCAGATAAATATGTGCTGAATTTTGAGGTCATCCTAAAAATTTTGGTCCCAGTTAAGTGTCTTGCTTATCTTTCCACTATCACTGAGAAGATCGCGGAATTTTTGTGATTTTCTCAAAAATTTTGTGCCTGTTACAAGTCTCGAAATATCTTCTGTGTTAACTTGCTAAGGAAGAATATTTTTTCAAGAATTTTTGAGTCCCTCTCAAAAAAAATTTCGCAGTTTCTATGGTAAAGAGGAATAGAAATCTTACGGGAGATATGACTGAACCCTTGTGGCGCCTAAGTTTCCCATTGCGGCAGGAATCAAGTCAAACGTAGTTCCCCCCTTAAAGGTAATAAAAAACATTTACAATGAAAAAACCGACCGAGGCCAACATAGGCCGCCTACGTATCTCGTTCTTGACAATTCAGGTCGAACGTAGTTCAAATACAAGGAAATAATGAAAGGGGATAAATGGGATGACGAGGCTGACATAGGCCGCATACGTACTCATTCTTGAGAATTCAGGTCAGACGTAGTTCATTACAAGATGGGTAAAATTTTAAGAAAGACAAATACAAGCAAATAGAACGATTACAAGTTAATAACAAAAATACAAACCGAAGCTTCACACGTAGTATCTCTTGACAACATCTGAGTTGATCGGTTTCAGCCATACGGTGCCATCCATCTCTAACACGACCAAAGCACCTCCAGATAATAATTTACGAACCATGTAAGGACCTTGCCAGTTTGGTGCGAACTTTCCTTTGTACTCGTCTTGATGTGAAAAAATATGCTTAAGAACCAACTGACCAACTTCAAAGATTCTGGCTCATACCCTCTTGTGAAAGGCACAAACCATTCTCTGCCTATATAATTGACCATGATAGAGGACAACCATTCTCTTCTCATCAATCAAAGTTAGATGGTCAATCCGCTTGCTGACCCATTCAGCGTTACTTGATTCAGCTTCTTGTATGATTCTTAAAGACGGTATCTCGACTTCAACAGGTATAACTGCTTTTTTCCATATACTAGCAAATATGGAGTGGCTCCAATTGGTGTTTTGACAGTCGTGCAGTATCCTAATAAAGCATATGGTAACATCTCATGCCAACCTCGATGCTTTTCAATCATTTTTCTCAAAATTTTCTTGATATTCTTATTGGCAGCCTCTATAGCTCCGTCCATTCGATGAGTAATCTTAAATTGCTCACATATCTCTCTCATAAAGTGACTGTTGAGATTTTCCCCATTATCAGTAATGATGGATTCTGGCACTCCAAATCAACATATCAAATTGTTGTGAACAAAATCAGCCACCATTTTCTTGGTTACCGACTTGTAAGAAGTTGCTTCCACCCACTTAGTGAAATAATCAATGGCGACCAAAATGAATCTGTGTCCATTAGAAGAGGCTGGCTCTATCGGACAGATGACATCCATACCCCAAGCTAAAAATGACCAAGGTGAGCACATAGAATTAAGCTCGTGAGGTGGTACTCTGATCAAATCACCGTGCAGTTGACATTTGTGGCATTTTTGCACAAATTTGCAACAATCATTCTCCATAGTCATCGAGAAATACCTGGCTCGTTAGATCTTTCTTTCTAAAGTGAGCCCGTTCATATGCGTACCACAGACTCCAGCATGTATATGTTCAATAAGCTTCGCTGCTTCAAACGCATCAACACATCTTAGAAGACCCAAATATGGATTCCTCCTATAAAGGACTTCTCCACTTAGAAATAAATTGAGAGCCACACGACGTATTGACTTCTTTTGGTTGGCTGTAGCATCTCCAGGATATGTTCAAAACTCCAAATACTTCTTTATATCAAAATACCAATGGAACAATGGAGTGGATGTTCTTTTAACTCTATATCCAGAGAATCAATGTAATCTGTATCTGGATGCTTAACCATCGAAGCGATGGTGGCCAGAGCATAAGCTAATTCATTTCTGTATTCTGGGAGTATGTCTGAGATCGATCCTACAAAATCTTTTGCACAACTTCTTGCACATATTGTACGTAAGGTATAATCTTTGGGTTTTTCACAACCCATTCTCCTTGAACTTGATGAAACAGAAGGTGTGAATCTCCAATAACCAATAACTCATAAACATTCATGTCGATGGCCATTTTCAAACAAAGAATACAAGCTTCGTGTTCGGCCATGTTGTTTGTGCAATTAAATCGAAGCTTAGCTGCCATGGGATAGTTCTGACCAGATTCTGACACTAAGAGTGCTCAAATACCTTTACCTTGATGATTTGCCGCTCCGTCAAAGAATAACTCCAACCTAGATATGCTTCAGAAATATCCTCACCCCAAAACAACACTTCTTCATCGTGAAAATAAGTATTAAGTAGTCATATTCTTCATCAACGGGATTTTCTGCAAGATGATCAGGCAAAGCCTATTCCTTTATTTCCTTTTGAGTCACATACACGATATCAAACTCACTCAACAGGAACTAGCTAACTTTCCTTTATTAGCTAACTTTCCGGTCGGCATCGCTTTCTAGAAAATATACTTCAATGGATCAATTATGGAAATAAGGTATGTAGTGTACGAAGACAAATAGTGTCTCAACTTATGGGCAAGCCACGTCAAAGCACAACACGTTCTCTCCAACAAAGTGTAACGAGACTCGTATGGAGTAAACTTCTTACTTATATAGTAGATAGACTTTTCCTTCTTTCCTGTCTCGTCGTGTTGACCAAGTAATCTTCCGAATGCTCTATCTGAGACAGACACGTACAGCAACAAAGGAATCCCTTCTCGCGGAGGAACCAATACCGGTGGATTAGAAAAATAGTTCTTGATAGCATCAAAAGCAGTCTGTCACTCTTCAGTCCACTTTGTCGCGCGTGCTTATTCAACAGCTTGAAAATAGGCTCACACACCACGGTTGATTGAGCTATGAATCGACTGATGTAGTTTAACCTCTCTACGAAAATCATCACCTCTTTCGTCGTCTTCGGCGGAGGTTACTACTGAATAACTTTAATCATAGAAGGGTCGAGCTCAATACCCCTTCTGCTAACTATAAATCCCAACAATCTTCCGGCACATTTGGCGGGATTCAAATTCAAGTAGTAACGACGCAGACGATCAATGAATTTTTGTAGATGCGTCAAGTGATCCGAACTATCACGGGATTTTATTATGACGGCGCCCACGTACATTTCAATCTCCTTATGAATCATGTCGTGAAAAATTGTCATCATAACTCTCATGTAGGTGGAACCGGCGTTCTTGAGGCTGAACGAGATCACCCTGTAGTGATATACACCCCAAGGTGTAATGAAAGTTGTCTTTTCCGCATCTTCGTCATCCATAAGAATTTGGTGATAGCCTGCATAACAATCCACAAATGACTGCATCTCATGCTTGGCACAGTTGTCAATCAAAATATGAATATTCGGCAGCACAAAATTATCCTTTGGGATAGCTTTGTTGAGATCTATATAGTCAACACAAATCCGAATTTTCCCATATTTCTTGGCGACCGGAACAACATTGGCCAACCAAGTTGGATATTTTGTCAGTTCCACCAATCGGGACTCTATTTGCTTGGTGATCTTTTACTTAATCTTCAAACTCAGTTCAGGCTTGAATTTTTTTATTTTTTTGGTTCACCGGATCAAACCCCGGGTAATCAACAACTTATGAGACACTACACCGGTGCTCAAACCTTGCATGTCATCGACTTCCCAAATGAACACATCACTATATTCGGCAAGCAAATAAACTAGGCGCTTTTTCTGAGCTTCATTAAGGTGGGTGTTGATCTTAACCTTTTTAACAAATTTTGAATCTCCCAAATTCACCGTTTCCGTTCCCTCTATATTTTGTTTATTCTAATTCTCAAACTGTCAAAATTCCTCGGCGACATAATCTGATTCCACACTTTCTTCTTCAGAATCGTCAGGCTTGTCGTCACGTGCCTCATTTTTTTCATTTAGCTCGTGACATGACATGGAATTGGCAGGTCTATAACTTCTGTTATTGAAATCATAACAGACGAAATTAGGAAAGTAAGGCATGACAAACAACTAAATAAATAAAGTTAAAAATAAAGAGTCTTTCATTTCAAAACAATGCAAACTTTGGCCATGGCATGGGGTCATGTTGCCTTTTTTAACGTCATAATGAATATTTGAAAATTTGAACGGTTAAGAAAAATGCAGAAATTATGGGTCTCGGGTCTCCTCCGGACAACCACAAATTTTAAGTCATGAAATGAAGCCTTTCTACCAAAGAGTTCGGGGTATCAGGATCGGGGTGGAGGTCCAGTTCCGCAGCACCTCCCCTAATTCAGCATCGCAAATACCAGCTAGCTCGACCTTCTTCTCGACAACAACATCGATTCCTTGAAGAGGTCGGTGATTCCTTTCCTAAAGTCTTCAGGCTCGGCATACTCCCAGATTGGAAAGGACTGATACAGATGTGGGATCAACTTAGCCAATGCTTGATCAGTTTTCTTCTTCATCTTCATTTTGTAATTTGTGGGGATATACCCCAGACCATATTTGGATCCCTTAACGACGCCGGAACAGGCTCAATAATTCCTTGGGAATCTCTTCCCATTCCAAACCGTTGCTCAAAACCGTTATGTAGCATCACAGTGGCTATCATTTTGTATACGGCTGGCATGGGGGTCTGTGGGGCCAAATTTTCACTGGTGGCATTCACCAGCTCCACCGTATAAAAGTCTTTACCTCGCGAAATCTACTCAATGATCGGAACCTGCCTACCAAGGTGACTCCCCTCTCCATGAATAACCAACTCTTCATTCTTCCACACAAGCTTCATAATTTGATGGAGAGTATAGGGGACGGCTCCAACGATATGGAGGACCGACCTTCCCAAAAGAAGGTTGTAACTTGTATCTATATGCAATACGTGAAATTGCGCGCTGAACTCTGCGGGGCCAGTTTGAATGGTCAAATTAACTACTCCCAACATGTATCTTTGAACCCCATCAAAGTATCTCATGTTGACCTGGTTTTGCTCCAGTTTCGCAAGGTCAAACTTTAGTTGCCTCAACATCGACAACAGGCAGATATTCAGAACAGATCCCTCATCTACTAAGACGCAGTTGACAATTTCACGGCATATCACAGTGATGTGCATCGCCTTGTTATGTGATCTTCCTTCGATAGGCAGCTCATCGTCACAAAAGGTAATTTAATTCCCTCGAATAACCTGATGAATCATGGCAGCCACGTTATTACTACTTGTACATGCAGGTACGTATGTATCATCGAGAGATTTCATTAGGGCCTGCCTGTGGGACTGGGAGCTCATAAACAGGGCCTACACAAAGATCTGAGCCTGAGTCTTCTCTTTATGATTGACGATGGAATAATCCTTTGGTTGCATCCTTCTCCAGAATTCTTCCGCTTCTCCTTCGCTTATCGACCTCTTAGCCTGGTCTTTCTTTTGTCCTCCGAGAGCAAGATCGCCAGGAGTGTAGCACCTTCCAGACCTGGTCATACCTTGAGCCGCAACAATTTCAATGACAAACTTAGGCTTGACGAGATTTTTTGACGGCACCAAGTCAACAACCTTTGTAGGTGTCAAAATAAAAAACTCTCTTTTCTTTGACGCTTAAAGAAGAGACATCCCTTTCAAATCATCGTGAACGATGGGAGTAATCATCTTTGTTCCATACCAGTCTTCATCTGTCTTGATCATATTGACATTGCCCCCTCTATGATTCGGCAAGGGGTTTGTGTTGACATTTGGCGCCGCCGGTTGGAGAGAAATTATTTCCTGATCAATCTGATCCTTAATTTTGTGCTTGAGATTGATACAATCTTCCATATCATTTCCAACACTGTTGGAATGATAAGCACATCTCTGATCGGTCTTGTAGAACTTTGAATTGACATCCACGGGTTTGGGCCCCAAAGGGTGGATGTATCCAGCCGCAGCTAGTCTCTCATACAGTTTGGTCCGGCTTTCAGCGAGTGTAGTAAAGTTCCTTGAAGGCCTCTTCTCAAATCTGGGTCGGGGAGGGTCATAACCGCCTTGTTGAGGGGGAGGCACCTGCTGATAATTTCTGGTATTTGGACGGGGAGACGAGCTTCTAGGATATGAATTTGTATTTTTTTTTATTTGGCGATGGAGCTTGGTAATTCGGAAGGGGATTTTGGTATAATGGAGCTTGGACTTGATAAATAGGAGGGAGTGCTCGGTAGCTCGACTTTACATTGGCACATTTGAGAGCAATACTCTAATAAGGATATGGAATTTGGTAAGGTTGAGGGTAATTTGGGTACATGGGGGAATGATTTTGGAGATTAAGGGGTGGACTTGGGTACAACGGAACTTGGGCGTTTGGAAAGTGGGGGTAGTATTATGGTTATTAGGATGACTGGATTGCGGGTAGTAACCTTGGTGGGACTTTGGGGAAGGCCTGGAACGACCTTAGGGGTACGAAGAGCTTCTGGGGTTTTTCTTCCCCCATACGAAACAACGGCAACTTCTTCTCTTTTCTTCATTAGCAGCCCTGATGATCCAGGTGATGCAGATACACGGGCTATCTTCGCCGATTTCAAACCATCTTTGATAGTCTCACCAATCTTGACTATCTCGGCAAACTTTGCTCCAACGAGCAACATGATTCTATCATAGTATTCTTGCTCTTGCACCCGCACAAACGCTTCAACGATCTCTTTCCCGGTAATGGGCTGCCTTACCCTTGCCGCTTCTTTCCTCCACCAATAGGCGAACTCCCTATAGCTTTCAGTTGGCTTTTGCTTCATTTTTTCTAAAGAAATACTGGTCGAGAACTATTTTGATGTTGTAGGCAAATCGGTCGATGAAATCTTTGGCCAATGCATTCCAACTGGGCCATTTCCTGGTTTCCTTTGAGGTAAACCATTCGAGGACCTCCCCACACAGGCTTCGGCTGGAAATCCGCATCAACAAAGCCTCATCCTTGCCAACTCCCGTGAGTTGGTCACAATAGGCTCTCAAATGAGCCATGGGGCTGCCCACTCATCCGAATGTATCAAACATCGGATCTTGAACCCTTCTAGAAGGTCTGAATCTGGATGGATACACAAGTCTTCGTAACTGAGTCCAGCGATGTCAGGGATGCATTGTAGCTCTTTCATTGCCTTTTTGACTTCCTCTTTATATCGATCTTTGCATCCTCCTTTGCCCTCCATTCTTTTTCCTGTTCTTCATAGTGGTCCAACTCAGAACCGTGCACTATGTGCTAGGCAGGAACGGGAACTTGGAAAGTGGCTCTCTTTGGTAGGGGTGGAACTATAGAGGGACTTGGAAGATTTTGGGCGGTTTGGTAGTTTTGCGGGCAATCCTAAGGATTGGTGTTCTGATTCAAATGGTGATGAGATGTTTGGGGATTGAAAGCATTTTGGTTTTGGTTTTGATTTTTTGGCGGTAGAGTGGTTTGATGGTGTGTATTCTGAGGATGGGGTGGCATTTGAGGATGGTTATTTTGAAGAGGTGATGGAGTTTTGTAGGATACAGAAGCATATTGGGGATTTTGGGTCATTAGATCTATACCGACGGATTATAAACAGGTGTAGAAGGCTGATTCTGAATTGTATCCATATTTGAGGAAGGGAAGTAGATTGGAGGCCTTCCATTAGCAGTACTAGGAGCAAATCCAGGCGGAGGCAGATCCTATCTCCGTTGCATTTCTACTCTCATTTCTGCAACCTGTTGCATCAGCTGCATAATAAACTCATTCTGTTCTTCTATGGTAGGTTAAGCCACCACAACATCAGTAAGACTCACTTCTTCATTGTTATCTCCCATAACTGCCTTTCCTCTGTCTGAGCTTTTTCTAGGGAAGGAATCTGCAGGACATTTTGATCTGGTAAAATAAGGATGATATGCCAGCTTTCGATCAATACAGATCAGTTTCAAAGTACCTGAGAAGGAAAACAACTCAAAGGCAGATTTGTTACTGCAGATTTAGAGTACAAAATACATAATATCACACAGAGAGCAGATAAACACACAAGTTGCTTTGTTTCAAGATATCTTTAACCCACGAGTGAGGACGAAAACACATTTTTTAACAAATAGGAGTTTGGTTGTTTTAGTTTTGACGCTGTCTCCGGAAGGCTAAATCACATTGAGTTACGGTCTTCTTGCAGCTACTTTTTGACGTCTGTTGATTTGATCTTCGTATCTTCTCGTAACATGAAGGGGAGAATGAAAATTTTTAAAGATAGGGGCCGGGCCTGGGAAGGCTGCCTACCTATATCACAAGGATCATTCAGGCCCAACGTAGTTCGAGTACAGGATAAAATATTTTCATTCATTCATTAATTACGATTACAAGGAAATTGAATGACAACAGTAGAATTCTTAAAAGATAACATGACGATGACACGTTAGTCATTTCTCTTCTTGTTGCAGTATTATTTTCTTCCATTCATACGACCTAGCAATGGAGGCTTGTAGACTATTTCCTCGCTGTCATCCTCCTCAGTCACTTCAGGGTGAGCATTGTCAGGACCACTACTAGTTGTTCCTCCCTTATAGACAGGGTATTTTTCGCCCGTCAGGTTTCTTTGGACTGTTAGTTCCTTGTCAAGTGACACACTTTCAGCTAACAGAGCGGCGTCTCCGAATCTATCATCTCCTCTCTACCTTCTAATTCTTGCACTTTCAACCGAAGTGTGTCCAACTTTTCTCTCAAGCTCTCTGTCTCCACCTCAACATCTTTCTTTCTTTTCATCTGTGATGCCAGATCCTCATCCAGCGTCACAGTTGCAACTTTGTAAATTATGGTGGCCATGTCGACTCTGAGCCTTTTTTCCTTGGCTTCTTGAGTTTCTCGAGTGATCCGTTCGATATTTCTTTGTAGTTTTTCTTCAGTGAGTTGCGTTTGGATGTTTTTTACCTTATCCATAGCAGTGATTTTTCCTTTCCTCAGACGATAGAACATTGTTTTAGGATTTGGGGTATATAGAGGTGTATTTTGAGTGAAAAATTTGAGACTTGGAAGTTTTGGTCGGACATTTGTAATAGTGGCTTCTGTATATTCTTAAGAAATTTCAGGATTGGAATGGGTCTACGATATCCTCATTCATAGCAACATAGCACATAAGCATTTAAACACACATATATCGCGTCCTAAACATGTTTGTGACCCTTTTATGCCAAGGGTGGGCCTAAAAAATTGAATGATGTATATGCTTTTAATACCCGGTTTATTATCCCCAAAATACTTCATTAATAGCATCTGAAATGTGTGATAAACATAAAACGGGGAAATAGTTCTGAAAATAAATTACAAACAAAGTAAAAAAAAGCAGTCCCACGCAGGGAATGGTAAATAAATCACAAGCCTCCTCTGATCCTTAACTATGTCTGGTCCTCTTGGTGATGTTGACCTCTTCCCACATGGCAAATCTCTTCTCCCAGAGATGATCACTCGCCAATCGAGCTCCTTCTTGATGTCTTAACCCCTCTATCGACTGACTCTATTGTTCCATGCTATCATCTAACTCTTCCATGCATTGTCTGGCTCTTCGTAGTTCTTGTTTCAATCGAGCTACGACTTTGGCATCTTATGAGTGACGACGTTGATGCTCTAATTCATTCCTCTCAAACTTCTCTTGAAGGAGGACTTGATGTTTTGCTCCAATGTTGGCAATAATGTGAGGAATGTTTGGACCAGGCTCAATGGTTCCAGCGAGACTCTTTTTCAACCATTCTTTGTACTCCCTCGAACATTCTGGACGAAAACTATTTGGTACAGTGTCACCCAACACTCTTTGAGATCTCCACATCTACGCATGTCTTCAGCAAATGCAACTCACCCGTTCTCGTGGTTAGTTACGAATTTCCTCAAATCTGCGATCTGGGGCAACTCTTGTTTCCCTCCTACATGTGTCAAAACTCGACCGAGCATATGGTCTAGTCCCTCTTACCCATCAAATACCAAAAAAGAGCATTTTAAGTTCGAACCACCGTATTCTTAGTTACTACCAAACTATCTATTGACCATTGTACGTCTTCTTCTCTCAACCCTTGAAGCCTCGGATACCAAAAATTCTCTAATCCAGTCTTGTTGCAGCGATTGTGATAAAACCAACAATCATGACTATGTAGCTCATCGGACCGTCTTAGGGGATCTGGTTCTTTTGGGTTATGAGTCTTGATTAAATGTCGCATCATCCACCACTGCAGTATCAGATTACACCCTTGAAAAAAACGTTCTCCGCTCTGGCACTTGTCTAAAGCCCTCTAGATGTAGGCCAAAATCATAGGCGCTAAAGTGTAGTACTTTGTTGATGTTTTGTAATCCACTACATAGAAAATGACATGAGTGATCATAAATACACTAGGATGAATAGTGAATTTTCACTCTTGAGGGAAAACTATCTTTCAAAGCAAACATATTGCAAATGCAAGGGGACGCGTTTCTTTCCATTTTTCTTTCAAACGAACTCGTCTTTATCTTTCTCATAAGCCCTTACACGCCCAAACCGATGATATAGTTTTCTGAAGGGTATATTTGGGCCAAGGAGCTTGTCCATCCACTTGGCTTTAACCAATGACAACTTTTCTCTAATTTTTGCGAAATCCCATGGTATGGGATTTAGGAGATCTGTGTCTGGATGTCATTTCCTTTTGTTGCACATGGTGACACTTTCATAGCTGATAAGAATTTCTTCTATAGTTGGCGTCAACTCTACTTCCACGAACCGAAAAACCATTTTCTGACTATCCCAAAATTTTACCATCATTCCAATTTGGCCAGACGAAGCATTCATCTCTAACAACGACGGGAGGTGACCTTTGTATTTCCGAATGATCATTTAATCATCATTATTCATGAACCTTCACCATTCTTTGAGGAAAGGATCGGGGATAATAACCATTCTTGTTTTCAAAGGCTTATATGTCAGATCAATCCTACAAAAATAACAAACAAATATTAGTCAAACCCCCGCCCCGTAGACAATAAATTGTTTTTAAAATGCATATACATCCTTCAATTAACACGAAAGCATAATTGTCTGTTTTTGGCAATTTGAGCCAAGTAGACAGAAGGTAGGCTTCTAATGGGCCCAACTCGCCTTGGGCATTGGGTCATCTTAGTTCAAATGATCCTAAATTCGGGATTTGGCTTGGCTCTACTCTAGTTTAATAGGAGTGGCTTTTTGAAAGGACCGGGAACCCAAATAGACAATTTGGGCTGAAACTCGCGACAACCACTGGACGCCTAACGAACCAATAAGTTGTCGCTAATTTCGAAAAAGGGTGAGTATAAAAAAGTCCGGCTGCGGTTCCGCAAACCTTCATTTAATATACTACACATATATATCTTAAATATGCCATGATATGCAATGCTAGTTTTTATGAAAATATAAACATATTCGTCACAAACATCATTTTGACAATTAAAACAAATAGTCAAACAGTCAAATCTCATGGTTAGAACTTAATTAATCCCTAGCGGAGTCGCCATTTCTGTTTTATTTTTAAAATATATATTTGGTAAAAAAAGTATATAAAATGACTATGTTACGAAAAATCAATCAATCTTATGATTTAAGAGAAATCAATATTTTTAACTTACGGAGTCGCCACTTGATTTTTGATAAAATCAAGAAAAAATTTATAATTAATTTTCAAAAGATTTGAAAGAGATAAAATCAATTGAAAAAAGGTTCAAAGTTCAAATGTACATTCCGAGATGGTGTTAGGCCCTCGGAATGCCCACTAACTTGCGGTTGACCGCCGATTTGACTAAAATGACCCTTTTAAAATAACTTTTCTGAAAATAAAGAGAAAATTTGTTTTATTATATATTTATTTCATTTCATTTTTGATTTATCATTATTTTTAAAAGGAAGAATTTAGAGGAAATATCTTAAGGGAATAACCTAATGTTGACAAAAGTCAGTAAAAATTTATGATTATAAAAATATAGTAAGAAATGGTTGTCCTTTAGAAATTAATAAAATTCAACCAAATGTTAGTCCAATCCAACAAATAATAAATAAAGGAGGGATAGGAAGAGTATTTGAACTTGGGCTAAATACCCAAATTCATTAAATTGGGCTTTGGCCCACGTGTCCTACACAAAATTATTCAAGAACGTGGGCTTGGGCCCCTTTTCAGCAACTCAATCCTGCATGAAAAGATTTGTGGCCTTTAGGCCTATTTAATAAAAATCATGTTGATGGGCCTTAAGCCTTTGGACTTCCTCCTACTTTCAAAATGACATAATATACACCAAATGTGTATCGGATGTATACACCCTGTACATTGATGCATTTCATACTCCCAAAATCCGCATTTTAACTTGAATTTTGCTCTTTTTTTTTGTATTTTCCAGACTGATTCAACGTATTTTTGCACTTGTACTTTTTTTAATACTGTGTCTTATTTAAGTTTAAAGTTTTGATCTAGTGTTGATATTAAACATTTATTTAGGAATAATTTGTTTGTTTAGCATAAGTACCAAAACTAGTTGATCCTATTAATGAAAAAATTGATTTTCTAGCAAGATTGATTTGTGTCCATCTAGTATTGATATTAAGATAATTTAGGAATAATGTATTTTTAGCATAAGTATCAACACTAGTTGATTCTATTGATGACACAATGATTCACTTGAAAGATCGATTTTGTCCATCTAGGGTTGACACTTAGCTTTAATTTCGGAATAATATGTTTGTTAGGGTGGGGTTGTGTTCAAATGACTTTACACCATTCTCTAATGTAGCTTCACATTATTCATGCTGGCTTGTATTTCTTACTCCATATAATCTGTGTGATTTTATGTTCCTTGAGGTGTCCACCGGAGCAATCAGGCAAGTTAAATTAATGCTTAACTCAAATGGCACTAAATGGCCCCAAATGGCCCAACCATGGATAGAATCATTTTAAGGAATACTATTAAATGGCTATCAGCTAATTTTTACGCTTTCAATATAATGGAAACTGTCATTTCTCTATTTTCATATTTCATTTAAGTACTTCTGAAATTGAATATCTTTCTAGTATAGAAAGATATTCAATCTTAGAAACACTTAAATCAAATAATAAAACAAAGAAATGAGAGTTTATATTATATTGAAAGACTAAAAAGTAACTGATAGTAATTACATAGTCTCCTTCAAATTGTTCCATCCATGTTTGAGACATTTGGAACCATTTGAGTTTTGCAATAACTTAACTTTCCAGACTGCTCTGGTGGGAACCTCAAGGAAAACAACATCACGCATCCGCGAGTCTTTCTACCTGGCTAAAGAAAGTTTGCGAGGATGCTCAGAATCCGGATTGGATGTTACCACATGTTTATGATGACCTCGGTGTGTATTTGAACACAAACAACTATAAGGAAATATCAGACTAAGCAAAAAAGGCTAGAGGTGTCTCAATGGTGGCTCGTTGCAAACCGGAGGTACAACGTCAATCAGAGCAATTACCAGAGAGATGGTATGTTCGAATTCAAACTTTTAAATAAATAATTAGTTGATTGATATATATCATATAAATTACACTTTTTTATTTATAGAAAAAAGAATTGGAATGCTCAAAGATCTACTTCGGCTCCCAATGACACCTACAACGACAATTCTTATAATGAGGTTGATTGTGTAGGATCCACTCCCTAGCTAATTAACATCTCTAGACATTTATGAAGTTTTTTTTGTAAATTTGAAAAATATTGAAGATACTTTTAAAAGACTTTATAAGTCTTTAAATTTTGATTTAAGTTTCGAATGCTATTATAAGTTTCCTTATTTTCTGTTTTGTGTAATGTTTGTATTAATATGTTTGTTATATATAATTGTGTGTTTATTGGTTGAATTGTATTTGTATTGTAGGTGGGCAACTATAAATAAAATTACAAAAAAAGCAATAGTCAATGTGATTTTGTCTGTTGTTTTTATGAGTTTTTTAAAAAATAATTTCCTGAAAAGCGATGGACGATATCTGTTTGTCTATCACTTTTCTGGGATTTTCAAAAAACAAAATTTGACAAAAACGAGGTACTACGTTGCATTGTGGAAATTAAAAAATGAATTAAAACATATCGATGGAGTCTGTAACTTTTGATAAAAAAATTCAAAAAATATAATAATCAATTTGCGACGCCGTCTGTCGCTTTTGGAAAAACATCGAGCCAAAAAGCGACGAGGAACGAAATTGTGTCGCTTTTATCTGTCTCTTTTTGGCAGCTTTTCAGTGTGCTTGTTCCACCGCAGGAACGAAGAATAGTGATTGGAACTAAATTGGTAAATAGAAACAAGATACATGAGAATGGAACATTCATAAGAACAAGGCAAGGTTGGTGGTTCAAAGTACAATCTGGACGAGGGTATCGACTATGATGAGGCTTTTCTCCTATAGAAAGACTTGAAGCTATTCGGTTACTCATTGCGTTTTCTGATTTTAAAGAGTTCACTCGCTATTAAATGGATGTGTAGGGTGCATTCTGGAATGAATATTTGAGAGAAAAATAATAATTAAAACAACCACCTCGTTTTCAAAATCCTGAGTTCCCTGATCATGACTATAAATTAGACAGAGTTTTGTATGGGCTAAAGCAAGCTCCAAGAGCATGGTATGAAGGTTATCCAAATTTCTACTAGACCATGGTCATATAAGAGGTATATCGAGAACACTATATTTGTAAAAATAGAAATGGAAAAGACTTGTTGATTGTGAAGGTATATAAGGATAACGTAATCTTTGGATCTACAAATAGTATGATGACTCAAGAGTTTGTTCAACTTATTACTCGAGAGTTTAAAATGAGCATGATAGGTGAATTTAGTTTCTTTCTTGGATTACAAATCAAGCAAACACCCACATGTACCTTGATTCATCAACAAAAATATGTGAACGAATCGTTCAAAATATTCAACATGAATGAAACAATGGAAATTGATATTCCTATTGCTACTACTACTAAGCTGGATATGGATGAAACAGGTACGTATGTTGAGCAAAATGTGCACAGGGGAATGATTCTCTCTATATATTACTGCAAGTGGACCTGATATTGTGTTTATTGTAGGTTTTTGTACCAGGTGTCAAGTAAAATCCAAAGAATCTCATCTGAATCTGTTTAAAGAATTTTCAAAGATCTCAAAGGAACCACTAATCTTTATCCTTTGTACTCCAAAGTAAGAAACTCAAATCTCGTTGGTTATGTAGATATTGATTATGCTCGACACCTTGTAAACAAGAAATGTACCACATGTATGGCTCACTTCCTTGTAACATGTTTGATATACTAGTCCACTAAGAAACAGAATTTTTATCATTGTCTCATGTTGAGGCTGAATACGTTGCAGGTGGATCATGTGGTGCACAATTGCTATGAATCAAACAACAATTGTTGAATTTTTGTTTAAATATTGGTAGGATTCCTATCTTATGTGAAAATACTAGGTCTATTAATATAGCAAAGAATTTTGTGCAACTTTAATATCATTTGTTAAGCAGATGTTGATTATGCTCGATACCTGGTCAACAAGGAATGTACCACAGGTATGGCTCACTTCGTTGGAACATGTTTGATATCCTGATCCACAAAGAAACTAAATTTTGTAGCCTTGTCTACTCTTGAGGCTGAATATATTAGAGATGGATCATATGGCGCATAGTTGTTATGTATCAAACAACAACTGATATATTATTGTTTAGATTTTGGTAGGATTCCCATGTTATGTGATTATACTAGTGCTATTAATAAAGCAAAGAATCTTGTGCAATAAATGAAGAAAACACATGAGATACCATTATTTTCGAGATAATGTAGAAAAAGGTCAAATATCAATAATGTTCTACTCCAATGAGGAAAAATAATTTATATTTTTATCAAGGCATTATGTAGAGATTGCTTTGGGATAAGTAGACTAGACTTGGGGATGATTAAGATTTTATAATTTCCCTCCTTCAATAATTTGTATGAAATATAAGTGTTTAGGATAGGAAGTAAAAATTCTCTAGTCTATTAAAGACATTCACTTGTATATCAATTTTTTTCTTGTTAGCTCACACAATTCTCATAGATCTTTGTTACTATGACACTGAAATATGTTGCCAATCTATGTTTGAAAAATAGATTTACCAATTCCAACAAAACATTGCAGATACATGAAGTTATCAAAGTGTAATGAACCAATAAGAATGATGAACAAAATTAACTCACAAAAAACTCATATCTGTAATCGTTACAGAATCTAGAAAACTAAAACAGAAAAAGATCAAGTCCACTGGATACATAGTTTCCCTTTTAGAAAATTATTCCCCTTTAGTAATCGAGTTTTTATTCGGAATTTGTCCTCCCAGGATAGAATGATGTCAATCATCAGCGTATTGATACACAAAACTTCAGTGTTAGCGAATCACTCAATAACAGTAAAGTAACGAAGAAATTTTTGTTTAGAAGAAGAAGAAGTTAAAAAAAATTGTAAGGAAAAAATCTAAAGAATCAATGTATTTATAGGCAAGAGGAACAGGTTCTGAAAGATTGCAACCCGTTTAGAATCCACACGACCATTCATGAAAGTTACAATCTTTCAAACATTCATGGTTGTTCCTGATATTTTCAACCTTTCAGAACACTCAATTCAAATGGTGGAAAATCAAATAAAATGGGAAAAAATTAAAATAAAAAGTGTCATGTGTGAATCTGAGTCGGGTCGGTTAATTAATAATTAATTGAAATATTTTGGTTAATTAACTAATTAATTGAAACGTTTTGAACATTTAATAAAATTTAATTTATAAAATAAATTATTAAAAGAAACTTTTTCCAAATAATATTCTCTTGACCGATCATTTTCTAAAGTCGATGTCGAAGCCGAAGCCGAGGCGAGCGAGTGCGCAACGACGATGCCGCAAGGGCCCCCCTATTTCCAACCCTTTAAACAATTAATAGGAGTGTTTCTTTATTTAAAATATCCTAGTTTTCTTTTCACCACATATGAGAAACAAATGCCTTTTCACTAAAGCATTAGAGGACTTTTCATGTTTCCAACTCTTCAAGTTCCCAAATTTTCAAGTTCCTCTCTTTTTATGTTCCCTCCATTTCCCATTAACTCTTGCTACATACCCATTAATCCACCACATGAATGGGGAATGCTTATAACATAGGCATGTACGAACAAGTGTGTTGCATCTGCATAAGTAGGTTTGCTCTTGGACTTTCTGTAGTGAACATATGTTGTATATACTCGGTGAATAGGTAGATGCGGTATGTTTGAACCATCAAACTTTGGTGTATAGGTAGACAACAATGTGTCAAATAATTAACCTTTTACTGTTTATAATTCTTATGATTGTGTTCTTTTCAGCCATGAATACCTCGTGGTTTCATGAGTGTACAAAGAATAGACTTTTGACATAAAACTCTCTTTGAAGCGACTTACATTTAACACTCACATAGGGATTTATAACTGTGTCATCTCGTAGATACAATATTTGGTCAAATCTTCCAAACTTAGCAAATCATTAAGAACCTTAAGCTTTATTAACTCATTTACAAGCCTTAAAGTCTTGACCTTGTTTCTGAACATCATCATGAGAATGGATTGAGTTGATTGACAATGTTGAACCGTCAACCAAAACTTTGTTTTACTCCTTGTATGTAGATCTTGGGATCTCTAGTATGCTAGATAGACTTACCGTCATGCTAACTTGTCCTAAGCCATAAACCCATTCCCTTAGATGATCTTTTAACTTCCTCTCTCACTAGGTCTTTCATTTGTGGATCTGACACATTATTGCTTGACTTCATAGAGTCAATTGTGATAATTCCACTAAAGAGTAGTTGTTTTATCATGTTATGTATTCATCGTATATGATGAGACTTACCATTGTACATGGAGATCCTTCCCCTACCTATTGTTGTTTGACTATCTCAATGTATGCAATAGGTCCCACAGGTTTTGGCCAAAATGGAATATCCTCTAGAAAATTCTGGAGCCATTCAACTTCTTCGCCTGCCTTATCTAAAGAAATAAATTCAGATTCCATTGTGGAGAGAGCGATATATGTCTTTTTGGAAAATTTCCAAGAGGAAGATCCTCCACCAAGTGTAAAAACATAACCATTTATGGATTTTACTTCATTTGACTAGATGATACAATTTGCATAACTATATCCTTAAATCACGGTAGGATACTTATTATAATGCAAAGCATAATATTATATATGTTTCACATACCCCAACACATGTTTCATTGCCATCCAGTGATTGTGATTTAGGTTACTAGTGAACCGACTCTGTTCGGTAATAGCACATGTTATATCTGGTCGCATACAATTCATAATTTACATCAAACTTCCTAACACTCTAGCATATTCCATTCAGAGTCACTTTCACTTTCATTTTTTAAAATGTAATGCTTATATCAATTGAAATTTTGACAACATTGAAATCAAGAACTTGAACTTATCCAATACTCTTTCAATATATCATATTGAGATAATGCTAGTCCTTAAAAGTTTTGAGAATCCTGACCCCTAAGATCAAATTAGCAACTCCTAAGTCCTTCATATCAAACTTGATGGACAACATGCGCTTAGTAGCTTGTATATCGTCAATATCTTTACTCATTATTAACATGTGATTAACATACATACAAACAATGACTTCATGATTCAAAATGTCTTAACGTAAATACACTTATCACATTCATTAATCTTGAATCAAGTTGCCAACATTGTTTGGTATAATTTAGCATGTCTTTTTTTGGGTGCTTGCTTGAGCCTATAAAGCGATTTCACAACTCTGTACACTTTTTCTCCTTTACAGCAACTACAACCACTTCAGGTTGTTCGTGTAAATTTCTTCCTCCAACTCTCCATTTAAGAAGGTTGTCTTTACATTCATTTGGTAGATTTTGCGATCATTCACTGCCATTAGTGCTATTAACATCCTAATTGATGTTATCCTTGTTACTAGAGAGTATGTGTAAAAGTAGTCCAGACCTTTCTTTTGTCTGTATGCTTGACTACAAGTCTAGCCTTATGTTTGTGAATAGTCCCATCTGTCTTCATTTTCCTTTTGAAGATCCACTTTGATTTTAATAGTTTATTTTTTTGAGAAAGATCAGCCAATTCCCAAGTATGATTACTGAAATTTGATTTGATCTCACTATTGAAATCCTCTTTCAAATAAGTTGACTCAGACGAAGATATAGCTGCTTTAAATGTTTGAGGTTCATTTCCAAGCAACAGTACCAAAAATTCTAGTCCGAAAGAAGTGGGTTTCTATTGGGGAGTGCTACACCTAGGATCCTTACTAGGTAGTGTATTTTCCATTGATGCTTCCTATGGTCATTTAGATCTTTCACTTGTCGACTCACATTCCGTTTTATATGGATAAATGTGTTCAAAGAACTCTGTGTTATCTTACTCTGTTATTTTTTAAAAATAAATCCCAGAATTATCAGATTTGTGAACCAAAAACCAGCAGGCCAAACTGTTCACATTATATCTAATAAATACGCAATACACCATTTTGGGTCCCATTCTCACTTTTTGGGTAAAAGAACGTCTACCTTGTCTACAACCCCACACTTTGAAATATTTCAAGTCGGTTTCCTTCCTTTCCAAAACTCAAATGGAATTGATTGTGTTTTTCGATGGGTTACCTTATTGAGTATCTTATTAGCCGTAAGGATGACTTCCTCTCAAAGGTTTTGCGATGAACAATAACTGATCATCAAGACATAAATAATTTTCTTTAATGTTCTGTTATTCTATTCCACCAAACCATCTGAATATGGTGTGAACGGCGCAGTAGTTTTGATAAATAAAATCATATTCCGAAAAATCTCTGCAAAAGGAAATTAATATTCTGCAACCCTATCACTTCGAATCATTTTCATCTTTTGATTCAATTAGTTCTCCACTTCATTTTTGTATTTCTTAAATGCATCAATTATTTCATCCTTACTATTAAGAAAATATACAAAACAAATTGAGTGCATCATCAATAAAAGTTGTAAAAACTTTTTCCCACCACGAGATGATGTAAACTTCATATAGCATATATCTTGTGAATTAAGTCTAAAGGTTTGGATTTTTTTCGGCGGACTTGTAAGGAAATTTAACAAACTTACTTTCCACACAAATGTCACAATTTTTTATCGCATTTCAAATCAGGCAATACTTCTAAAGTAACTAATTTTCGCAAGACTTTGTACTTTACATATCCCAAATGGGCATGCCATAAATAATTTGACTCCAATAAGTAAACAGAAGCAAAATTCTTATTAATACTATCAACAACCATTATATTAAGTTTGAAGAGGCCCTCATTACGGTAGCCCTTTCCTTAGAATATCTCATTCTTTCTTATTACAAACTTTGTCAATAACCAAGACACACTTAAACCAGTTTTAAACGAGTAGTGCAATAAAAACTAAAATCTTCCTAATAGTGGGAACATGCAAAACAACGTTCAAAGTCAACACCTTGCTAGATGTTATTTTTAAATTAATTTCCTAGTTCCTGCAATCCTTGTTGTGTTATGTTTTCCATGAAATAATGTTCATTGAACTCAGCAGGAGTGTATGTTGAAAAAGATTCTTTCACTGAGCAAATATGTCGAGTGGCACCTGAGTCGAGAAACCACTCCATGGGATTCCAACTAATTTGCACTCCAAGATCATTGCACACAACTCATCTGCATCTTCCATCTCTTCCACAATGTTTGCTTGATTTTTGCCTTTGCCTTTATCTTTGTGTTTGTCCTTTCTTGGAGCACGACAGTTAGAAGACTTATGACCATCCTTACCACAATTGTAAGAGTTTCACTTGAATTTCTTCTTGTCCAATTCTGACTTTTGTCCATTGGAATTCTTTCTCTTTTTGTCTTTGGCAGCAGCTTCTTCAATAATATTAACTTTAATGATTGTATAACTCTTACTAGACTTCTTTTTGGTGGTTTTTTTTATCTCTCTCAATCTTGAGCCGAATCACAAGATCTTCAAGCTTCATTTCCTTATGATTGTTCTTTAGATTATTCTTGAAATTTTTCCAGAAGAAGGTAACCTCTCGATCATTTTAGCCAGTTGAAAAGCTTCACCTACTATGGCTGCTACAATCTCGAGAACTGATCATGAAGCCTATCTCTAACGCTCTGTGGCATGAAACGGTCCAAGAAAGCCTCTGAGAACTGGCTCCAAGATATAAAAGGTGATCCAATTGTCTTGGACCCATGAAACGTGCACCACCACAGCCTTGCTGGACCACGAAAATAATCAGCAGTAAAGTCGGCTCTTCTCGACTTCAATAGGCCTAATGACTAAGCTTCTTTCAGCAAGCGAGTTGAACTCATAAGTGTCCTCCTTAATTGTCCCTCAGCTGATAATATTGGCGGTTCAAACTTCTAGAATACCCCAAGCACTTTCTGCTTGCACATTGTCATCTGTTTGACCTTCAATTCCGGCGGGGAACCAAGAGGAACTGTGGTGCTGAATATCTGGTGTCGCCGTGGTAGCTGACTGACCCTTCGGGGCTGGAACAGGAGCTGGTGGTGGCACTTATAAGCCTATTGCATGTTGCATCTCCCCAATATCTGCTAGTATCTTAGTCAGAAGAGCATGAAGCTCAGGAGATGTAATTGGCGGGTGGTGGATGGGCTGGCTGTGGAGGTATATGTGTTCCATGAGGCTCTTCCTTCCTATCCCGGGCCGGTGTTGTGCCCTACCTCGACCTTGAGGCAGGCGTCTTGACCAAGCTGGGGGTCTGTCTGCAGGCCCGCGTGCATCACCCCCGACCATAACACCTCGCATGTGAGCCATCCTGCGATAGAGAGAAACAAGTGAGATTTCAAGGAACAAATAAGACACAAGCTGTGCATGAAAGTGAAACAAAATAGAAAATCTTTCTAAACACCTCCTGTACTCTCTCCAAGATAAGTTAATGACGTCTTTGCACCGATTTGCATGACTCTACTGGACGTTATCGTTGTACAAGTGAGACATGTGAACCTGGGGCTCTGATACCAACTTGTCACGACCCAATTCTAGAGTCATGATGGCACCTACTATAATCCACCACAATGTGAGCATCATAATAAATTATAAAATCCTTACCTTCAACTGGTAATCTAAAATAGGGTGGGTTCAAAAGTTTCTTGAGCTATTAGAATCTTTCTTCACAATTTTCAGTCCATTCAAAATTGTTAGAATACTAAGCTTGAATCTGGTTTTGTTAAACATGAGTTAGTGCTTGATATGAGCCCAATATACATTAATGGTGGTAAAAAGTAATTTTTATGGGGATGAGACTCTTTACGGAGAGGTATAAAACCCGAACCTAAGGATTTGGGCTAAGCTAGAATATGGTAAGAGCCCATTGCTAGACTGAGGCCTTGGTAAGAGAAGTCATGTACCCTTGAGCGAACTAGGAGTTGCAGCCAATGAGTTAAGGTACAAGGGAAGAAGCACTAAGTTGGAGATTGTTGCTAAGCTTAATATTTAGCAGTCATATTACCAAGACATGGTATCATGTTCTTACATCATGCTCAAATTTCCTTTGTTCCAGATGTGTTAACTTTAGGGAGAGTATGACTATGTTCATAATAACATCTTTCTTTACTTAGGTACTATAGATGGTCCTAACTCTTGGTATTCAAGGTTGTGTTAGTAGTAAAAATCATGAGTCTAGTGAGAGTAACCCCATTTCATACCTAGTCAATCCTCCATTCAACATTGAATGATCCCAAGGGGGAGATAATGTAACCCCCGGTAGAAATTTCATGCAAAGCCTCGAACCATTCTTTGTTACCGAGGAATTTAAAGATTTCTTAAGTTTTAGGGTTGCTAGATGTAGATCCTTTAGTTCCTAAAAGAACTAAATAGAATTCCTCCTGCTCATTGCTAGGTTCCTTTAAGTTTAAGTTCAACTTCAAACGACAATAACTTTTCGTACATTATGAGCTAGGAGACCCATAAGATATCATTGAAACGTATTGGAATCCTCTTCGCAACTCTGCTGAGTTTACTAGTTTTCAAGTGCGTATGAGGGAGATATGCCTATTTGAAGTCGATTGTCCAATTAAGGAAAGTTACCAAAAAATATGAGGGGTATTTTGGTCTTTTCCTTACCAAATGTGCTTAAATCTAATTTTAGTAATATTTTGGGGAAAAATCTAATTTGGGTTAGTTTTCGTAAATCCAAATACGCTTAGGGTTTTATAAAAGACTTCATTCAAGTCACTCCTAAGTTCTTTTATGTTTTTGGTCAACTTCATACGCCCATAACTTCTAGAAGAAGGTGTGTTGGATACCCATAAGATATCAAAAGAATTTTTTCTAAGCACTCTACGCCACCAAGTTTTTTATATTTATGCTTATATGAGGGAGATATGCTCATTTCGAGTAAGGTTGTATAATTAAGGAATGTTACCCGAATATATGAGGGGTATTTTTGTCCTTTCTGTACCCAATAGAATTTAAACACTTTTAGTAGGGTTTTAGGAGTCTAAGCTGATTAAAAAAAGTTTTATTTATTCCTAAAATGCGCTTAGTGTATTTAGAGGAGTACAAGAAGAGGAAAAGGAGAAAAGGAAGAGCGTTCAAGATTTTTTGCGATTCTTTGAGGGATTTCACCAAGGATTTTATCCTAAGAGGCTTAAAGTCTTCAATAGTATTGGTTTTCTTTTCCCACAAGCTGATAATGAGTTTATTTTATGAATGTCATCCATGATATTGTGTATATTGATAATCTTGTTAAGTTCTTGAAGTTTTGTGCTTCATTTTTGATAATGAAGTCATTGTTAAATTCTTGACGTGAGAGTTGTGAATGAGTATTATTATTGGTGGGGTTTTGGTGTAGAATTATCTGTAATTAGGTTAGGTTTAAGTATCCAAAAGAGTATGTAGGATATCATTCTAGTTTTGACACGGTAGGGTTGAAAAACGTTAAAGAAAAGTTCATTGGATTCGTCTAGGGACGTGGCTGGGGCAACTAACCCTGCTGGCATCCTACACCTAAAGTGAAACCTATACTTGTCTTAGTCAATTGAGGGCTAGCTTGGTGTACCAGTGCTGCGCCAGGCACGTCAGCTCCCTTCCGCCTCCTTTCTTTGTTTTGTATTCGATTGTTTAAATTATGTATTTACTCTCTTATTGATTTTTACCATCCAACCTACATCTAATATTTAATAAATCCTCAATATTAAGTCACGATCCTTGAATTCATTATTTAAATTGTAGAAAGAGTTAAGAGTAAAGTTAACGAAAGTCTTGGAGTTACATTGTGAATCCCTCGAGATCAACTATTGATTTGAGTTCTCTAAAAGGGTTCCTTTATTCACTATTCATTCTAAACACTCTAAACTACTTCTAAAGACCTAGAAATAATTCATTACATAAATCATAACCTTTAATCATAATTCAAATTCAAGGTAGAGTTAAGAGTCAAATCTTTAGAGGTCTTTCAAACATTTTGAGAAAGTCCTTTTTGAGTCTTTTTTTGTAGGAGTCTTATACAATTTCTAATAACTAATATCAATACTTGAGCAAGTAATTATGAAAACAAGAGGAGGTGTATACCTGAGTTCCCATATTATTATTTAGACCCTTGAGTCGAGTCACTCATGCCCATGAATTCTGCATGAACTCCATCAGTTGAGTATCTTTGAGAGAAGTAGTAACTTCAAGTTCTAAGCCTTGAGTATTTAGTTCCTATTAATTTTGGGATTATATACCTAATCATGAGGCTACTACATTTTACGCATGAAGGTTCTTGAGTTGAGTAGTTCATGCCCATAATTCCACATGAAACCTATGAGTCGAGCAACCTTGATATGATGATATCATAAAGTCCTTGATATGAGTAGTATCATTGACTCCATGAGTTCTGAAGTTGTTGTGTTTCTAATATTAAGTTCTATGAATGGTTGTTGAAAACCTTGAATTGATTCTTTCACGTCCATAATTCAACATGAACCCTATTTTAAGAAGTATTTTTACGAATTGCTTTGAAACTTGAGTCTTTTTTAAGGAGTCTTATACAATTTCTAATAACTTATATCAATACTTGATAAAGTAAGTTGAAAATAAGAGGAGGTGTATACCTGAGTTCCCATATTATTATTTCGACCCTTGAGTCGAGTCACTCATGCCCATGAATTCTGCATGAACTCCATCAGTTGAGTATCTTTGAGAGAAGTAGTAACTTCAAGTTCTAAGCCTTAAGTATTGAGTTCCTAATAATTTTGGGATTATATACCTAATCATGAGGCTACTACACTTTACGCATGAAGGTTCTTGAGTTGAGTAGTTCATGCCCATAATTCCACATGAAACCTATGAGTCGAGCAACCTTGAGATGATGATATCATAGAATCCTTGATATGATTAGTATCATTGACTCCATGAGTTCTCAAGTTGTTACGTTTCTAATATTAAGTTTTATGAATGGTTGTTGAAAACATTGAATTGATTTTTTCACGTCCATAATTCAACATGAACCCTATTTTAAGAAGTATTTTTACAAATTGCTTTGAAACTTGTTTAAAAAATTGAGCATTGAGTCAAAGAAGAGTAGATCCGAGTTCATTTTCTTTATAATGATATATTTGAACTGAGTATTTCCAAGAGTATATATATTTACATTTAAGATGAGAGGAGCTGAGATTTTCGAAAGAGTTTTGAGCAGTTTGAGTACCGTCTCTTTTAAGAGAAAGATTCTTGAGTAGTAATCTAAAAACACAGAAAGAATTATATTTTTAAACATATGAGCTAATTATATTTTGGGTGTAATATTGAGCACCGATATAGGGGAGAGTTCTAACAATTCACAATCATCATTAATCATGGAGCCAACGTGGGTAGAAAGATTCATACTTTTTAGATGATTCCTTAATGCTTTTATCAAAGACTAGTGAATCCATTTAGTAGTAGTTTTTATACAATGGCAAAGTATATGAAGTTTTGGAAGTGTGAGCTAGACATTGTATCATCACATAGATCATAGTGATGGTTGTCAATTAGATAATATCCCACAGAGTTACTTTGTATTTTTATATCTGAAGATAGTTATAATTGTATTTTCATACAATTGAGTGATTATTGTATTTTTGCACACAACTGAGGAATTGTCTATTGTTTTCAAAACTTTCCAAATATTGCATATTTATTGTTGTTGAGTATCTTATTTTGAGTTGAGTATTTTAAGTCAGAATTGAGTACCTTATTGTCAATTTGAGCCCTATTTCTCTAAGTTTAAGTGAACTATGTTTCACTTAGTTAAGTATCTTATTATTGAGTTGAACCGTATTTTCTCCGAGTTGAATTGAATTATGTTTCATTAAGTTGAGAAGAGGCATGGATGTTTCTTTTCCATCAGTTCAAGCTTATGTTTATGATATAGAAGTCCCTTTACATGCTCATAAATTTAATGTACTGATTCATTTGGTGTCTGCAATTATGATGCAGATACATGTGTTCAAGATAATCAATAGGCGTTTTGTTGAGGTCATGTGATATTCCAGTTAGCTTTTGTGAACTTTCTTATATTTCGGAGAACTTCAAATTTATCTTATCATTAATATTTTTTATATGTCATGTGTCTTGTCACGATATCATTCTTTAATAGTACAAACTTCTCAAATAGACAGAGTGGAATAGTTTCTGTAATTACTTTTATTTTGAGTATTGTACAGTCTTTTGAAAAGGTTGCATATTTGAGTTTAGTGAAATTAATTATGTTTTAAGCTTTTGTATTCTTGAGTTATTCTCCCGCTTGTTGACAGCCAGGATGAGGGTTCTCTTGTGGACCAACAACGATTCTCGAGTGCCAGCCATGTCTAGGGTGTAGGCTCGGATCGTTACAACTGACCATACCAATCAAATAAGAAGAAATCGAAAAAATTTTAAACTCAACCTATTCATAAATTACTATGCTATGCAAATTTGAGTAAAAGACGTCAAATATCACATTGATAACACATATTTTGAAAATTACAAATTAGATAATAAAATGAAGAATTGAGAAGCACAAGTAAATCAAAATTCAGTTTAAGTCACTGCAAATATTGAGATCGGCGAGATGTCTATGAGAAATTTTATTTTTGCCCTTTGAATTAAAATAAGGAATTAGAAAAGCAAAATTTATCTAGCACAAAAAAGTAAACTGCAGCGAATTAATTTTGAGGTCTCGACATCGCGATTTTTATTTGAATTTCTTAAATTTAGAGTGATTTCAGTGAGTTTAGACTACATTTATTTTAATGGAGAAACATAATTGCTTCTTCAAAAATGTACATATGCTCTTAAAATTTAAAAACTTGATTTTTACTGATTAAGAGAAAATAATATTTAAATTTGTTTGAATTCTTTATGAAAATTGTATGAAATATTAAATTATTAATTCAAATTAAATGTTTTAGCCATAGTTTATTTTATTTGTAATTCATGGCAAACATCTTTTCTTTTGACTTTTTGGTTCGGTATACA
>JAKWJD010001755.1:43975606-44038622 GCA_027705065.1 Solanum peruvianum
AACTATTTATAAAAATAAAAACCTAATTAAACAAGGATTCTAATTACTGGAAATCTGCCAAAATGCGGCTGGGGTCGACACCTCGCGACGGACCGTCGTGGTCACGACGGACCGTCATGGACCGTCGTCCCATACTTAGCAATTTCTTCTGCTGCTCTCTTATTCCCCTCGACGGCAAGTATGACGGACCGTCATAGGCACAACGGTCCGTCGAGGGTTTTCGTTTCAAAATACTTCAACTCTTGGAATCTGGGTACTGGGATCACTTCTCTGCCAAACGGACCGTCATAGCCACATCAGACCGTCACAAGCTTTGTAATCCCACACTTGGTCAGACTTCCCCATCTTCCTTCAGCAGCTTCTCTACGCTGCCACCTACGGACCGTCACAAGCACGACGGACCGTCATAAGCTCCGTAGGTGGTCTCTTCTGCATTTCTTTGCTCAAAATCTCCGCATTCAGCTTTGGACATATTTCCTGCAAAACAAAGAGAAACTCATATAAAAACTAGCACAAAAAGACTTTCGGACACACTAAACTTAAGGAAAAAGTATTAGTTATACCGTGAAACCACGGTATATCAGAAATCATGGCACATCACTTAGCAAGAAGGTTTCCACGTAAATTGTTTGTGTTGTGTTATTATTGTTATTTGTGTTACAACATTTGTCGAGTTCAGTCAAAAGACCTGGTCCGTTGACTGGTAGTGGATGCACGCGTTCTATCAATTCGTATTAGAGTTGGTGCTCTCTAGCTCGTTATCACCAAGAGAGGTAATAATCTCAAAGAATGGTTGCTCGTGAACCTAGAGGAGGGACAATCATCAACATGACCACCACATTTCAATGATCAGTTCTATAGCTGGTGGAAAACAAGGAAGCATGATTCTGTGATGGCTTAAGATAGAGAGCTATGGGGCATAGTGTTGGATGGACCTTTTATTCCAACGAGTGAAGTGAAAGAGATTAAATAACCAAAGCCATGCAAAAGAATCGTCTACAGTACATTGAAGCTGACAGAAAGAAGATTGAGAAAAGCTACAAAGCAAATAAGATGTTGGTTTGTGCAATAGGTGCTGAGGAACACAATAGGTTTTCTGTGTGTGAATCACCAAAACAAACTTGGGACTGCTCATGAGGGCACAAAGCAAGTAAAGGAATTAAAGTTGGACATGTTGAACACCTAGTATGAAACTTTTACAATGACAAATGGAGAATCTATTCTCGATATGCATATGAAACTTACATCCATAACAAATGAGCTACAAAGTCTGTGAACCTATCAGCACAAACAAGTAGGTGAGAAGTACTTCAAATTCTTCCTAAATCTTTGGCAAGTAAAAGGTATTCTATTACTGAGGCTAACGATCTCAAAGTCTTGACAATGGAATGCTCTGATTGGGAATTTCAAAACCCATGAACGAACAAACATCAATACATCTCGAAGAAGGAAGCTAGAAAGGACAAGTCACAAGTCTTCAAACTTTCATCTGGTGAAGCATCTAATGAAGAGGTTGACATGGCTTATCTCACCAAGAGATTTCAGAAAATTGTGAGAAAACATGAAGGGTTCAGAAAAGGAGGAAATCTTATTCGAACTGAAAATTCTAATGACATCTGTTACAAGTGTGAAAAGGATGGACACTTAACGATTGGTTGTCCAATGACCAAAGCTTAAAATAAAGAACAATACAAACATTGAGCCAAAAAAGGAAAACGAAGGGACCTGGTCCTTGATAAAAATGCAAGGAAGGGTGCAGTCATGAAGAAAGCTCTTGCAGCATGGGGTGACTAATCAAGTGAATTAGAAGAATAAGAATGTCGTGATGATGCCTCCAAGGTGGTGGTTTAAGATGATACAAATGTGTTTGATGGGTTGATTTCTCTCATGGAGAAATTTGACGATGAAGATGATGAAAAGGTAACCTTCTTTGACACTAAGCAAAACTTAATTACTTATTCTGTCCCAAGGTTGAGGAATCTAGCAAATGTCTTGACTTATTCTGTTATAGAATTAACCACTGAAAAGGACTCTATGAACAATAGTCTTGATAGTATGAATGAAGAAAAGGGAGTGATAGTAGTTTAAATTTCTATTCATGAGGGACAAGTGATGGTTCTAGAATATGAAAAACTAAAACTTAAGGAGCAGTGAATTTAATGGTTGAAAAATTTGGTAAAAGTAGGGGGAAGCCACTAACCTATAGGCATAGTTAGAAATCATTTTAAACACGGTTGAGACCAGACTTACCTTAGACCTGGAATGAAATGATCAGATGGAGAGGGACTTGATCCATCTTACGGAGGAACTTCAAGTATTCTTTATAATGGACCAACTCCATGAAACTGCTATCTATCATTACAAGTCAAAGAAACTATAACAAAAAGGGGTTAGGAATATTACTATTCCTTACAACCCCCATAAAAAATATGTCTTTGTTTATGTCTTCACTGTGCTCGAAATGACCATGTGAAAGAAAATTGTCCTGCCTTTAAAGCTTCACAAGAAAATTCTCTATCTATTTTAAGCAGAAAAAGACTTATATAGGAGGAACAGGTCCAACCAGCAAAAATCCTAGATGAGAAACTGCTGGAAATAAAGGACCTGCTCCAGTTGGTAGGGTCTCAAACTTGAAGAAGACAAATTTGCCACACAGGGCAAAAAAACACTCTCATTACACCTTTGTCAGCTTATTGGAAACTCCAATTAAAGTGGATTCCTAAATCTAACAGCTAATGTTTATTGTAGGTGAGTGAAAGAAGTAGCAGCACGTGCTGTACATAGACAATGGCTGCTCAAAGCACATTACTGGAAGTACCAAAAACTTCCTTGCACTCGAGGCACTTCAAGGAGGAGGTGTCTCTTTTGGCGATAGCAAAAAGGGATATATTCTTGGCGTAGGAAAAGTGGGAAAATCTCTTGAAAATTCCATTGAAAATGTGTACTATGTAAGTGGGTTAAAGTACAATCTTCTAAAAGTCTCCTAGATCTGTGATAAGGGGAAAAAGTCAAGTTTTTGTTGGAAAAATTCATTGTTACATGTTTTTCCAGAGAAGGGGTTATTTTGACGGCCAGAAAGAGGAAAAACATGTATGTGGCAGAATTAGAAATAACTCATGCATACGATATGACATGCCTAAGTTCTCAAGGTGAAAGTTTTGACTTGTGGAACAGGAGACTAGGTCATGTGAGCTCTTTCTCTACTTAACAAATTGGTATCTAGGGACCTGGTCCGTGGTCTGCCAAAGCTGAAGTTTAGTGACAGTAAAGTGTGTGATGAATATGTCAAGGCAAACAAAATAGATCCTCATTTAAATCAAAGAAACGGGTCATTTCTTCAAGGGTTCTTGAGCTAATACATATGGACTTGTGTGGACCGGTAAAGATCCAGAATCCAAGAGAAAAACGTACATCTTGGTGGTTGTCGATGACTACTCGAGATTCACGTGGACTATGTTTCTCAAATCAAAGTCTGAGACCGCTGATGTGCTAATGATCTTCTTCAAAATAATTCAAACCAAGATAAATCTCGGTTGGATCAGGTCCAACCATGCAACAGAGTTTGAAAATGCGAAGCTTGATGCCTTTTGTGCAGAAAATGGCATCAACCACAACTTTTCAGCACCCAAAATACTTCAACAAAATGGGGTGGTGGAAAGGAAGAATAGAACCATGGTAGGAATTCCAAAAACCATGCTTATTGAGTCAGATCTCCCTCAAAGCTTTTGGGCTGAGGCAATCAACACTGCGTGTCATGTGACCAACATGTTTTTGATCAGGCTCTCCTAAAAAAACACCTTATGAGCTACTCAATCGAAAGAAACCAAATATAAGTTACTTAAGGTCATATGGATGCAAGTGCTTTGTTATAAATAATGGAAAAAACTATTTGGGAAAATTTCATCATAGAAGTGATGAGGGTGTCTTTGTAGGATATTCATCTTCAAGAAAGGCCCATAGAGTTTTCAACAAAAGAACACTCTACATTTAAGAAAGTGTTCATTTGGTCTTTGATGAGAGCAGTGATATGAAGAATATATATATGAAGGATGATGATGATTTACGGAGATATTCAAATTACAAAACCATGAGGTGAGCAGGTATGAAGCGGAGGTGAATCTGGACTCTGACGTTGCTGATCTTATTTCATCTGAGGAGGTGAAAGAAGATGGCCTGCCTACTATGAGACCTGGTCCTTTTAATATTGGTCCTTCTGATGATGTAAGTCAAGAAGAAACTCATCCTCCATCTACAAATGATGATTCATAAGATGAAGAAGAACATATGGATCAACCACAACCTTTGGGTTCCAGATCTGGATGGAAGCATAGTTCATCTCACCCACTAGAAAATCCTATCTCTCCACTACATTCCGGGATACAAACCAGGTTAAAAACAAGGAATTTGGTTGTATTATCAACATTTATATCTACTATTGAGCCTAAAAATGTGAAAGAAGCCCTAATGGACGCTGACTGGGTAATCTCTATGCGAGATGAATTGCATCAGTTTGAGCGAAGCAACATGTGGTACCTCATCCCAACACCTACTGATAGAATCATTATAGGGACGAGGTGGGTGTTCAGAAACAAACTGGATGAAAGTGGGCTATCATGAGAAACAAGTCTAGAGTAATGCTTCAAAGGTACAATCAGGAATAAGGCATTGACTATGATGAGACTTTTACTCTTGTTGCTAGAATGGAGGTTATCAGAATCCTCATAGCATTTGAAGCTTTCATCGGCTTTGAGTTGTTCCACATGGATGTAAAAAGTGTCTCTGTGGATGGAGATCTTAAAGAAGAAGTATGAGTTAAACAACCACCTAGTTTTGAAGATACAAATTTGCCAAATCATGTGTTCAAACTCAAAAAGTTTCTTTATGGAATGAAGCAGGCACCCAGAGCTCGGTATGAAAGGTTGTCAAAATTTCTACTGAAAAATGGCTTCAAGAGGGGCAAAATTTACGACACTTTGTTCATTATGAAAAGAGATCAAGATTTTCTCATCATTCAAGTGTATGTGGATGACATCATCTTTCGAGCTACCTCTGAAAATCTATAAAAAATTTGCCACCCTTATGGGAAATGAATTTGAGATGAGCATGATGGGAGAATTGAAATTCTTTCTGAGATTGTAGATCAAGCACACCTCCACTGGCACCTCAATTTGTCAAGGGAAGTATACAAAGGATCTTCTAAAGAAGTTTCAGATGGTGGACTCTAAGCCTATTGATAGCCTTATGGGTATGAACTCAAAAATGGGAGCAGATGAGGCTGATCTATTGGTGAATCAAACCATGTACGCAGGTATTTTGGGTCTCTATTGTATGTGACACCAAGCAGGCCTGACATTGTATTCGACATAGGAATGTGTGCACGATTCCAAGCATGTCCCAAGAAATCACATTTAAAGGCAGCTAAGAAAATCCTCAAGTATCTGAAGAAAATAGGGGACATGGTCTTGTTTTATCTTGAAGGTAATTCTTTTGAGCTTGTGGAGTATGCAAATGTTGATTTTGCAGATTAGTCAAGTGGATATGAAGAGCACTTCTAGAATGGCACATTTTCTTGGATCCTCACTCATCTCTTAGTATGGCTAAAAGTGGTCTCAGGCATTCCATGGGGAACCAAAAAGCAAAACTCAGTAGCTCTCTCAACAGCTGAGGCGAGTATATAGTTACAACTTCTTGTTGTGCTTAACTCCTTTGGATAAGGCAACAACTTGAGTATTTTGGATTCTGAATCACTACTATTCCTCTCATGCGTAACAATACCAGTGAAGTCAACATGGGAAATAATCTGTTCCAGCACAAAAGAACAAAGCACATCGATGTCAGGCATCACTTTTTGAGAGATAGTGTTGAGAAAAGGAACAACATCATAAAATATTGCAGGACTAAAGATCAGATTGCGGACATCTTTACAAAGCTCCCAGCAAGGATCAATTTGAGAGCAATAGGCTGAAGTTGCGAATGATGAACATGAACTAACCTAGTGTCATCAAAGAGCTTCCAATCCTTGTATTAGCTAATATCTAGAGGGAAGGTATCCACTTAAATTGTAATGCATTGTTTAAAGTAAGATCATCTGTGTACCTGATTCTAGGTATACACCGATGGTAAGCAAAGAAGCAAAGAATGGTCAAAACCATTCAGGAATTGTATTTATTTGCAATTGAGGACGTGGTCCCTCCCAAAATTAGCACTCTTTACATTTGTTTTAAACTCTCTAATAAGAACTGTCCAGATCTCCATAAATCAGTCATCTGACTATTGTCCCATCACCTTTACTCTAAACAATGCGTCTATTCAGGGACCTGGCACTTCTTTTCAAGTTCTTTATATTGACCTTTCTTTGCTCCATCTCTCAGTTCAAAACCCTCTTTCTCTTTAAGTCCATTATCAAAATCCTTCTGCTTGTCTATTTATTTTGTCCTATATTCTATAATTCTATATCAAATACCCTGTCTCAATCTGCATCCCCTTATAAGAAAATGCTTGATTCTCTAAACGATATAGAACTAGTGGCGTTTTATACCTCTTCTGAAGTTGCATCTCCGTCCAAAACGTCAACTATTGCTTTGGTCAACATTGGGTCATCGATTTCCATTAATTCTTTGCCCCTTTTTTGATCTCAATAACCATGTACCCTCATCCGAACCTGGTCCCTGCTATGAAGTACTCTCAGATAATCTTTTTGAGGGAGATCTCTCCAACACCAAGTCGTCGGAATCTAACATTCTTGCTGCAAGTGAGAACTTAGTTGTGGAAAGTCTAACTCGTATGAGGAAGAAGTGCTAAACAGAGAATATGACCATGGTGTGGAAGATTTTCTAGATAGATATCAACCTCTGTTTGACCACACTCTTGAGATCGGTGGACATCCTTCATGTGACTCCATTGAGACTGATAAGGACAACCGTCTACTCAAATGGATGGTTCAAAAAATCATGGTTCCAACATCTGCAAAAGGGATGGAGAAGGTGGTTGAAGATACACCTAGAAGGTAACCTTTTACCAGAGATGTCACCCAAAATCTTATGGGTGATGCTATGAAATCTAATGATTTCCACGCAATCATGTGAGACAACCTTTGAAGTGCCTATAGAAAATGTGGTGGAATTCTCAGGTGAAGAGTTTTACAAGTAGTGTGTGCAAGAAGATTCTGATGGAAAATGGAAAAAATCATCTAAGAAGGCTACAAAGGGAAAAATAAAAAGGAAATCTGTGGTAAAAAGAGTTGGCTTGGTTAAGGGAATGGGAAAAAATTCAAAAAGTAATAAGGAAACGTCCAAGAAAAAGAGAGAAACCTCTCTGATTGACCAATTATCTGAAGTGGAACCTAGTCCCAAATGGTATCTGGAAGACCAAGCAGCTTATAAGTAGACATCGTTGATAATCTCCATCTGACGAAAGTTCTGGGTGGAAGGGTGTTTAATATGGATATTATTCACAAACCTGGGATGGACTCTTTGTATGATCTTGTGGAGATTCCATCTTGGAGTCACTTGTTTAAGACCAAATCACCAGTTCTTCATGAGGAATAAATACGCGAGTTCTATTACAACATTAAATTTTATGAAGATGACAACATAAGCTCCAAGGTGAACAATCACAGACTGAAGTTGTATGAGGACTTACTCGGGACTATTTTGAGTGTACCTAGGGATGGGATCAGGTCCGTTGTTGGAAGAACTTTCAGTGTAGAGTTTGTGAAGGAATCTTCAAAGATTCCTAATGCTCGTTGTGCTGGACTCCTGAAGAAACTTATGAAAGGTGGATATCAGTTGGTCTTCGAATATGTCAACAAGGTTCTTCTTCCTAAAACGAAAAAAGGACACTGGCCTCTGCAACTGATCTATTCATCATAGAGTCTCTATGAAATTTTGAACCTTTAGACCTGCCGACTCTCATGACACATGTACAAAACAGTTATAGAACACAAGGGTAAACATAGTATGGGCTATGGATACTTTCTGAAGAAAGTGATTCACCACTTCAACATGTGGGAGCAGGTAAAGCTAGTACTGCCAAAAAAGTGTTCACCCTAAGCACTTTGGTGAAATGTGAGTGTGTTGAAGGTAAAGGAAACCCATAAAGTAAGGTGTCTCAGTTTATCAAGGAGCAAGACCAATTGAAGCATAAATTGGATGCAATCTTGTGCTAGCTAGAAACAAAGAGGATGAAATTGCTATCTTAAAGGCATAACTTCTTAAAGTACAAACAGAGGGACCTGGTACTGAGGTTTTCTAGAAGCTACAAAAACAGAATGATATGCTTATTGTTAAGTTTGTTTATCTTTAAGAAAATATGATCAAGAACAATGATGCAGCAAAATCTAGGCTCACCCTTATTATAAACTCCCTCTCTCATTTGCCTCCTTCCTCCTAGTTCCTCCTGTGTCTCTTTTTGTTGTTGTGGACAGTTTCAAGGGTTTCCAGTTATCAATTTACTCTGAATTTATTGACTGTTGATTTTGATATTCTTATGAAATGGATCCTGTTTTGTTGTGACTAATTTTTGTTGCTTTCTAGCTTATTCACTATGTTGGTGTTGTCCTTGACTGTGATCTTACTTATAAATCTTACTTGTTTTGTTGGTTTACTGCACTACTTTTTTATGATGCCAAAATGGGGAATATATTGGGGTGTTCAAATGATTCTTAGATTGATAAGAGGGGAGAGAAAGGAAAAAGCAACAGGGGGAAGGAAACATGTAGGTGACGAGTTACCTTGTGAAGGTACCTAGTCCATGGTGAAGAAAACTAAGGAGTGTGTCTACTTGACAAGGGGAAGAACATGCAGGGCACCAGTGTATGGTTTGTCATCATCAAAAAAGGGGGAAAAGTTATTTGTAATTTTGATGATTTTACAAACCCATGGACCTTGTAAAGGGACCTAGTTCATTGTAATATAAGCTCTCCACTGTCAGGCTGTAAAAAGGTACAAATGGTTGGTGCAGAGTCTCCAACTGATGACAAGATAAACCCAGGGACCTTGTGAAGGGACATGGTCCTCAGATCGACACACTTTTCACTGCCAAGTGGTTGGTGCACAGTCTTCAACTGTGGCAGAAAGTGCAGAGACCTCGACCAATGGCGTGGTATCGAAGTTGTGAATATTCTTCATTAAACTTATATACAATAGTCACAACCTTAATTTTTGCAACTTGAAAAAAACCTTTCAAGAACCGTTGCAAAGGATGATCAAAAGTGAAGATTAATGCTCAAGATCAAACTTTAACTAGAACGAGCTGTCAACTTAGTGGTCTTAGGATTTATTCTTCTGAATATATCTTTTAAATCTGATCCTCAAATCTATAAAGAAATGAGATAAGTGGTTGGTGTTACAATTTAAATTAGTTAGAGTTAACTGATTTAGTGGGAAGTGTTGTATCTTCCTAGGGAATATATAAATCATCTTAAGTTAGGTGTTTTAGTAGGCAGTGTTGTATTCGGTTTGAAAAAGTCTAAGTTGTCTGGGGTTGATACTTAGTTGGCGGTGTTGTATCCGCTTAGGCTCTTCAAGTAATAGGTAGATTACTTGTTCGTGAGATTAATAACTTTTTCTCACATTGGTTGTAACTGGGTTGACTTTTGCTTGAGAAGATTGGTGAAGCAATTGAAAATCTTATGGAACAGGTTGTGGTTTTACTCCCTTGAGCAAGGAGGTTTCCACGTAAACTGCTTTTCTTGGTATTATTGTTATTTACTTTACAACTTCTGCCGAATTCAGACAAAGGACCTGGTCCGTTGACTGGTAATGGACGCACACATTCTATCAGTTCATAATATCATTCTATAATTAGTTAAACTTTGAAATTGTCAATAAATTGATATTTAATAATTATATTTATAAACTAACCGCGTATCGCACAAATTATGAATAATTATATTTATAAGCAAACCGTGTATTGCATGAATACATATACTAATTTGTAGTTATAAGCAAAAAAATGACATGAAATGATTAAAAATCGAAATTTAGCTGGTTTACAATGTACATATAGCAATAGGAAATAAAAGATGATAAACCAATATAGCTAAAATAGCAAAATTAATAGTTATGATAAATTTTTTCATTAAAGTAGAAATAAGGTAATAAATCATTTGAAAAAAATTCATCAAACGTTGACGGTAGCCAAAGTAATGTTCTCCTCAGAAACAAATACCATAATCATATTTTGACACCAACCAATGCAGAAACAACAAACAAATAATTAATTTAAGTTAAAAGTAACTCTATTATCATGTAAATCTCCATATATATAGAAAATTGACTGAAAACAACAACTTTTTTTTAAAAAAAATAATGTCAAATTGCATCTCGAGACAAAACTATCCATTAAATTTCAGGGATATTCATTTCAAACAATCACACGATACATATCTAACGAAAACGATTCAAAGATATTAACTCGGGTAAGGCAAAAAAATTTGGTGCTAAGAAATAAACAGAAGGAAGTCAGGAACAAGCTAAGAGTGTGTTTCATCTGAATGACTATTTTTTGAAAAACAAGTTTTTTCTTATTTTTTTTTTAAATATTTAGTAAGTGCTTAAAAAAAGCATCTCATGAACATTTATACACTTTATTAAGAATGATCATTAGGGGCAAGTAATTCTCAACAGTCGCTAAATATGTATTTTTAGCTGCAATTAACACTCTTTGTATTTGTCTCTAAAGCCTTTAGCGATATTACTTAATGACACATAACTAATACTGGTAAGACTTTAACACTCTTTATTAATGTCAATATTGCCGCAAAATGTTGTTTTTGTTGTAGTGATATATAATCTAGCAAAAATATTATAAGGAAAGGGGAGTGGGTGTCGGATCTTGGGGGTCGAATGGTTAAAGGGATTGAGCATTGAGGGCATTGGGTGGGAGAGATGATACGATAAACACAAAATGTTTATTTATAAAGCTTGTATTTTGTACTTTTATTAAGAGAGTCATATTCTTCATTTATAAGAAACTTGTTTTCATGAAAAAAATGTACAGACATGTTCCCGTCGTTATATAAAAGTCATCGGAGAGAAATTTTGGGTCAAAAAACTTTTTGGGCCTAATCCATATTTTGAAAAAATCAACTTCGGGCGAGTGAAACTCTCGAAATTGATCTTAGCGTGAATAGGTAATTTTTGAGTGTCATGGGTTGAAAATGTGTTGTGAATGGGGGTTTGAAACTCTAAGAGTGTGTTTGGTTGGGAATATTTTTCAATTTTCTCATGTTTGGTTGGGACAAAAGTTTTGAAAAATGTTTTACAAATCAACTCATTTTCGTCAAAATAGGAATATGACTTCCCTTCAAAAATTAGGGAAAACACTTTCCAAAACTCTCCTCCAATTCTTTTATACATTTTTTTTGGGGAAAACAATATTATTTTTTTAAAATTCTATTTTAAAATTTTATTTTTTTATCCGATCCCTGTCTCCCCCCCCCGGGCACCCCCCCCACCTCCAACCCCAAAAAAATTAATTTTGTTTTATAAAAATACGATAACTTTAATTTTTATTTTTTCACTCCTAATCCTCCCCTCTGCCCTGCCCCTACCCCCACCACCACCCCCAAAAAATATTTTTAAAAAATATTTTTCAATTCATAAATTATTTTCTACTTTAGTAAAAATAAAAGATGTCTCTCAAAAACATTTTTCATACATAAATCAAACACTAAGAATCATTTCCGGAAAATATTTTCTACTACCACCAACAGATAAAATAAGTTCAAAATCTACTTGTTTTCTAGGAAAACATTTTCTAGGAAAACATTTTCCATGGAAAACATTTTCTTTCATAGCAAACACACCCTAAATTCGACTCTCTCTTTTCATGAAATCTGCTAGGGCGGGATTTATTTCGCAAGAGCAGGGCCACTGTGGCGGAATGGAGGAAGCCATAGCTGGTCAGTCTTAACTTAAGTCGGAAATAAACCCAAAAGAGGTCATTATTCTGCATTTTTCATTCTTGAGAGCTAAGAAATAAACCTAGGTAAGTTTTTGATAGTTTCCACTTAGCACTAATGGTAAGGATTCCCCTAATCCATTTTTTATCCTTAGAACTTAGATTATTGGTTAAACATTGTTAGGGGAGGGTTTTAAACTAATTTGGATAGTGGAAAAAAAGTCTTAGTTGCACCTTAGGGTCATGAGTTGGGTCTTGGGATATTGGTTTGTGACAATTCGGATAAATTAAAACTTAATTATTTATTCTCGTATTAAATTTACTGTTGTAGACCTAGAACACATGAAAAAATTCAAAAAGGGAAGAATTAATCAAGAATCTTAAGAGGATTCTAGCTTGTTTTTGAGGTAGGTGATGATTTGATTTCATGTTTCTGTAATACATGTGAGTATTTGCTTCAATGTAATATACTTATGCATGTGAATGTTGCACTTATTATCACATCAAATGCGAATGAGTATAAAAGAATGACTGTATGCCGTGAATCAACACTTGTTTGTATGACAATGAGAGTGTACATTGTAATTGTGACTTGTTGAATGGATCAGGTGTTACATTTCAACACGAAGACTTGGGTCGGGTGCCACGTTCCGGCGCATAAAGGAGATGGTGTGTCACGCTAGAACATTAAATGGTACGTGCTCCTGAATTGTTAATTGATATTGTATATGTTCGGTATATGCGAGCTTACCTTATTCTGAGTGCTTATATATGTTTCACTTGCTGAATAGCCGTGTGATTCAACCAGTACACTGTGATTGTGTACTTATATTGCACTTGCTCTTTTTTTGTTGAGTACAAGACATTTTCAGGCGATTACTGATAGAACTCATCTAGGAGGTCAATTATCAATCGAATTCAAGTATGAGCCAGTCCTTTCACGCTTCCATGAGTTCTCCTTTTGTTTAGTCCATGTCATTCGGACTTAGATTAGTAGTTCAGTGATTTTAGCTTCCGGGTTTGCACCCTTTTTTATTTAGACTTATAAATTTGTTAGAGTTTTAATACATTGACTTTCAGATTTTAGAGAATATTTTTACAATATTTTGATAATCATTGTTAGGTTTTTGGAGTTTATAGGAACTCTACTTTATTTTTACATTTAAATCTTCTCTACATCCTTAAATGTTTAGTTTTGGGTTAGCTAATTAATAGTAATGATTATCCCACCGAAAGGTTAATGAAGGTGTTAATCACGACGGTCTGAATCGTGACATAAGATTACTTGCTATTACATTTATGAGAAAAAGCTCAAATATGCCATTGAACTTTCATAAAGGGCTCATTTATGCCATCAGTAAAAAGTTTGGCTCATTTATGTCATCATCGTTAAAGAAAAGACTCATTCATGCCATTATTTTTTAAAAAATTATTTTGCAAAACCATTTTGACACGTGACCAATTATAATTCGGCCACGTCATCAATTTTATTAATAAAAAAAATAAATTTTTATTCAATTTTTGATTTTTTTTATTTAAAAATTGATGAGTGGCCAATTATAATTCGTCCATGTCATCAATTTAATTAATAAAAAATAAAAAAGATAATTCAATTTTTTTCAGAATTTTGATTTTTTTATTAAAAATGATGACGTGGCCGAATTATAATTAGCCACGTGTCAAAAATGGTTTTGTTAAACCATCGTTAAAAAATAATGACATGAATGAGTCTTTTCTTTAATGATAATGTCATATGAGCCAAACTTTTAACTAATGGCATAAATGAACCTTTTCTGAAAGTTCGATGACATATTTGAAATTTTTCCCTACATTTATTTGATATATAAATTTTGTTATGGACCATTGTCAGTGATGCTTGTAGGCACAATATAATTTTTATACCATAATTAAGTTTTTAAAATAAAATGGTTATATCAATAACATAACATTCAAATTAGTGAGTTAATGCTTTTTAGGTAGTATAGAAGATATATATTTTATAACAATTGTTTTCCGATGTTGTTTGTTTTCTTCTGCTTGTTTTGGACAATATATTTTATAATTTGTTTAAAATTGATAAGATGATTATTTCTAACCGTGCAAAACGCGACAAATCCAGTAGTATTGGTTATATGACGCATAAAATAAAACTTCCTTTCAATACTTATTACAACCTTGTATGGGAACAAGTCTCAAAACCACAAAAGAGCTAGTGTAACGGGTAATCAGTTAGGGCACTGAATGCAATAAGAATAAGCTTTTAATTTGGATCCAAATTTCCATAAAGTGAGTTGGCGAAGAGCATCAAAGATGGCGGATGAAATTATGAAAATGTATCCTGAAGATGTAATGATGTATATACTTATAAGGATTCAAGTGAAATCTCTTTTACGACTCAAATGTGTCTCAAAAACATGGTTTTCTCTAATAAACTCATCAACTTTTATTCATTTTCATCTCAATCGAACCACAACTACTAAAGATGAATTCATTCTATTCAAACGATCCTTCAGAGAAGGACCTGACGAATATCGAAGTATCATGTCTTTTCTGTTTGATGTTGATGAACAAATTGATCATACGGCTATTTTTCCAGATCTAGTTGTGCCATATCTCACCACAACTAGTTCTTGTATGTTCCATAGACTATTAGGTCCTTGCAATGGTTTGATTGTTTTGACCGATTCGGGATTTGTGGTTCTATTTAACCCGACAACTAGAAATTATAGGCTACTTGAAGCAGATACATACATTTGTCCATTCGGTTTCTATCAGGACAATTCAGGGGTCGGGTTTGGTTTTGACTGGATTGTCAATAATTATAAGATTGTTAGTGTTTCTGAAATTATTGGTGATCCTCCTTTCTATGATTTTCATTTTAGAAAGTGGAAAGTGGATGTTTATGATTTGATTACTGATTCTTGGAGAGATGTAAATAATATTAATCAACAGATGCCAAAGATGCATTGGTATGCTTGTTCCGAGTTGTATTACAAGGGAGCTGTTCATTGGATAGCAAGTGACGATGCAATATTTGTAGTTCTTTGTTTTGACGTCTGTACTGAGATTTTCCGCAGTATACTGATGCCTGATGGTTGTGATTACTTCGATGGCAAGTGTTACGGAATTGTCATCTTACATGAGTACCTAACATTGGTTTGTTATCCTGATCCTGGGAATGATATTCGACCAGGAAAAGAATCAACAGACGTCTGGTTATTGAAAGAGTACGGTATAAATAAATCATGGGTTAAGAAATATTCATTTACAGCTCATCCAATTGAATCCCCATTAATAATTTGGAGGGATCATGTCTTGTTTCTTCAAACTCAATCTGGAGTTTTGATTTCAGGTGATCTTAATACTCAACAAGTGAAGGAATATAACCATTTACAGGGTTTTCCCAATAGTTTGAGATTGCAATTTACAAAGAGAGCTTGACACCAATTCCAAAACGAAGCTGGCTTTGTCAACCAACATCAATAATTTAACTCTTTAAATTCATATATGAGGGACCACCCATATATATATTATTATTATTATTTCTATATACTAATACTATTAATCATGATTACTTTTTTATTTCACTTGTTCCTTTACATTTTCGCTTTCCAACTTCAATTAATCCTTTTCTTTCTATTTTGTTTATTTTAGTCCCTGATTCTATCGTTAAAATGAGAGAATATATATATTAATTGCAAGTATCCCTCATTATGGATAACCTAATAGCACTTGAGTTTACCCTTAAATTGTGTACAAGTGAATTTTGTCAACACGGTTCAAGGATACACAGATTTAGATGACCAAATGATAATAATCTTAACATTAAACTTTTAGATAATAACAATGGAACAAAAGAAACTAGAATAATGACCATAGTAAATGAATAATTGCTTATGTCGTGTTTGGTTTGATGCATTAAAAATAAAATATGTAACATAATTTCAAAAAAATATATATATTTGTCTATTATTTGTATCCTCATTTATTTAACTAAGACAAAACCTTGTAGTGACTCAAAAAATAATCTAATTAATTCAATTCAACTTTAAGATTTTAAAGAGAATTTTTTTTAAAGGAGTTGCCACTTGTTTTTTGCAAAAATTAGGAAAACAATTAATAATGTCTAAGAAACCAATAGATTCTAGGTAAGAGTTCAAGTTAATCCGAAGGGAAGGTGTTAGGTATCCTTCATAATTCACAATTATGGGTCCCAACTGAATTCATTTTTTTTTTCAAATTGAGAAAGAGATAAAACAATATATAAGTAAAACAAACGTGGGATATACTCAACTAATAAAACAAAACAATAATATCAAAAACGGCATAAGATTTGCCTAACATCGATAATATACACAACAATGAATAAATATTATAATTCGAAATCCATTCGATTAGCTTCAATGGGAAGTGATTTTGGGGTAGATGTAAAAACACTTAGTAAAAGTGTTAGTAATAAATGAGTATTAACTAAAATAAACTAAAGAAATTTATAACTTAATAAGTAAAAAAACATGCCTTATATACATGGCAGACCTTGAAAATTAATCAATGTAATTTTTTCATCAACCGATTTTTAACTTCAAATATATACGGACTTAAACTAAATATTTATCTTTTAAAATGGAGAGACCTCTAAAATCTATGAAGAAAATTTTTCATTGACCCATTATAACTGTAACGACCTGTTTAGGTCGTTTTGAGCAGCAGATTTTTATTTCTGGAAAAACAGGCTGAGGCGACGAACCCCACGACGGACCGTCGTGGGTGTGACGGACCGTCACAGGGTCTCGTTTCAAAACACTTAGAAATTCTGGAATTTGGTACTGAAAATCGACTCTCTGAACTTCGTAACGGAATGGCAGGACGGACCGTCACAGGGGTGACGGACCGTCACAGGGGTGACGGACCGTCACAGACTCCTTAGTGAAAACTGGGGTTCTGGCCCTTACGACGACCTGCGTGACGGACCGTCGCAGGCACGGCGGCCCGTCACAGGTTGCGTAATCCCAGTTGGAGTCGGATTTCTGGTTAAGTTTTAAGGGACGCTTTGGACTATTCTTTCCTTAATTATAAAGTTAGAGGGTTAATATTAATAAGTCTAATTACTTGGGGTTAAAAGAGGTAACCCTAAGTATTAGTGGGCTATTATTGTCATCTTTATTCTTAATTACATGTTAATTAGGGTAAAAGAAGAGGGGTTTGATAAAGAAATAGAAATAAAAAGAGAAGAGAAACGAATTGAGGGAGAATCGATCGAGGAGGAGAGGAACAAGCTTTGGGAATTCTTGCTTGATCACTAGTCTTCGGTGGAGGTAGGTTATGTTTTTACGATATTCGTAGTGAACTCTTAATAGTGAATGATATGTATTGGTGGTATTGTAAACCTGTCATATGTTTTATTTGTATGCTTGCATGAATATGATTATGTGATTTTGATAAAACAAGCATGATGAAAACTATTGAATCCCAATCTTAAAAGAAACTTTATATACCTTATTAATTGATGATGCCTTGGTATGAGAGAAGGCTTGATGAATTAAAGTAATGGGATTGATGGTGCCTTGGTATAGAGAAGGCTTGATGAATTGACAGAATGAGATTAGTGGATCGGAGTGTCACGTTCCGACACATAGTATTAGTGGATCGGAGTGTCACGTTCCAACACATAGTATTAGTAGATCGGAGTGTCACGTTCCGACACATAGTATTAGTGGGACGGGTGTCACGAACCGACACGTAGATTTAGGGGATCGGAGTGTCACGTACCGACACATATAGGGGATCGGGTGTCACGAACCGACACGTAGAATTAGGGGATCGGAGTGTCACGTACCGACACATAGTGGTAGGGGATCGGAGTGTCACGTACCGACACAAGAGGAAGAAAGATAATGAATCTGGAATTATGATAAATATACTCAATCTAATAAACTTAATTCCCAAATGAGTATGGTATTGAGGCTTGAGCCCTCATGGATGAACTTGATGGTACTTTGTTGATTATATAGTATTGTTGTTGCTACATGTTGAGTTTATAGTTTGTTTTATAATATTACTTGATATATATTATCTTCTATTTTGAGTTGGCCGATGATATCTACTCAGTACTTGTGTTGTACTGACCCCCTACTTTAATGTTTTCTTCTTTGTTATTTGTGGAATGCAGCAAACGTTCCGTCAACTTCAACTCAACAGTAGATCTAGCCAGTCTTCACTACCTTCGGAAATTCAGGGTGAGCTAATGCGTCTAGCTTGGACTGGATCTTCTTCTTCAAGTCTTGATGCCTTGAACTTCCGGCATGGACTAGCTTTTATTTGTTTTAGCTTCTTAGACGTTTTTAGTTTAGTAATTGAGGATAGATGTTCTTGTGATGATGACTTCCAGATTTTGGGATAATACTAATAGTTTTGAATGTTTATTAATGAGTTAAGTCTTCCGCATTATTTTCTGTTGATATATATCTTGAAATGTTAAGGTTTAGATGGGTTGGTTCGCTCACATAGGAGGGTAAATGTGGGTGCCAGTCGCGTCCCCGATTTGGGTCGTGACAATAACAAATTCTATTAAATCAATTTAACAAAATAATTAAAATAACAAAAGATGCAAAATGTTACTAATTAAACTTTAGAGTGGTTTGGCAAATATTTTCCACTAAGCACGTGAACATTCATCATCACACAAAAATTGCAAGGGTAACAACAAATTGTAACGACCTGTTTAGTCGTTTGAGCAGCAGATTTTTAATTCTGGAAAAACTGGGCCATACTACGGACACCACGACGGACCGTCGTAGGCACGACGGCCCGTCGAGGGTGAATCGTTGCATCATACTTGGAATTCTGAAATCGGGTACTGAAAATCGACTCTCTGTAAATTGTGACGGACCTGCAGGACGTGCCGTCACATCCACGACGAACCGTCGTGAGTTTCCGTTGCAAAACACTTCAACGTTTGAGAATTTGGTTCGAGAAACGAGTTTCTGACCGCCATGACGGACGTGCAGGACGGACCGTCACAAGCGTGACGGACCGTCATAGTGTCCGTGGTGACGAGGGGAACCTGGGGAGGTGCGACGACCACCGTGATGGACCGTCGCAGTCACGACGGCCCGTCACAGGTCACGCAATCCCAGGCGGTTTAGGATTTCTCCACACGTTTTAAGGGTCGTTTTTGACTATTCTTTCCTTAATTATAAAGATTGAGGGGTAACATGAATAAGTCTAATTACTTAAGGGTTAAAAGGGGTAACCTTAAGTTAATTAGGGGGTTTATTTGTCCTCTTTTAGTCTTAATTATATGATTAATTAGGGTAAAAGAAAGAGGGTTTGAACATAAGAAAACAAAAGAGAAAAAAAGGGAGAAACGAATTGAGAGAGAGCAGATCGATCGAATTGGTTGAGGAGAATAGCAAGCTTGGGAATTTCTTGTGGATTCCAATTCTTCGGTGGAGGTAGGTTATGTTTATATTACGATATTCGTAGTGAACTCTTGATAGTGAATAATATGTGTTGATGATATTGTAAACCTGTCTATATGCTTATTGTATGCTTGTATGAATATGATTATGTGATGTTGAAAAACAAGCATGATGAAAACCATTGAATCCCAATCTTGAAAGAAACTTTAATCTATGATATTAATGATAATGCCTTGGTATAAAGGAAGGCTTGATGAATTAAAGTGATTGGGATTGATGATGCCTTGGTTAGAGAAGGCTTGATGAACGGATATAATGAGATTAGTGGATCGGAGTGTCACGTTCCGACACATAGAATTAGTGGATCGGAGTGTCACGTTCCGACACATAGTATTAGTGGGACGGGTGTCACGAACCGACACGTAGATATAGGGGATCGGAGTGTCACGTACCGACACATGTAGGGGATCGGAGTGTCACGTTCCGACGCATATAGGGGATCGGAGTGTCACGTTCCGACACAATAGGGGGATCGGAGTGTCACGTTCCGACACATAGTGGTAGGGGATCGGAGTGTCACGTACCGACACAAGAGGAAGAAAGATAATGAATCTCGAAAGATGATAATATATTCAACATAATGAACTTAATTCCCAAATGAGTATGGTAATGAGGCTTGAGCCCTCATGAATGAACTTGATGGTGTTATTGATGATTATGATACTTGTTGTTGCTACATGTTGAGTTTATAGTTGATTTATAATATTATTTGATATATATTGTTCCCTATTTTGAGTTAACCGATGATATCTACTCAGTACGTTGTGGTTGTACTGACCCCCTACTTTTATGTTTTTCTTTTGTTATTTGTGTTATGCAGCAAACGTTCCGTCAACTTCGACTCAGCAGTAGATCAAGCCGTCTTCACTCCATCGGAAATTCAGGGTGAGCTAATGCGTCTAGCTTGGACTGGGTCTCCTTCTTCAAGTCTTGATGCCTTGAACTTCCGGCATGGACCAGTTTTTAATTGTTTTTAGCTTTTAGACATTCTTAGATTAGTAGTTTGAGATAGATGTTCTTGTGGTGATGACTTCCAGATTTTGGGAATATTAATAATAGTTTTGAGTTGTTTTTTCTTATTAATGAGTTTAAGTTTTCCGCATTATTTTCTGTTGAAATCTTGAAATGTTAGGTTTAGATGGGTTGGTTCGCTCACATCGGAGGGTAAATGTGGGTGCCAGTCGCGTCCCCGATTTGGGTCGTGACGACTTGGTATCAGAGCATTAGGTTCATTGGTCTCATCACACAAGAACAGGTCTAGTAGAGTCTTAAGGAACGGTAGGGGGACGCCTTTACTTTTCCTTGAGAGGCTATAAGACTTTAGGAAAATTCCATTCTTTCATTCTTTCTTTCGTGCTACTACTTGAGTCCAATTGGTATCTAGGTGATACAAATTGGTATCTGACCATCTTCATTCTATTTCGCAGATGGTTAGAACTAGAGCAACGACCGCACCAACAGCGACAACGGAAAGACAGGAAACTACTGAGCCAGCCACTGGGGCGGTGGCTCGAGGAAGAACAACGGCAAGAGGCCGTGGGAGAGGTCGTGGGAGGACGTCCTCTAGAGAAGAGGACGAGCCCTAGCCCATCTGATGCTAGGGCGGTGACTCCTCCACCGACTGAGGAGGTAGTTAGAGAGGGTGAGGAAGGGGAACTGAACAAGGGCAGAATGAGGAAATGCCACCCCAACCTACCCCAGAGATGATCAAACCAAGTACTTGCTTATCTTAGCGGGTTGTCTGATCAGGGTCAAGCACCTCCAGTGGTTTCTGCACCAACACCTCCGGTTTCAGAGATACGACATGCGGCTACTATGGCTCCCCGCATGGATGCAACATTGGGGAATAGGCACATTTCCACGTCTGACTACTGGGCCTATTATGACAAACGATCAACACGAACTTTTCAGTAAGTTCTTGAAATTGAAACCCCCAGTCTTCAAGGGTGCAGAATCTGAGGATGCTTATGATTTTCTGGTTGATTGTCATGAGCTACTACACAAGATGGGGATAGTAGAGAGGTTTGGTGTCGAGTTCGTGAGCTATCAGTTCCAAGGGAACGCCAAAATGTTGGTGGCGTTCACATGTGAGTGTCAACCAACAGAGGCACCACCTATGACTTGGGAATCATTCTCTACCTTATTTATGGAGAAATATATCCCAAGGACTTTGAGAGATAGAAAGAGGGATGAGTTCTTGAGTCTTGAACAGGGAAGGATGACAGTAAACGCGTATGAGGCTAAATTTCGCGCGCTATCCAGATATGCCACGCAACTTTGTTTCAGTCCACAAGAACGGATCCGCCGTTTTGTGAAGGGGTTGAGGTCAGAATTGCGGATTTCAGCCTTACAGATAGCGGCAACGGCAACATCCTTCCAAGAGGTGGTAGACTTTGTGATTGAGGTGGAAGGAGTGAAACCAGATGACTTCACCACGACATCGACATCAAAGAGGTTTCGTAGGGGAGGTGAGTATAATGGTTCTTATTCTAGAGGACAGAACTCTGGAGGTCACTCAAATCGACCAATACAGTCTTCACTACAGACTGTAGTTGGGGGTCCACCTCAGAACGGTCAACACTACTCCGAGAGACCCATGCCTGACTCCAGAGAGTGCTATGGATGTGGGAGATTGGACATATTAGGAGGAATTGTCCAAAACAGAGTTACAGAGCCCCAATGGCTAGAGTAAGAGGTGGTAATGGTAGAGGTCGTTATTCTGGAGGGCGTGGTGGCCGAGGTAATGGTGGTCACCAAAACGGCAGAGGTGAAGGGCAAAACGGAGCCACTACTACACAACATGGTAGGGGCAACGGACAGACAAATGATAGGGCCCATTGTTATGCTTTCCCTGGGAGGTCTGAAGCGGAGGCGTCTGATGCTGTTATCACAGGTAATCTCTTGGTTTGTGATTGCATGGCATCTGTATTATTTGACCCTGGCTCCACGTTTTCATATGTATCTTCCTCATTTGCTAATGGCCTAAATTTACATTGTGAATTACTTGACATACCTATTCGTGTTTCTACTCCGGTGGGTGAGTCTGTGATAGTCGAAAAAGTGTATAGGTCTTGTTTGGTAAATTTTGTGGGGAGCAACACTATGTAGATTTGGTTATTTTAGAAATGGGTGACTTTGATGTAATTCTGGGTATGACTTGGCTTTCTCCAAACTTTGCGATTTTGGATTGTAATGCTAAAACAGTGACGTTAGCCAAGCCTCTGGGCAGATCAGATCAGTTAGTATGGGAGGGTGACTACACTCCCAATCCGGTGCGTATCATCTCCTTTATTCGTGCTCAGAAGATGGTTAGTAAGGGTTGTCTAGCTTCTTGGCACATCTAAGGATGACACTACTCAAGTACCATCGATTGAGTCAGTTTCGGTAGTCTGTGAGTTTTTGGATGTGTTCCCTGCAGATCTTCCCGGTATGCCACCAGATAGGGATATAGACTTCTGCATTGATTTGGAACCCGGTACTCGCCCCATTTCTATACCCCCTTATAGAATGGCTCCGCGGAGTTAAGAGAATTAAAGGCTCAACTTCAAGAGTTGTTGAGCAAAGGCTTCATTAGACCAAGTGCATCTCCTTGGGGTGCTCCGGTCTTGTTTGTAAAGAAGAAGGATGGGAGTTTCCGAATGTGCATAGATTACCGACAGTTGAACAAGGTAACTATTAAGAACAAGTACCCCATTCCTCGCATTGATGACTTGTTCGATCAGTTACAAGGTGCTTGTGTCTTCTCAAAAATTGACTTGAGATCCGGTTATCACCAATTGAAAATACGAGCAACGGATGTTCCAAAGACTGCTTTTCGAACTAGGTATGGGCATTATGAATTTGTGGTAATGTCATTTGGTCTTACTAATGCCCCTGCTGCCTTCATGAGCTTGATGAACGGGATTTTCAAGCCATATTTGGATCTCTTTGTGATCGTGTTTATTGATGATATACTGATATACTCCAAGAGTAAGAAGGAACATGAAGAACATTTGAGAATGGTGTTAGAGTTGTTGAGAAAGAAGAAGCTCTATGCGAAATTCTCTAAGTGTGAGTTTTGGTTAGATTCAGTGTCCTTCTTGGGACACGTGGTTTCTAAGGATGGAGTGATGGTGGATCCATCTAAGATTGAGACAGTAAAGAATTGGGTAAGACCTACAACGTGTCAGAAATAAGGAGTTTTTGTGGGGTTAGCTAGCTACTACCGCCGATTCGTCAAGGGATTCTCTTCCATTGCTTCCCAATTGACGAACTTGACTAAGCAAAACGTCCCATTTGTATGGACGGATGAGTGTGAGGAGAGCTTTCAGAAGCTTAAGACTTTGTTGACTACCGCACCTATTCTTACCTTGCCAATAGAGGGTAAAAACTTCATTGTTTATTGTGACGCATCCTATTCTGGGTGGGTGCAGTACTAATGCAAGAGAAGAATGTGATTGCTTATGCTTCGAGGCAATTAAAGGTGCATGAACGTAACTACCCAACTCATGACTTGGAATTGGCCGCGGTAGTATTTGCACTAAAGCAATGGAAGACTACTTGTATGGGGTTAAATGTGAAGTCTACACGGACCATCGTAGCCTACAGTATGTATTCACTCAGAAAGACTTGAACTTGAGACAGAGGAGATGGATGGAACTACTGAAGGACTACGACATCACTATCTTTATCATCCGGGAAAAGCAAATGTTGTGGCAGATGCTTTGAGTAGGAAGGCCGGAAGCATGGGAAGTCTAGCCCATTGCAAGCTTCTAGACGCCCATTGGCTAGAGAAGTGCAGATTTTGGCTAATGACCTTATGAGGTTAGAAATAAACGAGAAGGGAGGATTGTTAGCTTGTGTAGAGGCAAAATCCTCTTTTCTTGATCAGATTAAGGGGAAACAGTGTGATGATGAGAAACTAAGGCGAATTCGAGATAAAGTGTTGCAAGGAGAGGCTAAGGAAGCAATAATCGATGGGGAAGGTGTTTTGAGGATCAAGGGAAGAGTATGTGTACCCCGCATCGATGATTTGATCACCACTATTCTTACAGAAGCTCATAGTTCCGGATATTCTATACATCCTGGTGCAACCAAGATGTATCGCGACCTAAAGCAACACTTCTGGTGGAGCAGAATGAAGCGAGACATTGTTGAGTTTGTGGCCAAATGTCCAAATTGTCAACAAGTAAAGTATGAACACCAGAGGCCCGGAGGGACACTTCAGAGAATGCCCATTCCTGAATGGAAGTGGGAGAGAATCGCGATGGACTTCGTGGTTGGTCTTCCAAAGACATTGGGTAAGTATGACTCCATTTGGGTGATTGTTGATAGGTTAACTAAGTCTGCTCATTTTATTCCGGTCAAGGTGACTTACAATGCAGAGAAGTTAGCTAAAATCTACATCTCAGAAATCGTTCGACTGCATGGAGTTCCACTCTCCATTATATCAGATAGAGGTACGCAGTTTACTTCTAAGTTTTGGAGAACGTTGCATGCTGAATTAGGTACTAGGTTAGACCTTAGTACTGCATTTCATCCTCAGACAGATGGTCAGTCTGAGCGAACGATTCAAGTTTTGGAGGATATGCTTCGTGCATGTGTGATAGAGTTTGGTGGCCATTGGGATAGCTTCTTACCGTTGGCAGAGTTTTCATACAATAATAGCTATCACTCCAGTATTGATATGGCTCCATTTGAAGCATTGTATGGGAGGAGGTGTAGATCTCCCATTGGTTGGTTTGACGCCTTTGAAGTTAGACCTTGGGGGACTGATCTGTTGAGAGATTCTATGGAGAAGGTAAAAGCTATTCAAGAAAAGCTTTTGGCGGCTCAAAGTAGACAAAAGGAGTATGCAGACCGAAAGGTTAGAGACTTGGAGTTCATGGAGGGAGAACAAGTTTTGTTGAAGGTTTCACCCATGAAAGGGGTGATGCGGTTCGGAAAAAGAGGTAAGTTAAGTCCAAGGTACATTGGACCATTTGAAGTGCTTAAGAGAATAGGGGAGGTGGCTTATGAATTAACCTTGCCCCCAGGGCTGTCCGGAGTACATCCGGTGTTCCATGTATCCATGTTGAAGAGATACCACGGAGATGGAAACTACATTATCCGTTGGGATTCAGTTTTGTTGGATGAGAACTTGACTTATGAAGAGAACCGGTTGCTATATTAGATAGAGAAGTTCGCAAACTGAGGTCGAGAGAGATTGCATCCATCAAAGTGCAATGGAAGAATCGACCGGTTGAAGAGGCTACTTGGGAGAAGGAGGCAGATATGCAAGAAAAATACCCACATCTGTTTACAGATTCAGGTACTCCTTTTCGCCACTGTTTTCCTCCTTTGATCGTTCGGGGACGAACGATGGGTAAATTGGTATCTATTGTAACGACCTGTTTAGTCGTTGAGCAGCAGATTTTTAATTCTGGAAAAACTGGGCCATACTACGGACACCACGACGGACCGTCGTAGGCACGACGGCCCGTCGAGGGTGAATCGTTGCATCATACTTGGAATTCTGAAATCGGTAATGGGTACTGAAAATCGACTCTCTGTAAATTGTGACGGACCTGCAGGACGTGCCGTCACATCCACGACGAACCGTCGTGAGTTTCCGTTGCAAAACACTTCAACGTTTGAGAATTTGGTTCGAGAGAAACGAGTTTCTGACCGCATGACGGACGTGCAGGACGGACCGTCACAAGCGTGACGGACCGTCATAGTGTCCGTGGTGACGAGGGGAACCTGGGGAGGTGCGACGACCACCGTGACGGACCGTCGCAGTCACGACGGCCCGTCACAGGTCACGCAATCCCAGGCGGTTTAGGATTTCTCCACACGTTTTAAGGGTCGTTTTTGACTATTCTTTCCTTAATTATAAAGATTGAGGGGGGTAACATGAATAAGTCTAATTACTTAAGGGTTAAAAGGGGTAACCTTAAGTTAATTAGGGGGTTTTTGTCCTCTTTTAGTCTTAATTATATGATTAATTAGGGTAAAAGAAAGAGGGTTTGAACATAAGAAAACAAAAGAGAAAAAAAGGGAGAAACGAATTGAGAGAGAGCAGATCGATCGAATTGTTGAGGAGAATAGCAAGCTTGGGAAATTTCTTGTGGATTCCAATTCTTCGGTGGAGGTAGGTAGGTTATGGTTTATATTACGATATTCGTAGTGAACTCTTGATAGTGAATAATATGTGTTGATGATATTGTAAACCTGTCTATATGCTTATTGTATGCTTGTATGAATATGATTATGTGATGTTGATAAAACAAGCATGATGAAAACCATTGAATCCCAAATCTTGAAAGAAACTTTAATCTATGATATTAATGATAATGCCTTGGTATAAAGGAAGGCTGATGAATAAATTAAAGTGATTGGGATTGATGATGCCTTGGTTAGAGAAGGCTTGATGAACGGATATAATGAGATTAGTGGATCGGAGTGTCACGTTCCGACACAGAATTAGTGGATCGGAGTGTCACGTTCCGACACATAGTATTAGTGGGACGGGTGTCACGAACCGACACGTAGATATAGGGGATCGGAGTGTCACGTACCGACATGTAGGGGATCGGAGTGTCACGTTCCGACGCATAGGGGATCGGAGTGTCACGTTCCGACACATATAGGGGATCGGAGTGTCACGTTCCGACACATAGTGGTAGGGGATCGGAGTGTCACGTACCGACACAAGAGGAAGAAAGATAATGAATCTCGAAAGATGATAATATATTCAACATAATGAACTTAATTCCCAAATGAGTATGGTAATGAGGCTTGAGCCCTCATGAATGAACTTGATGGTGTTATTGATGATTATGATACTTGTTGTTGCTACATGTTGAGTTTATAGTTGATTTATAATATTATTTGATATATATTGTTCCCTATTTTGAGTTAACCGATGATATCTACTCAGTACGTGTGGTTGTACTGACCCCCTACTTTTATGTTTTTCTTTTGTTATTTGTGTTATGCAGCAAACGTTCCGTCAACTTCGACCTCAGCAGTAGATCAAGCCGTCTTCACTCCATCGGAAATTCAGGGTGAGCTAATGCGTCTAGCTTGGACTGGGTCTCCTTCTTCAAGTCTTGATGCCTTGAACTTCCGGCATGGACCAGTTTTTTAATGTTTTAGCTTTTAGACATTCTTAGATTAGTAGTTTGAGATAGATGTTCTTGTGGTGATGACTTCCAGATTTTGGGAATATTAATAATAGTTTTGAGTTGTTTTTCTTTATTAATGAGTTTAAGTTTTCCGCATTATTTTCTGTTGAAATATCTTGAAATGTTAAGGTTTAGATGGGTTGGTTCGCTCACATCGGAGGGTAAATGTGGGTGCCAGTCGCGTCCCCGATTTGGGTCGTGACACAAATAATATCGTCAAATTTAGAGCTCAACGATAATTTTAAATAATAAAGTTAGAAGCAACATTGACCAACTATTAACCGTAGGATGCAACAAGCAATATTTATTATTACGGTAATAATAACTAATAAACTAAAAAAAAAGAAAGAAGATAAACTAATAATAACCAATCAACAGTGACTTAATTAAAAAGCAAAGGGCCATTACAAGATATGACTACTAGAAGGGCAACTAGAAGGGAATGAGGGTGGCAATGTTAGATCAAAGAGCTCCTCCTCAACCTCCTATTGACCCGTTTGTCTGAGAAAATGTAACAATCGCGGATTTAAGTCAGCTTACCAAGTATTGGCTTAAGTCGTGACAGCCCAAGCCAATAGAGAGTTGGTAGTCCCCGTGAACATGGTGCTTCAATATTATGTATCTTTGATATTTCGTGATCAAGGACATTATTTAAAATTTGAGTGTCTACGAATCGAAGCTAGTAAAGTAACACAATTAAGGGTTAGAGTCGTGTCCCAAAAGAGTGATAGTAAGAGTAGTAGCTACTTAGAAATCCGTTCTAAATAGTGATAGCTCAAGAGATTTTCGAATATTAAAACAGAACAAGTTTAATTTGTGACACCAAAGTGTCAAATATCAAGAAGGAATTTTTGTCACAAGTAGCAAAATAGAAAAAAAAAGAGGAGAAATCAAGTATTGGAGAGAGATCTTGGGGTGTGACCGCAATATATGTTGACACAAACTGATGGGTACATGCTTTTGATAGTAAAATTTGCAAGGTAATGGTGACTAGGCTAAGCTTTAGGTGAATGTAAATTCCCTCTCAGGCAACTTACCCCATATTAAATAGGTTCCTCTCGCACACCCACTCGTCTAAACTAACCAGCCTACGCCTTACCTACACACTAGCCATTCAATAGAGGGTGCTTGGATATGGGACTAGGTCTCAGTCTCTCGGGATGAACCTCTGTAACAACCCTAAAAATGGATATGCTAAGTAACACTTAATGTGTCTAGAATGCCAACGATTAGACCGAGTTCACACGGATTGATGCGCGTAGAACCATACCTCGGAACCCTTGCTACATTTAAGCAACCTAACTTGGAGACTTAGTTGAGCTTGGATAGGTTGGGTCTAACCATGTAGGGCTCTCGAATACGAAGATTTACTTGAAGGAGTCTTTATCGGACTTAAAAAGAAAAAATCTTAGGTTTGGAGAGTCTAGGGGTAAAATAGTCTTTTTCCAGGCTAAGGGTTGTATTGTAATTAACCTAAATATATAATTAATTATTTAATAATAACGTGGAGGGTCATTTTGGGGAGAGAGGTCCGAAATGGGCTCTTGAAGTGAAATCTGTTACACCCCGGGTTCAAACTTAGGTGGAAGCAATATTGTGTTTAATTTAAGTTGTTAAATTGATTTAATTAATTTATATTTATTATTTATTATCTTATTTAAAATAAAAGTAAATCAGATTTTTAATAATTAAATAAAAGCCTTTTTGACTAAATCCTAAACTAGACTCCCAATCCTAAGAGAACTCTTCTCACCCACACTCATCTCTCTCTCTCACGTCTCTATTACACTCACTCAAAATTTTCTCTGCGATATACCTTCAAAAAACAGTAGGTAAAGCAAAGTTCTTCACACTTGAAGAACTCACAACGAAAATATAAGAAAACAAACGAAATCAATCACGTAGGCAAAGAGAAGTTTGTCGGTCGAGTTGGTGTTGACTTTAAGGGGATTTGGACGTGATTTTTGGAGAAGATTTTAGGAAGAAAGTCGAGGTTTGAACGTCATAGAATGTATGGATTTTCTTACTCTTGGTACCTTTCCCAAGAGACCCTTAAGGCTCAAATGAATTTACTCAAAAACTAGTGTTGTTCTCGTTCTTGTCGAACTCCTTGTCCCTAGTATCCCTTTGATCTCAATGTGAAATAGGTTAGAGATCATGTCTTTGATATGTTTTCTGCTAGTTTAAGTATGAAGTTTGATTTTCGTGATATGTGTTTCTTGATTATGTGTTTGGAATTGTAAGCATGTTAAGTTATGTCAACCGAAAGTATTTGAAAAATGATATGTTTTATGGTTGAATTTTATGTGTGAATAATTGTGTAAATCATGAGGTGTAAAATGGTGTAATGTTTCTGGATGAAATGGTAATTCTTGGCTGAATATAATCATAAAAAGATAACACTTAAATATGCACCAAATGATCCACGAAATGCCTTAAGAATTAACGTATGAATGATGATAAAAAGAAGCTGAAATTAGTGAACAAATTTCCAGCATTTGGTAGTAAATGCAATAAAAAATGAATGTAAAATAAGTGAGATCACTAAGTATTGAAACCAAGACATCATTACATGAAAGCTACAAAAAAAAATCAACAAAAGATTAAGACAAAAATGGATTGAAAAAGATTAAATTTCTAGCCTGCTGGAAATTGTAGTCTCAGCCAACTTTTACAAAAAATTAGCTTTGTTTAAATTTTTTTTAAAATTTTAGGTCATTGGGGATTTAACCCATGACATCACTTAATGAAAATTTCATAAAAAATTTCGTGAGAAAAATGCAAGGATAAATAGATGTGGTGAGTGGGGATTGAACCCACAACCTCTTGAATGGATGAGAGAGTTAGGAGAAAAATAAAGGAGAAAATAAATGTGGAAGTGCGGATTGAACCCACAACATCTTGGATAGGTGAGAATGTTAAAATATAAATTTATAGAAAAATAATATGATTGTGGGGGATTGAATCCACAACCTCCTTGACCTAAACGAAAAGAAAAGGAGAAAAAGCGTGGAAATATTAAAAGGTTGATGGGGATCGAACTAGGGTCCCCCAAATATGAAAAATGTGATTATCAAGTTTAAAATAAGATTAAGTGTTGTCCAAGGGATTTAAAATTGGGTTCCTTGTCCAATTCCGTATTGACACATAAGTCATATGTAAGTAAATATTTAATGAATGCTGTCTTTAAAGATCGAAACCAAAATCTAGGCATATCTACAAGATGCATAAGTCTTGTACCACATAATCTTGGGTAAATATGAATCACTTAGACAAACTGTGAATGAATCCCCATTGCTTGTATATATAGACTCATAAGTCTAGCATACGTTTAAAAGTACGTGAACCTAAGATGTATGTGATGATATGTTGTAACTTCAAAAGGGTTAAGTAAGAGTGTGAAAACACACTAAATGGCCAAGTGCATTGGCGTATGATGAAATGAACAACGAAATGATGAAATGAACAAAGAAGTGATGAAATGAACAATGAAATGATGAAACCCTAGAGGGGTTAAGTAAGAGTGTGAAACACACTAAATGGCCAAATGCATTGACATATGATGAATGAACATTCACGTAAAATGGGTTGAGTAATTATGAAGAGAAAATGTGCTAATATTAATGAATGTGGTGACAAAATAATATGAGGCTAATGTAAAAGATGAGAGCAATCTTAAATGAGCCTAAGTATATGTTACCAAAACTTACTCACCTATGAGAGTGTAAAGTTAATGAAGAGATCACTCTCTATGAACACTTTAATGAAAGTATTGAGATTAACACACTTAATACTAATGATGAGATGAGAAATCATCTATTGAGTTATGTTGTCCTCATACTAGAAGCCAACTTCCATGACATATGAGTTGAATGTAATGGAACTTTATACTGAGTACCGATAGATTAGCTATGAGCGGTGAAGACTTCTTTCGGGAAGGGAGGAGGTTCACGTAACTCTCATGAGATGAGACTATCCGGCATGCCGCGTATAGGTCTCCTTTTATCTCCTAGTCTTCGAACCTGTACTGCCAAATATAGGGATCTGGCGGGGTTCAATTCCCATGTACGTTAGCATGTTTTGGGTCACTTTGGCCGGTGATTTCACCTCTTTTCGGTACGGGGTTTCATGACACTGGATTTCATGATGCTCAGATGATCTATGTCGGTTAAAATTAAAGTTCCCCATGAATGAATTAGTCCAGCCTTAAATGATGCACATAATGAAATGAATGATACCAAAGGTGTTAGGATAGGATAATCAAGAGGTGAGCTAGACTTAAGTAATGACACTTGGTCATTCTTGATCATTGCACAACGAACTCGATGAAAGTCTTAAAGTACATCCTAGGTATAGTTGGTGTTTACACTAGCCTATGAATGAAATGAAATAAAGTACGTACGAATGAATGAAACAGACTTTGTGTTTGCTAAAGAAGTCTCCCTAGTTGAGGTCCCATATGTTGAACCCTCATTTTTGGGAAGTCTTGATGTCAAGTCCATGATTCCAAGGTCTCATGGCATATGAACAAATGCTATGAAAAATGTTATAAGCTATATGCAATATGTTATGTGTTATGTACAAGATGTTATGTGCTGTGTGCAATATGATAAGGATGATGATGCATGTTACTTTCATGGCATGTCTTTGCTAATCCAAATTAGGAAAGCTCACTCACTTTCCTAATCCAAATTTGGAAAGCTCACTAACTTTCCTAATCCCAATTTGGCAAGTCCACTTACTTGACTTTCCATAATCATGTTATTAGGAAAGAGCTGTTCTTAATCATGCATGTCCTTGGTGTGTGCTTGAATATACCAATACTTAGTACAAGTGTGTACTAATCCCATACAACTCTATAATTTTAGGTGCAGGCACAGGTGGACGCTAGAGCTACAGATTGACACTGAAACTATTCGGACGTGGAGCATTCATCCGGACTTGGTAGGCCCTCATGATTTCGAGGATGCTGCCCCATTATAGTCTAGATTTTTTATAGTATTGAGCTAGCGGAGTATGTTCCACTAGCGTTTCTTTCCTCTTTTGTTCAGACATTGTATTGGTGCCATTTTGGCAAGTATACATTTAATACTATATTAAACTACTGTTTTCATTAGATGATCTTAATATTAAATGGTTGATGGTGAACAATGGTAAATATAATAGAATGATTAGTATGTATTTAAGAAATAAAAATTTTCAAATTTTCAGCTAAAATCAACCTAGACAAAGTAAGAATGACGTAAGTAGGCTTGTCTACGACCTCTGAGAGGTCAACGGCGCCAGTCTCGTCTAGGGTCTAGACTCCTGTGTGACAACATCATGTAGACGCACTCCTTAGGCCATTAGTCTAGTGGTCTTGGTTTCGTGACCTCCCTATCGGGCAAGCCAAAAACACATGGGTGATTTTGTACTTTCAACTACCCTAGTGAACCTTTCTTAGAGATATTACAACTTGACAAGAAACCTAATTTAATACTTTCGACATTCAAAAGATATTAACGAGGACATAGTGATTTTAATCTAGTTGAGGTATTAGGTTCATAATAAATAATTTCGTTAATAATGTGCATTTAAAATTAATTTGAGGTCAAAATTGACATGACACATAATTTCAACTTACGACCAAAAACCCTCCCAAAATCTGTTAGGAAAATAATCGACGATCTTTGCATGCATATATTATCCTCACACTTAAGGACGAAATAACAAGGATAATACCAACTTTTGTGTAGCAAAATCAGTCGGTTCATGCTTCACAAAACATTATAAACATATACTAAATTAGTATCTTACAAGGATTGGGTTTACACACCCAAAAAGATAAAAACGTATAGTCATACTTAAGTTACAACCCACGGAGACATGACCAAATATGCCCTCAAAATTTAATGTAAATATGCAACACATAGATTGTGTACAAGTCCCATGGTTTATACAAAATATAGATGGCTTTATGCAAATGTGATCTTCCTTAAGGCTCTCAAAACTTATCCAATGACCACCTTCATGCATCCTCTCGAACATTTCCTATGATAGAAATAACTATCGCTAAGCATATAGCATAGTGGTGCAAAAATTAAGATCAAGCGCCCTAAGATTCACGAAGTTATCATTCTCAAGTCAAGGACAACAAAACTTAAACAGAATAAGTAAATTAAGTAAACAATATACAAAGAGTATCAAATTATATATTTAAAGTTCCAAATGTCAATAATGCTCATAGCACCATTTTCCAAGAGGTTCAATAACAAGACTCGCCGATATATATATCATGTCTTCACACAAAGCATGAGCAGGTATCAAGAAGGGTCGACGACCTGCATCAAGAAGGTCCAAATCCCAATAATCAAGAGACCAAATAACCATATTAAAAGTGGCTTTCTAGTTCATACTTAAAATGGACAACTCAGATACTTAAAGCGAACTAAAAATCCTGTGTCAAGATGGCAAATGATACAAATAAAGAGGTATACCAATACTGACAAAGTCACAGCCAAAATAAGAAAGGTCCCGACAAGAGTGCCAAGTGATCAAACAATCCATACAAGTAGGCGAGTTACACAAGAGTCTTTAACATCTTAAACGACAACAACACGATAATGCAAAGTGAAAAGAGGTAACCAAGGTACCAAGATAACTTTAAGATATACCAGAAGATAAAAATAGTACAATCACAAGTTTATGCAGAAACCTCAATGCTTTAGCAAAGAAACAGTCTAACACGATTTCAATACTTCAAACCATAGACCAACCAATCTATGAAGGTCCTCAACTTGTTCACGAGTATATACAACCTTAAAAATACAATTAGATAACTTAATTAATACCTAGTATATCTATAATGTTGAAGTAAAATAAGTTTTTCATCACAAGTATGCTTAGCCTTTACAAATATGACTATGCTCCCAGAACAGTGATTCTGGCCAGCCTAATATGTCATTTCGCAACTTAGATTCGAAAAGGAAATCAACATAACTGGACTTTATAACCCTCATGAATGATGTAGGTACATCTCTTTAGCTTTCAAATAATCAATTATCACTGCAAAATAAGTTTTGTTAAAAAAAGATATAATCAAAATATTAACAATTGAACATACAAAATTTCTAATTCCAAAAGCTTGATAAACTTGTCTTATGTTGCGTACCATATTCCGAATCCATAGTAGCAAAACTAGAGTTCTCCATACACATAAGAGGGTTAGAATTACGAATTATATTTCCAATATAGTAAAATAAGTTCTATATGACAAGATATGCTTAAAATACAAATTTTTCATAACTTACCAAAAAGAAGTGTGTGTCTCGAATTCTAGCAAAAAGAACCTATTTTTCTTCTCTTGATTTTAAATAAAAACTTGTTAGATAATGTCCTAAGATTTCTATTCTTCAAGTTAGACGAAAATCCCAAGAGGAGGTGTGAAAAATATAGCTTCACAAATGATCCGCATCACATAGACATATTTCACCAAAAAGGGTTGCCAAAACAAATAATGGCTGCCCTAAAAGCATACATATACACCTATATTTATATACCTTATACTCACCCTTTCAATGTATATGTAAATATAATTAAAAAATTATGCAAATACCCCCATACAATACCTTAATTACACTAATAGTTTTGTTAAGCAAGGTTGTAAGTATCACAAAATTTCAAGTCCCAAAACGAGAATAAAACATATTATAGTAATTAAGCAATGCTGTATAGACATGCGAATCTTGGTCTAGTATTTTAGGGGTCTTAAAAATACAAGCTTATTAATTAAACCACAACTACTAGGTGAAATCACCATTAAAATGCATCTAATCCTATAAGCAAGCAAGACCTAACAATAATATCAATACAAATTTGCTAAATCACACCCGAAGAATGGAGGTTTTTATCCACACACCAAGCAATAATAAAATATACTTGAGATTATAAAGGAATCAAATGGGTATAATAGATTAAACCTTAAACTGGCAAAGGAAGGTAAATGGAGAAGACCCACTTCCAAGAATGGAAGAAGAACTTCCTTTTTCAAGCTTCCTTAAAACCTTCTCCATACTTGAGAGAAAACATAAGAAAAAAGTTTATAAATTAAAATATTAAGTGTCTAATGTTTCACTCTCTAAAATGCTCTCCCAAAAAATTCCTTTAAATAATAAAAGAGTTTAGTATTTATATGCTTCAGATTTAGTGCTGGTGCATCCATTCGGCATGTTTAGTCATGTACCGCCGAGTAATTTGATGATTCTCCCTTTCTCTAGTTCGTCGCCATTTGTGACTTGCCTTTATAATCATGCATGATGTATCATTGAGGGAATAACTCTACTTCGCAGAACTATTTGGCGAAGCGCCAATTGCTTCTGTTTGCCGTCCTTTGATCCACTTTTTTCAGGGCTCACTTGTTGTAACAGAAGGGAAACTCTTCTATACGGCGTATCGCCAAATGTGATTTGTCATGCACACTTTGCATATTCAACTTTTTTATTTTGTTTTTCACCTAAGTATCCATGCTTCTACCAAATTCATAAATACCTGAAACCTATAAGTTTTTATTAGATATCGAGATAAAATACATAATCAAGGACACTTTTTTCATTAAAATAAGGCCTTATATGAGTCCAATTTGAGGACTCATAAACACCCCTAACTTAAATTTTTGCTTCTCCTAAAGTAAAACTTCATTTTAGCAGTTCAAATAGGATGTCTCAAATAGTGCTACACAAAGACTCAATCGTGAATGTACACAACAAGACTCGAGTTACTCATGCATAGTTCAATTGTATACTCAAAGATTCAAGTTATGGCACACCATTACCAAAGATTCTAGAGCTTACAATATTTGCTACTAGTGCAAGTTGAATCTCAACAAAAATATTTACATGCCCTGACACAAAGAATGATTTAATTTTCACACACTTAGATTTATCAATTTTAGGATCAGAAATCTGATGCAACGCTCACACTAACAAATAGGGAACAAAATACATATTTTCACCCATACGTTTGCCCTTAGTTTCTAATTGACCTTAATTATGGTTCGCTCAAGATCAAAAAGGTCTTCCGAAGGCTTGTAATGGGGCTGAGTGCAAAGCTATGGTCATTTGGGCTCAGTGACTTTTCTCCAATGAGATGTGATTTCTTTAAGATATACCCTATTAATTCCTCAATCCTTAGTCAAGTGCTTCTAGGTCATCTTTTATTTCCCTTCATGAATTGCTTTGAAACCATTTTTTTTTTCATTTCGTGCTTTTATTTCACAACTTTACTTTTATTTTTCTTTTTCATTTCTCTCTCTTTCTTTTTATTCTTTTTTTTCTATGGAGGGCTTCCATTTCTCTACAATGACATGGGTTTTCAATACTTCTATTGCACTTCTTGACTTCTTATTTCCCTTTTCGCCACACCCTCGACTTAGGATTTTGGCCTATCTTGGCTTTTTTCTTATATCACATCTCAAAAAGAACTATAGGTAGTGGATAACATAAGGTTTAAGTTTCATCAAGGCTTTTCCAAGGAAGAAGAAAGGCTCAAAGGGTGTTCAAAAGAGTTCCACACACTCACGGGTAAGCCACAAAAGAGGTATATGTCAAAGTTGACTTACCCTCTTAAGAATTGCCTAAGATTATGTTAGGAGGATACCTTTCTAAATCAATCATAAGGCAAATTCTAGGTTTATTAGTGCAAGGTTCAAGGTAAGTTCATCACACAAGCTAGTGTCACTTAAGTGAAACAAGACAACACACTTTCGCTAGTGTGCAATGGTCATTACAAAAGGATCAGTTCGATAATTGGCTAATCACAACGAGATGCAAAGAGTTCACATATTGCCTATGTAACTTCATTGGTTCCTGTTGTAGCCGCACATTCGTGTTTGTTTGATTGATATCACTTTTTCAAGTCATCGGCATTGATCGAAACCAAGACATAAGTTTTTATAAGAACAACCACTTTCAACACAAGAGGTGGCGAAATTTTCGAAAGTGATTTTTTTTTGGAATGATCAAATTATTACGAAATTAGGACCCAAAAAGATCCATCAGCTCAAACATTTGTGAAATCAATTTTAAAAGTCAATATTTAAATTGAAAACCCAAACATATATCAAAACACATAAACATTAAGCATAATAAAATCAAAATCAAGTGATCCTCACCCTACCAAAAATAAAAAAATTTGTCCTCAACTTAAAATAATGACAATATCTATGATTTTGAGAAATATAAACAAAATGGAACAAGTGAAAATGAGATCTTGCTTATGCAACTTCTTTATCCGTCGGGGTATGAGTGCCCGAAGTGTCTACTCGAAACAAGACAACTGATCCTGAAGTGTTGCTACTCCGAGTTTCGCCACTGTTTTTCGCTTCCCTGGCCTTAGTAGTGACATTAGCTGGGATCATCCTTTTTATCTCATGATCTTCCCTAAAGGCATTTATGGATATAACAAACCCTTGTTCCCATGAAGGCATATTAGGGTCGACAGGGATTCTTCATTTGGCCCTGGCTTCCTTGGTGTAATTTCTATGTCTGGCTAGCTCTGCTCTCCTTTTCTTGTCTCTAAACTCTCGTTCTCTAATGTGCCTAGGTGGATCATTTCTCCCTGCGACATTTGGTCTAGCCATTTGCAAAAACTTTGATAACAAGTTAGGCTGTAATTTAATAGGGTGCTAGGGAGGTTCCAACTGTAGAGTTACTTCACAAAACTAATTTGCAAAGCATTGATTCTATTAGGGTCTTCATTAAAGAGATGCATATATGATGAAAGGGTGCAGACAAAGGGCGAATAATAAATCTTTCGGCGAATTGCCGAGTGCAATTTGTAATTCGATTTGACCGTCGAAAGTTACAGATCAGCCAACACATAAGGAATTTAGTTAAAGGCAAAATATTTACGTTAGGAAAACCGCCGAGCAGTTCGGCGAGCTGCACTCAACTCGCCAAATCTCCCTATGTTTCTAATTTCATTCCATTCTTTGAAATTTGACCCTGGAACCCCCTATAATGCGACTCAAACCTTTTCAACATCAATTTTTAACAAAGAACTAGAGATTTCTTCCATCATAGCGCATAACAGTTTAGCTCAAAATACAGTCGAATGAGATTTTACCAGCGACACACATAATATTGTGCAATTATGGACAGTAAATTCTATCCCATCAATCCAGAGACTTAAATTTTTTTGGCACTATTAATCATTACCTAAATGAGTACAACTTTCGATAAAATAACTGCATTTTATTCCTAACTTTGGTGCTGAATTAAATTGTAATGGTCGGCTAGGCTGCAATGCAATCCAAATTTGAGCACAATTCGACACTTCAAATACTATAGAGTTAAAGAAATAAAACATGTAGAGTTCAAATTATTTCTAGTTGTAAGTGACTATTAACCACTAGATTTACACTTTTAGCAACTTACTTTTCTTTTGCTAAAGACCATTTACTTATAGTGTAATAATATCAATATCATTGTTACTGAATAACATGCTGGTACACAATGGTTAACATAATAGTCATAAGTTAAAGGAATACAACCTAAAATGATAAAACGATCATAACGTAGTCCAAAACCATATAAAACATTATCTAGATTTATTCTTACAACATTACGATTAATAACAAATCAAACCCACGTCTAAAAGAACAAACAGAAATACTAAGTTTCGCTGAATCTTTGGTATATATAGGACGTCATGCAACATCAAAGAACGACCACCATGGAAGTCTACTTTGCCAGTTCCTATCCCTTTAACTTCTTGTTTTGTACTATTTACCTAGTAGATCCACTTTGAAATAGATAAAACTCGATGAAACTTCACAAACGCTTGTCTATCTCGCCTCACCTAGTCGGGGATCCTGAATCTACAATCCATATAGGAGAAGATTCAGTTAGAAAGAGTGTGTTATAAAATATGTTTCATTTCTAGATGCATTTAGAAATGCTACCATTTTAAACACAGTTAATTCACAAATGAAGTTCCCCATCATTTGGTAATCGTAGCACCTCATTTTGCTCTTGTCTCTTTTCTTGAAAAAAAGTTCTCCTTTCTTCGAATTTCTCTTCTTTTTTCATAGAGGGTCCTTCTCCAATTTTTCTCTTTCCCATTTCTTTTCCAACTTTTCTTGCGCTTGATGTTTGGAGATTTTGTACCACTTGACTCTGCCAAAAAAGGGATTAGAAGCAGCTTTAGTAGCACCAAGGCGCTTATCTTCAAGTTCAATATGGCGTGCAACATTATAAAAAGTTTTGATGCTATCATTATGGGTCAAGTTAACCATCAAAATTCCCAATTATTCGGAAGACACTGAATCATTGCATGAACTTGTTAATCAATTGAAAGAAAATGGCCAACACTCTTGAGTTGAGCTATGATTTTTGACAACACCCTAAGGTGTTAATTGATATTCTGATCATGACGCTTTTTGTAAGTGTCAAGTTTGATAGTCAACTATCGTAGCTGGGTTACAGCGTGCCCCCATATGTTCCTCAAATATGTATCCACATAGCATGAGAAGTTGGGAATTTCGCACATTCATCATAAGGACATCAACTACAAAACTAAATATTATTTCTGTGTAGTGGAATTAGCTTTTTCCCAATCTTTGTGAGATTCAAGATCCCTTCTGTGTTATGCACTATTACCCTCTTCAGGTTCATACAAAACATGGTTTATACTTTCCAGAGAATTTTTCTCTTCTAGTACATATCATACTTTATGACTCCAGATGTCGTAATTGGCACCGTTAAGTTTTTCACCTTTGTTTAAGTCAACAATGATACTTTTCAATGTCATGTCTGTTATGAGATATAATTAGACAAGGTTTTTTAGTCAATTATTCATGTGACATACATATATAAGCAAATCAATTCTCATAAAGGTTTCACATTTAAATATAAAATTGAAAATGCACATAAACATCCATTCCTCGTATACTGATTAAATATTTAACTTCTTAATGTGCAAACTAATTTATTTTTGACTATGATCACAAAGATCTGCATGTCTAATAATCAAACACCATATGACATTGTGTAATAAGATAATAATACACTTTTCCAAAACAAATGAGGATAAAAATCAAATATTCGTATCAAAGAACAATCAAAGATGTTCACTATAAAGTTTTATAAATAAATAGTATGTTGTGAAGTTTACCCACTTAACTCCTATTTTTACTGTGGACACCCATCATTGTTCATTATCCCCAAATTATATCAATTTCATTCAGTTCGTTCTTCAAGTATTCTTACAAGGAATGATACAAACCATTTTATTTTTCCCTCTCTATAACTTGAATGTAACTTTCATTAAGCTTTTCAAATAAAGGTTTTGAGGAAGTCTATTAAACAGTCAACATCATCCATCTTCAAAGACCTAAACCCTCTTAGATCTTTTTATCTTTTCCTTTGAATGATCCTTTAATTCCTTAACAAATTTTGTCGCTCCTTCGTGACACCAATCCGTATGATTTTTCGCCCTCGAAAACATGTCTTACAGAGGATTGATCTTCTACCTCGCCTTTGCTCAACTTTGAGACCTCCCACTTGGAGTAATTTGAGTATGTTCACATTCAGCCATATCTAAAATGGAAACAAAACACAAATATGGTTAATACTATTTAATGGACAACATATTTCACAAATTTCTCATAAAGGACAAGCAACTACATAAGGAACATAAGGACTAAACGAATAAACAAGGCTAATAAGATCCAAAAATGGACATATATTCTTTTTTGAGTCCTAAATAGAACACAAATGTCATTCCAAAAAAAAAATCTCAAAAAAACCATTTGGTTTTTTTCTAGTCCAACATAAAAATAAATATTACTCATTTTAAAGTATGTTTTTGTATTATAATATATTTTCGTAAAGTTATAAACGAGAAAATTATAAATTATACACCCATATTCAAGATCTGTACAAACAAAAGCAGATTTTCCGGAAAAACAGTACAAAAACAACCAACTTCAAAAATTCATGTCTCCTCGATTTAAATCTATTTTTTTTATCATAATATATTTTTGGAAGATAAAAATCAACAGGTCGTGAAAAACATAAATTAAACCAAAACATATAAATATTCGGATTGCTACAAACAAAAGCAATTTTTAAAAATAAAATTTTAAAAGAATCCTATCTACAATATGAGTTAGAATCAAAGGATTCAAATCCTATTTACGACATGAATAATCCATATACAAATATCCTAAAAATCCTTAACTTCTTCCAATTTTTCTATTCAATGTTTCTTTTTTTTAAAAAAAAGAAATTAACGATGCTCTGATACAAATAAAGATTCTCTCAATTCAAAATAACAACAAGATGTGTATATGTAACTTGCATCGGAAATATTTGTTGGTGATTTTATTTTCGAACGAAATTTCTTTGAATCACTCTTTGAATCTCAAGGAAACAAATATCGATCTTTCACAAACTAAAATTCTTCATTGAGTGTTGATTAATTTATCTAAGAAACTCACTTTACTGTTTCTTAACTGATCGCTAGCTTTTCTCTTTCTCTATTTCTCACGTTTTCCTCTCCACCATTTTCACATTCCACGTTTCTTGAAAGTTACTCTAACTAGTAGTCTTTTAAGGAGAGATTGACATTTACTGTGTAATTTTTCTTCCTTATCCTTTCAAAACGAAATATCCATATAGTTAAGTAATAAATTGGATAGAAAATAAAACCGATTTAGTCGGATCTTTCCACATTAGCGATCCATGACCCAAAACATACCGTCGAGTCGCAAGACTCTTTGACCTTCGGACAACATACCATGACCGAATACGTTTTGGATAAAATTGATTCTTATTACAAAGTAGTGAGTGTTGGCTGAAACATAAGGATTTGATATATCTTTTAACATAAAATTAAACGATCTTCGAAAACACGTCATTGGAAGAAGGAACTTTCTAGAAAATTGCAGAGCCAAATTTGGATTTTGAGGGGCGAAGATCAAAACGTTCACAAAAATGCAAATAAAGTTCAAGTGACTCTTGTTTCTAGAGAGAGAGTGTTTTAATGACACCAGAAGAAGATAAAATATTATAGGAAATCCAAGGGTATTTAGGACAATCTAGGTAGACTAAATGACGGTAGATTAGGAAGTTCAAAGAATTTTGGGTCTTAGGGTTTAAATTGTTAATTGACAAACAAATATAAGAGAGACACGTCATATGACGTGTGTTGGTAATGGAAGACATGGGTACACATATGGAAAGCGTGTGTTAGGCATGTGTTTTGGAATGTTGGCACACACGTGGATGTTCATGTGGCTCTTATATTTAATCGGGAGTGTAAGAGAGAGATGTGGAAAAGGGCTTCTTCTTGGGCCATTGTTGGGTTAACTTTAGTCGGGCTAACCACTTGTTTTGGTCCTTTTCTTTTCTTCTTTTAATATTCTTGGGCTTCTAACTTAATAACCAAATATATGTAATATAAGATTAAAAACAAAAAACAATTAAACAAAAATATCAATATTAGGATTTTCACTTATATAAAATATACATACAAAAAATATGGATTTATTAAATACGTATATAACTTGAAATAAGGCTACAATCACTTCATTATATAAGAAAAAGAGGTGGAAAAAGTTATAATTGTAATTTCGATAATAAAGCATATAGTTTAAATAGTAATTATAGAAACATGACAACGATAAAAATAATAGTAGCATTAAATAGTCGCAGTGGTAAAAAGTAGTTGCAGAAAAGGATAATTGATAGTTCATTACATTAGAAGCTCAAAAACAATAAATTGAATGAAATAAGCGTCAAAATGGGTGTCAACAACTAGTCCCTTTTTGACCAGAGACGATGTAAGAGTTTTAGGGTAAAGAGATTTACGAAGTATCATATTTTGTCCTGAAAATCAAAAATAACCTTGGAGGCAAGAAAAGACATTGACCTTAAATTATGAGGAAGAATATTTCGAAAACAAGTTAGCCGCAAGCATACAAAGTTTACCCATTTTTGATTATGTTATTACCGGGTATGTGAATTAGGAGAGTTTGAGAGTGAAGTTCCAGGGAGACCCTTAACCTCTGTTGGTGAGTTTGAATCTCTAACAAATTGCTCCAGTTCACTGCTTAGAAATAGTTTCACTTTGTGCTAAGACCCTGCATAACTCCAAGTTTACAAGACAATTAGTAAGTAATATTAAACATAAAGCAAGGTGCAATAAACACATGGAAAAAACACCTATTTTGGTGTAGATTTATGAAAATGCGGTCCTGCAAGTCGAAAATATTTAATGAGATAAAATCTTACAAAGTTTATTGGAAAAAGGGCTGAGACTGATTATTCATGAGAATGGTGCTTTTCAATGATCATTAATGAAAATGAGGGCTAAACCGAATAATTTATGAATATGAGGCTTTCAACCGAATGGTTTAATAATGAAACTTTATAAGCCTGGTAATTTATTAAAAGGAAGTCTTTGAAAGCAGTGCATTCAGGCAATCATTTTTGCAATGCATTACTATGTTTTAAAAGCATTTGTAAAGTCAACTAAAACATAGTTTTAGAAAGAAATGAAACCAAGTAGAATGCACTTTAAAAATTTGAAAGCTATTTGTATAGTGCATTTGAAATCATTTTTGTAAACATCTGAAAGCATTGTAGTGCGTTTGAAAATTTATTGAGGCACTTGTGCGGTCCGTTTGAAAATATATAAAAGCATTTGTGTACTGCATTTAAGAATATTTATGTAGAGTGCATATGATTCAATATATTTGTGCATCAACACATTTGAAAATTTTGTAAAGCTTCACTTATAATTTTTGAATAATAAATTTATAAGTAAGTAATTCAATCCAACTTGACATGTAGGGTTTTCGAGGCTATAGTCATTATTGATTTCTTAGCTTCTGCTGATACTGACAACCTGCACTCAAAGAAAATACGAAAGGGCCTAAAATACCCTCGAAGTATTGAAAATGGTACACAATTACCCCCATCCACCTATTAGCCCCCAAATACCCTTCACATCCACCTTTGGGTCCAAATTTACCTCTTCATTAACAGACCAAAATTAAAAAAAATTAAATTATAATTTTTAATTACGAGGCACTCAACCATTGGTTGTATTTAATTATTTAAATAATTTAAAAACCCCACCCATTTTAACTAAACCCGCCCCACTTACCCAATTTTTTTAAAAAAACCCATCTAACTAAAAAACCCTAAAACCTTATTCCTCCAATTTTCACAACTTCCACGCTACTCCATTGTCTTTTTCTTCTTCTTCTTCATGAAGAAAATTTCAGCTTCTTCTTCGATTTCTTCCCCTAAAGAACGTCAATCTCGTACATGTAAGTGTGGATTTTTGGCAAGATATTATACTGCTACAACTCTTGAAAATGGTGGGCGTCGATTCTACAGATGTGGTCGTGTTGGGTCAAATGATTGTGGTTATTGGAATTGGATTAATGACAAACTTCCACGTCATGTGTCAACCATGATTCATAATCAAAAAGTTGAATTGGATTCAATTCGGAAAGAAAAAAATCATTTGAAGAAGATTGTGGACGATATGGGTTGCATTGGAGATTCTTATTTGAAGGATATGACTGCCGATGAAATGTCTAAGTTGAATGATATGAATGGATATGAAATTTCTGATTTGACGAAAGTTTCTGTCTTGAAGGGAAAAATGTCAAATTTGGAGTTGATGGATAAAATTGAGAGTTCAAAGATGAAGAAAGTATCTAGCTTGGATGAAAAAGTTTCGAAGTTAGAGTTGAAAGTTCATAAATTGATAAGTTTGCTTGCAGTTTCTTGGGCTATTATTCTTGGTTTTGCATCTGCCAAGATGATTTAGAGTAGTGCAATTGTTTGTGTTAAGTTAGTGAGCTGCATTTTATTTTGATTATTTGTGAAGATGATGTTGGTTGTTGTTGTGTCTACTAATGAAGAATTATGCAATATTGTTATTATTAATGATACATTGGTGTGTGCATTTTTTGGCAAAGCTACATTTGTTTTGATTGTTATGTCTACTACTTCATTGTTAATTTCTCATCAATTTGGCAGTAATTCAGCGATTGTTGCTTCCTCTGTTCAAAGGTGAAAGATATGAATTTCACTATAAACTTGTGACTTTCACTATAAGCTGCTGATAACCCAAACCAGAGGAAGATAAAAAAGACTACAAGAAAACCTACTAGCTAATACTTCTAATGTGTTTTCTTCTGTAAATATGAGTAAGATTTAGGAATTATTTTCCCTCTTATAGTTCTGCTAATCAGAGGCTAAATTGTTTTGCCTTGCTCTAACTTTTGCTTTCAATCCCCACACGAAACTATGAGAAATCACAGATTGGTTTACACCTTTTATGATGGTAGAAGCAATAATAAACCCAAGAGTTATGGAGCAATCAACAGCTCAAACATAGCGACATAAAACATTTGTGACTATCATACCATCTATTTCGGGTTAATGACACTGAGCCTAATGATACCTAATTAATTAAGGACTCTATTTGCTGGAAATCTGTCAAAACGCGGCTGGGTCGACGGACCACGCGACGGATCTTCGTGGTCACGACGGACCGTCATGGATTCTATCGTCCCATACTTGCAATTTCTTCGGTAGGTATGACGAATCGTCACAGGCACAACGGTCCGTCGAGGGTCTTTGTTCTAAAATACTTGAACTCTTGGAATTCGAGTACTGGAACTACTTCTCTGATTTTCATGACGAACATCAGGACAGACCGTCACGACTATGATGGTCTGTCACACACGGAAAATTTCTTCTTCTGCTCTCTTCATTACCCTCGACGGCAGGTAAGACGGATCTTCACAGGAACAACGGTCCGTTGAGGGACTCCATTCCAAAACACTTAAAACTCTTGGAATTTGGGTACTGTGACTACTTCTCTGATCTTCATCACGAACTAGCAGGACAGATCGTCATGGATACGATGGTCTGTCATGCACTCCGTAACCCCACACAAGAATTTTCCATCTTTCTTCAGCAGCTGCACTACGATGCCACCTACAGACCGTCACGAACACGACAAACCGTCACAATCTCCGTAGGTTGTACTTTTCTATATTTCTTGCTAAAAAACCTCCGCATCTTCAGCTCCACTGACTGAACGTATAGTTATGGATGTTAGGAACACTAACAACTCAAGAATTGAAGAAGCCAAAAAAAGAGTAATTGTGCTTCCTTTCCAGCCATTGTCCTTTGCATTTAATCATATTTTAATGTACAGTAAACAACTCTGCCTTTTCCCAACCTCCATACAAATAACTCATTATTTCAATACATTTTCCAGCTCAAATGTTGGACCTGAAAAGAAAACAATAGAGTGAAGTTTCAACAGTTCCACAACCACGAAACTGCAATAGTTCCACAACCACAAAGTTTCAACAGTTCCACAAAACCACCAAATAATAGAATGCATTCATAAATTTTTCAAGTCTCAAAATATTTTCAGCCCATAAAACATTATCAATCTAATTTGTAATGCTTGCCCCTCCAAAAATTGCAGTTTAAGAAGTTCCATTGTGCCATTACATACTAAACAAAAACTTTAAATCAATACTTAGCAACTACTTTCTAATGCTTGCCCCTCTTTGCCTTAGCTTGCCAATCTTTTTCTCCTTGTCTTTTTTCAACTGACTTGAGGTCACACATGCTTTGCCTTTCCAAGTTAGCTTTTTTGGTGAGTATGGTAAATTAGTAGGGACAACAACACCATTTTCATCACCCTTAAAACTAATCATTCTTGAACCAATTGGTTGTTGTAGCATCTTCTTCATTTGAAGTCTAGTTTTTTCTTCAGATATCACTCTAGGTGGAAGGACTGTATCCTCATCCTCAGATTCAATACCGTCTTCAACTTCATCCTGATCAACAATTGCAATCAAAGGTGCAATAATTTTTCTTTTCCATTGTTTTTAGACCTCTTTGATAGTGCATCAACTTTGTCCTTTGAAACATTTTTTCTCTTTGATTTTGAAGGACTAGCAGCTTCATTACATTCTTCACTTGATTGATGGCTAGTTTGTCGACTAGAAGATGCAACAAATTCAAGAGTTGGCATCAAGATTTGTTCATCTGGGAGAACTTGTCTTCCTTCTTGAAGCTGTAAAATTTGTCAAAGTGTAAGATAAATAATTATACATGGAAGTAATTTATAATTGATAAACATGACTTACTAGGGGACATCTTCTTCGATTATAACCTACAGCACTGCAATTTCCACATGTCATTTGCAATCCTTTTCTACTTTTCGACCATAATCCTTCTTTTTCTTGCCCATCATATTTCCCTTACTCTCTACCAACCAATTTATGAATTTGTGGTGGTTGCATAGCTTGAGAAAGATCAATTTCCAGAATTTCTCACCTCTAACAGGTTGAATTTTAGCTGGTATACAAGCAAGTAAGCTTCTTTAGAATACCACCATTCATCTCATTTAGTGGCTCTATTTTATCATGTTCTAATGCTTTAAAGCATGAGGACATGGTATTCCCAGTCAATCCCATGTCCTACAAGTACACTTCTTCTAGCAAGATTCACAACATGTCTATCTATACCCTCAACCACCTCATATCCTAAGTCTCCATTAGCAACAACTTGACAACCTTGAGCAATCATTCTGAAATCATGATACAGATCCACAAAATATGGACTATACTCTTCCGTCCACTTCTTACCCTCTTCTTCAAGTTTTTTCAACCCTTTCATAACCTATAGATAACAATGAAATATATAACATTTACATTACACATATAATTTATACATGTACACCTACATATTACTATCATATTAAACATTAATAGATGTTATCATATAGTTATATAAAATAGCGGCAATACCTTAATTCTAATATCTTCCAGCATCTTGATTATTGGTTTTGCCCTTGCTTCTAAAATCCATTTGTTGAAAGATGCAGTAAAATTATTATCACAGGAGTAGTTTTTGCAGACAGTGTCAAAAAAAACCCTGCACCAATGTTGTGGTGGATACCATAAAAGACCTTTGACTGCTTTTTTAGACACAGAACCTATGGACTTTAATTGGTTTTCAAATTCCTCTCCATATGTACTCCAAGCAGACCACCAAAACATCTTCTTCATCTGTACACCACTCCAAGACTTAGACCAATTGGATTCTATGTGTTTTGCACACCATCTATGCTGTGCTTTTGGAAGCAAAGCACTAACAGCACCAATCAAGCCCTGTAACAATAAGAAGAAAATTGAATAGAATAGCTTAAAAAAATTCAAGTGTATACAATAACTATAAATAAAAAACTATCAAACACTTGCAAAATTACCTTTTGTATATCAGACATTAGTGTCAATCCTTCACCATCTGCCAACCCCAATGAGTTCCTCAGCAACTCAATGAACCATTTCCATGTTCTATTTCTCTCTATCCACTACTGCCCAAGCAAGTGGATAGAAATGCTTCATTGAATCTTGACCAAGTGCGACCAATAAAATTCCCTTGAACTTGCCTCTTAAAAAGGTGCCATCTAACCCTATAAATGGTCTCAAACCAGCTCTCCAACCACTTTTCAAAGCCTGAATACAAATATACATTCTCAAAAATTTCCTTTGTCCATGTTCCAACAAAGCCTCTTTGGATATGTTTATAATTACATCAGTACCAGGATTACAGTCCCTTTACTCTTGAGCATAACCCTCCAATTTATTGAAATCATCAACATAGCTACCATCTAGTTTTTACAGTACAAGTCTTTTAACCCTCTTCATTTTTTGAATAACTAATATTAAGATTTAAGTATCATCTACAATCTTTCTCATTTCAGTCACTTTGCAGTTAGGATCATTTTGGACCGTATTCTTAAAGTAGTGTGCTAGAGCTTGTTGAGTAGCTCTTCTATCTTGAATTCTTGAATGCTTCTGGACATGTATTTTTGTTTGCAAAGTCTTAATTTCAAATCCTTGCCTTTCTTAACTTCAGAAATAAGACACACAAAAGGACAACCAACAATACATTTATATCTAACTCTAACAGAGTCACTCTTGTAACTCTAAGGGCAACCTTCCTAGCAATTTAGTAGTAATTACAACACCCTTTTAGCTTCATCAAGGTTCTTAAAACTCATACCTTTTACCTTTTTCCAACTCTTTAAAGTTGTCAAGTTGATCATTAATTTCTCTTTTCTTGTCCAACCTAAAGGATTCCAATTCTTCACTATTGTAGTCACTTGGATAAGGCTCATTTTCATCATTTTCTTCCTCACTTGATTCGCCTTCAGTTGCAACATCTATTCCAGCATTCGCTGTGACTAGATTAGGTTCATTAACTGTGATTAGATTAGGTTCATTTTCATCATCTTCTTCCTCACTTGATTCACCTTCAGTAGCAACATCTACTGTGACTAGGTATGGTTCATTATTGTGGCTGATGTCAATAGCTGGAACCACATCATCCCCCTCATCTACAACAAATAATTCAAGTACACCTGACTTAATAAACAGTGTTGTCTGTATTGTTCTTATGCCAGAATCCCCCTTGAATCAAATAATACCTCGAAGGTCCTTTGAGTAGAAGTTGTTGGACCTTACTAAAACCTAACTTTTGATGGAACTCTTCACATATGTCTATATATGACAATAAATCCTGATCATACTCCTTCCAAACATGAGTGAATTTTTTTAATGTAAATAACATTAGGTGTGCAGTACCCACTTGCCCCCATAATAGAATAATAGGTCCACCTTGTCAACCATTCTTCAAGAAAAGGACATTATAGACAAAAAAAAAAAAAAGAAGAGAAAAGGGCCATATTAGACAACAACAAAATATTTAAAAAACACAGAGGAATCTACCAAGAGTAAAAGAATAGGGACCACATGCTTCAAAGTAAAACTTTACATACGCAAAAATATATAATATAATACCTAAAATCTAAAAAAATGGACCATTTAATAAAATATTTCATACCTAACAATAGTAAAGGCATATCTGACTAACACAAATTGAAAAGTATTGTGAAATAAGGGAGAAACGACGAGTAAGGGCAGAAAGAACAAACTTGAGACAACAATAAAAAATCCTACTCTCAAATCAACATAGTAACACACACACTAACATAATTAGACAACACTAAACAAAATTGTAGTATCACCATAAGTAATTGACAAAAAAGCACAATACACGAAAAATTAACATAAATAGAAATCGATCTCAAAACAAGTAACATCGATTAATACCTAAATCCTAACTGAAATTTCGAAGTGCACAAAAGTTCTTACTTGAGTTCAAGTCGAGATTGTGAACGAATTTTCTTCAAGTTGAAAGATGAAGAAGAAGAAGAAGAAAACAATGGAGTAGCGTGGAAGTTGTGAAAATTGGAGGAATAAGGTTTTAGGGTTTTTTAGTTAGATGGGTTTTTTTTAAATTGGGTAAGTGGGGCGGGTTTAGTTAAAATGGGTGGGTAATGGGTGGGTTTTAAATTATTTTAAATAATTAAATTAGAACCAATGGTTGAGTGCCACATAATTAAAAATTATAATTTATTTTTTTTAAAATTTTGGTCCGTTAATGAAGGGGTAAATTTGGACCCAAAGGTGGATGTGAAGGGTATTTGGGGGCTAATAGGTGTATGGGGGGTAATTGTGTACCATTTTCAATACTTCGAGGGTATTTTAGGCCCTTTTCCGAAGAAAATTTATACGTTTTGGGGTGGTTGATTTGGGTTGACTTTAGAGGTCTGACTCTTCATACTTCTTTCTTCAAGCTTTTCTTGGACTTGTAACCTCCATCTATTCTAAATCTTTGTTAATATGACAAGAAAATATTTGATCGAATAGTATATTTTAAAAATATAATAAACTTATATATGTATATATAGAAATATTGAATTACTGTCAGCTTTCGAATGTGCCATGTCGTTAAACAAAGCAAATGTCCTTTATCTGAAATCTTTCTTCTGATGGTTGATCTGATTAATCATATGCTCTTCAAATCTCTTGATTTTTTCTTGCAATGACTTCCTTAAAAAATGTCCCAGTTTCTCACGAGAGAGATGTCTTTTATTTCAAACCTTATAAAGGCCGCCTACTATTCTATCAAAGGCACCAAGCAAAAAATAACCTATGGATACATTTAAAATTGTAATGAAGGGGCCAAAACCTCCTCGGGTTTTCTACGTAGCCAAATGGAATTAGGTCATATGTAGTTCACTACATAAAAAGCAAATGGAGAATTGCCAATTTTCTATTAAAGTTACCAAAGTCAATATAGGCCGCCTACGTATCCCACCAAGGGTATCAGTCCAAGCGTAGTTCATGTTACATAGAAAACGAATTTTGTGAAAACCTATCAAGAGACCAAATTCGATGTGGATTCCTATGTATGCCGCCAAGGGTATAAGGTCAGAATGTAAATTTCAATACATGACAAAATGATTACATGAAAATCAAAATAGAAACTTCTACATGTAGTTTATCTTAACTGTATCTTAATTGATGAATTTCAGCCATATCTTACCATTCATTTCTGCTGGAATCAAAACTCCTCCACACAGTAATCGATGAACCATGAAAGGACCTTTCCAGTTAGGTGCACACTTTCCCTTGACTTCGTATTGGTGCAGGAATATTCGCTTAACACCAATATTCCCGGTCCAAACTTTAGTAATCTTACTATTTTGGTCAAAGCCTTGGCCATCTGTTTTTCATAAAGATGCCCATAACAAACTGGATTCATTCTTTATTCATCAATGAGCATCAAATATTCATACTGATTTTGTGTCCATTGGCATCAGTTAGCTCAATTTCTTGGATAATCTTGGATATGGTATCTCAACTTGAATGTGTCACAATACTTCCGTTCCATAAACCAAAAGATAAGTGTTGCCCAAGTTGAATTCATCATTGTGGTGCGGTAGCCAAAAGGTCAAATGGAAAATTATCATGAAATGCTTATAGTTGTCAATCATCTTCCATAGTATCCTCTTGATATTTTTGTTGAATGCCTCAAATGCTCCATTCATTTGAGGTTGATAAGGAGCGGACTTGTAGTGAAATTTTTTGAACTTCTCATATATCTTATGCATCAAGCCGCTGTTGAGATTAACTCTATTATCTGTAATTATTGACATAGGGATTGCAAATCTACAAATGATGTTATTGTTGATGAAGTCAGTCACCTCCTTCTTTGTCACAGACTTGTGTGAAGATGCTTCTACCATTTTGTGATGTAAACAATGGCTAGCAGAATGAACCTGTGTCCATTTAAGGTGGCTGGCTCAGTAGGTAAAATGGTATTCATGCCCCAAGCTACAAACAACCAGGAAAAACTTATCACATTTATCTCACACCGTAGAACCCGAATCAATCAAACATATATAAGACATCGATGGACTTTCTTACATAACCAACGGAGTCAATTTCCATGGTCATCCAAAAATATCAAGGTCATCTAATTTTCTTCTCCAAAGTAAAACGATTCATGTGTGGACCACATGTACCCCATATTTCCTCCATTACCTTGCCCACCTTTTGAGAGTTAACACACCTTAATAATCCCAAATAATGATTCCTCCTATAAAAGATTTCTTCAGTTGGGAAAAATGAATTTGTGAGTCACCAAAGTGTCCACCTTTTAATATTGTTTACACCTTCCAAATAGTGTCCTTCCTTGATATACCTTTTAATTTCATTGTACCAAGGTTCTACATCAGGTTCTTCATGTACGTGGAAACAATAAGCTAGTTGATAATGCAACTTGTGCTTGATTGGATTTAATTAATTCATATCTAGATGTCGAATCATAGAAGGTAGGGTTGCCATATCATCTTCAAACTCATATTGAGCTCGAGGAATACAATTGAATTCTATCTTGACAAATTTCTTAAACCATTATTCCATGAATAGCAAATATGGGAGTACCTTCATATTCTTGATGTTCCATTCGTCTTGTACAAGATGAATCAACAAGTCTGAATAATATATAATCAACCATGATTTTATGTTCATATCCACAACCATACTGAGTCCAAGAAAACAAGCCTCGTACTCTGCCATATTATTGGTACATAAGAATCTAAACTTTGTTGAGATTGGATAATTGCCTTATTCTTAAATGAGCACTACTTTATGGCACCAACTCCTTTGGAGTTTGCAGTACCATGAATAAACATTCTCCACCGTGGATATTTTCCTATAATATACTCTCCAATAAACAAAACCTCTTCATCAGGGAAATAAGTTTTTAGAGGATTATACTCTTAGATCATGGGGTTTTCAGGGAGAGGATCAAGTAGAGCTTGTCCCTTGATAGACTTTTGGGTGACATAAGCAATTTCAAATTCTCATTGAAAATTTTGTCACTTCTCCAGCCTCCCAATAGGCATAGGCTTCTGAAATATATAGTTTTGATCCATCCTTGAGATGAAAAAGTTGTATACGCACATAAAGTAATTTATTATGTTTTTTGGCAACCCAGTCAAAGCATACAGTGTGGTCCAATAAAGTACACCAAGCTTTATTAGAGTCAACTTCTTGCTCATGGTTTATATATATATATATATATATATATATATATATATATATATATATAATATATATAGATATATATATATATATATATCTATATATATATATATATATATATATATATATATATGTATTTCTTTTTCTTTCCTATTTCATCAGCTTCTCCCATGCACCTCCAAATGCATTGTCAAACACAAAAAAATACAGCAACAATGGTCTTCCATGCTCTAGGTAAACTAAGACTGGTTGACTAGATAAGTACTCATTGACTTTGTCAATAGCATTTTGACAATCCTCCATCCATTTGGTAGCAACATCTTTCCTTAACAACTTGAATAGTGACTTACGAATTTCAGTTGATTGTCAATGAATCGACGAATGTAATTGAGACGCTCAAGAACATTACATCCTTAGACTCGTTGGAGGCAGAAAGTCTTGAATAGAATATTTCTTTGACGGATCTGATTTTATTCCTTTTCTGCTCACAGTGGAATCCAACCACTTTATGGCAGGGTCATCAAATGCACACTTTACAAGATTTAATTTCAAATTATATAGCCACAATCTGTCAAAGAACTTCAAATCTATTATACAAGTTGAAATCTTCCATGACTTGATAATGATATAATCCACATAGACTTGAATCTCCTTATGGATCATGTCATGAATATGGTATTCATAGATCTCATATATGTTGACCCTGTATTCTTTATTCCAAAAGGCATTACCTAATAAAAATGTACTCCCAAGGCATGATGAATGTTGTTTTCTCCGCATCTTCTTCATCCATTAAAATTCAATGATATCCTTCAAAAGCAATCAACAAATGACTGCAACTCATGCTTTGCACAATAATCAATAATTATATGAATATATGGGAGAAGAAAATCATCCTTCGGGCTAGCCTTGTTGAGATCTCGATAATATATGCATAATCTAATTTTACAATATTTCTTTGGTACTGGTACTATGTTGGACAACAATGTGGTATACTTGGTGAATCAGATGAAGTTGGCATCAAATTACTTGGAGAATTCTTAATTAACTTTTACACTCAGGTTGGGCTTGATCTTTCTCGTCTTTTCCTTTACTGGGGAAAGAATAAGTGTTGACTTGCGTCTTGCCGCGATGTTAACTCATGCATTGTTTGTGAGACAACCCAAAACCGGTATTATCTTATATTTGTGTATTGGTCAAAGAATAGTGTGTTAGTTTTATAGATTGAAATGTGGTAGGTGCTCAAAATTTTCAAATGAAAAGCAGTAAATGCATTTGGCAAGTCACCGAAGATGTCGACGCTCAATGTTATCCCACCATTTCGCTCAACGTACCCTTTAAACCTAGAGTCTTTAAAATGTGATGATGTCAAGAAGGTTTTGGCGATTCACCCACCAAATCGGTGACTCTGATGGTTACCGCAGTTTGAACATCCAAATTCGCTAACAAGTTTTGTTAAACTTGGCGAAGTACAAATTCATTTGGCGATACACCGAACGACCCAGAAGTCAAAATGTTGCCGCCAAATGGGAACGAACTAGACAAGCTTCAGGACAACGCACAATAAGGTTGATGATGAATAATTCAAGAACGTGGGCTGAAGATAGGCGCATTAAGTTGCTGAGAGAAGTCGTATTAGAGCTTGTGGAATCACTTGGCAGTTTGCCTAATGTCCTCACCTCGCCTTCGACTTAATTCTATATCTATTGAAGTACTCCAACTTGAAGCAACTACTTAACCATGATTATTCTCTAACCCTATCTTTGTATTTATTTAATTTGACCTCTAGATTATTATTAATCATTTGACGACAAATCTTTTTTATTTTTTTTGGGTGAGGCCTAAATGTTTTGTGTTGACATTTGTTTTTTTGTTCATATTTGAGTTGTCAATTTAAAATGTCATTATATACTTCTTACGCAATTTTTTAAGCTTATGGCTCCCTTGTTTGATTTGAATAGATTGCAAATTACGCAAATTTTAAACCATTAGAAAAAATTTATTTGTCAAAAATTTTCACCACCGCTTGTGTTGACACTGGTTGTTCTCGTACAAATTTAAGTTTGGTTTCAATAAATACCGGTGACTTCAATAATACTCACAATCCAACAAACATTGATGTGTGGCTACGGCGAGACCAAATGAAGTGATATAGACAATGTGTGAACTCTTTGCATCTTGTTGTGATTAACTATGTATCATATTGATTTCTCTTGTGATGATCGTTGCACACTGTATAATGTTGATTGGCTTTAGTATTAATGCCTTGTATGATGAGCTTACTTTGTATTATGCATGAATACACCAAAAGGAATGGGCTTTCGAGAAATCCATGGAAGTAAATAATAGGATGACTTAGAAGCACTAAAAAATTGAGGAAGGAAGGGAAGAAGATGTTTTAAGATCACCACATCTCACGAGGATGAGAAGACACCGAGCCTAAAAAGACCATACCTTTGAAATCCACCCCTTTACAAGTCTGGAAAATAACTTTTTGATCTTGAGTAAGTTGAACCGAAGTTGATTAGAAAATAAGGGAAAACCTATGGGAAAACATCTATTGTGTTCCTTTTTTTGAGTGTGAGTGTTGCATCTGATTCTAAATCTTAAATTGATTAAACTCTGGGCATAAATATTGAATCATCATTTTTATGAGGGCATTCAAATACTATTGTTGAGCTTGAACTTTCATTAGTAGAAAGTATTGTGAGAATGAGAATCTTTGGTAGTGGTGTGCCACTACATGAATCTTTAAGTACACAATTGATCCTTGCGTAAGTAATAAGAGTCTTGTTGTGTATTTTCATTATTGACTCTTGTGTATCACTGTTTTAGACATCCTATTTGAATTGGTGAACTTGAGTTATACTTGAGAACAAGCAAAAGTTCATGTTTCGGGAGTCAATGAGTCTAAAAATTGGACTCATTCTTCTTTTGATGGAAATAGTGTCCTCAAATGTTTATTTTATCTCAATATCTGATTAAAACTATTAACTTATAGGTATTTGAAGTTTGAGTGAAGGACAGTAACGCACAAAAAGGAATAAAAAAATTAAAAAGAATGAAGAAATTGAAGCCTGAGAATCGCCAAAAACACTTGGCGATTTGTCGAAAGGACATACTCGACCTTTTATTCCAGTATGCAAAGCTCTGAAGGAAGAGGATAAAGGCGATGGAAGGAGCAGTCGGCACTTCGATGAGAAGTTCCACAAAGCTATTCTATACCACCCAATGGTCCTGGACATGAAGATGTTGAAGGAAAGCACAAAACGATGATGAAATAGAAGGTGGGCGAGTTACTGAGTCATTGGGCGACCTCGACTAACCCCGGCGAATGATCCACCACAACACTAAATTTGAAAAATACAAATGCTAGCCTTAGTTATTATTTGTATAGAATCCGAACATTACTATGGTTTTACCTTAGAATACTATTTTTGGTGTATTTTCTCTCAAGTTTGGAGAGGCTTTTCTCAGAAGACTTAAATAAAGAAGAAGTTCATCTTCCCCAAGTTGGAAGTAGGTCTTCTACATTCTTCTTCCTTTGCATAAATCAAGGTTTAATTTCTTATACCCACTTCATTTTAATATCATTCTTGTGTAATTTGTTATTTGTTGATGTGTGGCTAAAACCCCCCATTATTGGAGTGTGATTTAGCAAAATGTGTAGATATTATTGTTGGGTCTTGATTGCTAATAGGTTAGATGTATTGTAATGGTGATTTCACCTAGTGGTTCCGGTATAATTTAATGGATTTGTAATTTCAAACACAAAACCATCTATGTGTTTTTGACTTGCCCAAAACCCCTACATTGATGGTCTAAGGATAGGGTCGACATAAGGTTAAACCCAAAAGGGTGAGACCTAATCCCATTCTGAACACACACCTCGAGAGAGTGAGTGGGGTAAGGCATAGGCTGGCCTTTAAGCGACAAGTGGGTGTCTGAAAGGAACCCATTTGAAACGGGGTAAGTCGCTTGTAAGAAAACTTATTTTCATCTAAATCTTAGCATAGTCATTGTTATCTTGCAAATATCCTATCGAAATCATGTACTCAACGATTTATATCAACTTGTATTGCGGTCAAACCACAAGAATTTCTCTCCATACTTTTTTTTTTTTGCATTTTACCATTTCTACTATACTTGTGACAAACCTCCAATTGCTATTTGACACTTTCTTGTCACCCCTATCAATTTATTATGTTTTTACTCGTAGATCTTTTTATCTACGACTAATTAGAATGAAATTCTAATTTACTATTTATTTTTGAAACAACTTTCTTTGGAAACAAACAAAACCCTTGGTTAGGTTACTATATTATCGACAATCGTAGGCACTCAATCCATAGATTAGTGTGTTTGTCACGATAATCATCACCTATCACGGTCCATTAACCCTGCAGTGGTTCACTTTTTCATTTGATTTTTTGCTAGACATTTCAATGATGGTTTATGAGGTTTTACAATATTTCTCTTATGAGATCATTTGTCCTTGAATGAAGTCTAAGCTAGATGAAATGGAGAAAAAGAGATGCAAACCCTGCCACTATGTACTGGAAACTGATTTCTGGCTTAACTAAGTTCCATGAACATGCAAATACGATTAAAGTGCATAACAAAATGAGGGAAAATTATACTAAGACTAAATCTATGCATATATGAAATGAACAACTAAAGAGGAACTATTACATCAAGTTGGAATGGTATCAAAAGGAAAGAGTTAAAAATACTTGGACTCCATGGCTTCTTCTGCTTCCCAAGTAGCTCCCTCTATGAACTGACTCCTTCACAACACCTAAACTGAAGCAACTTATTATTTTTAAACCCTCTTCTCAACTGGAACATGCTTATAAGTGAGACTATCCTCCACAACCACACTTTTTGAAGGTACTATAGATGTTGGATCACCCACACTCTTCTTCAATAATGAAATGTGAAAGATTGGATGTAGTATTGTTAGTTCTGCGTGGCAACTCAAACTCATAAGCCACTGTACCGACTCTTTTCACGATATGGTAAGGGCCTACACATTTAGAACTGATCTTCCCTTTGTTGCCAAATATCATCACCCCCACAATAGATGACACATTTATAAAACCCAATCATCAACTTGGAATTCTTAGTCCTTTCATCTTACATATGCGTAAAACTTCTGAAAACTGTAGACTATCTTAAGTCTATCTCTAATGAGGTGCACTTCCTCCATAGCATCATGAACTGAATCAGGCCCTATCAAGGTTGTTTCACCTACTTCAAACAAACCAACTAGCGATATATATATACGCCCATATAATGTCTCATAAGGGACCATCCGCATGTTGAAATCGTAGCTATTATTGTAGGCAAACTCTATAAGAGGAAGGTGATCATCCCAACTACCCTCGAAATCAATCATACAAGGTATCAACATGTCCTCTAAGGTATAATAGTATGATGTGCTTGACCATATGTCAGTGGATGATATATTGTGCTAAGATTAACTTGAGTACCAAGATGTTTCTGAAATGACTTCCAGAAAGAAAAAGTAAACTAAGGAACTCTATTTGAGATGATAGATGAAGGAACCCCATGCAATCTAACTATCTAATTAATGTAAATTTTGGTTTGTTCCTCCAATGAATCATTAGTCTTAACTGCCAAATAGATCAGACTTAGTAACTTTGTCAATTACCACCCAAATGGAGTCATGTTATTTGCAAGTACAAGGTAAACCTGTAATGAAGTCTATTTTAATCAATTCCCACTTAAAAGTAGGAATAGATTTCTTGATTCATACCTCCTGGTTTCTGATGTTCTACATTCATTTTCTAGCTATCAAGGCACTTAGCCACAAAATCCATTTTATCTCTTTTCATACAATTCTACCAAAAGACTTCCAGCAAATCACGATACATCTTAATGGTTCCTGGATGAATAAAATATCTTGAATTGTGGAATTTTGTAAGAATCTATTTTCCTAATCACCCACTTTGGGAAAACATAATCAACCCTAATAGCGAAGCACACCATCTCCCTCTTTGGATAAAACCCCGACCCTCGCTGATGGATTGCACTGTTTAGTTGAAGCAATGTCAGGTTACTATCTAGATTTTCCTTAACTTCCGCTACCTCTGACACATTTTGAACTGTTACACTGCCATTGCATAGGATCATAAGGCGAACTTTTATGAGAGCCAGTGTGTGAACATCTTTGCTAGTTCCCGCCTTTCTTTCTCAATATGTGCGGAAAAATTCATAGATAGTCTAGTAAGAGAATCATGTACTACATTGGGCTTACCGGGATGGTAACATGCACTCATATTATAGTCCTTGAGAAACTCAAGAAACCTCTTCTTGTGAAGATTTAACTCTTTCTGGGTGAACAAATACTAAATGCTTTATGGTCCGCGAACACATCTATATGAACACCATACAAGTAGTATCTCAAAATCTTAAGTGCAAATATCACAGTTGCATATCGAGATCATGAGTTTGATAGTTCTTCTCATAAACATTAAGTTATCTAAAAGAATAAGTTATAACCTTACCTCGATGCATCAACACACAACTTAGGTCGACTATGAGTGTATCAAAATAGATAACCTAACCATTTTAACCCTCTGTATAGTCAAATAGGAGCTCTAGTCAACTTAGTTTTCAGTTATGTGAAGCTTTTTCTCTCAATCAATCATCTGACTACTGAAATCTTAACCTTCTTCTTAGTTAACTAGTTAATGGAGAGGATATGGATGAAATCCTTCCATCAACCTTCTGTAATAGCCAGCCAAACCCAAGAAGCTTCTGATATCTGTAGGAGAGGTAAGTTTCGGCACTGTTTAACTACTTCTATTTATAAGGAATCCACTTAAATCCTTTCACTAGACACAATATGCACAAGGAAAACAACATATTGCAACTAAAACACATATTTACTAAACCTAGCAAATAACTAGAGATCTTTAGGATTTTTCATGTTAACCCTCAAATGAATATCACGTTCTTCCTTAGTCCTAGAGTAAATGAGGATATTATCAATAAATCGATAACGAACAAGTCCAAATACTGCTTGACACAATTTTCATCAAATCCATGAAAATTGCAAAAGCATTAGTTAGTCCAAATGACATAAGTAAAAATTCATAATGACTACCAAGTTCTAAACACTGTCTTTGGAATGTCCCTATTTCTGACTTTGAGCTGATGGCAACCAAATCTGAGGTCTATCTTTTAGAAATGGCTAGAACCCTGAAGTCGGTTAAATAATTCATCAATCCTGGGTATCATATACTTATTCTTGAATATAACCTTGTTCAATTGCCTATATCTAATTCACATTACGAGAAAACCATCTAACCCTGCTAGCATACCATGATCATACTTAAACATCACTAAATTAAGAAAGTACTATGCGGAAGCTTAAATCATGATAAAACTTAAATGATGGGGAATACCCATATACTAAATCTAAAAATATAACTACTAAGAGTATAAAGAACAACTCAAAAGTCAAACTCAAATACTAAAGCTGATTTAACTATGTTTGAAAATATCTTCTAACTAACTATAAGTGATGGGACATTCCCAAGCTAAGTATAGTAAAAAATAAAACTAAAACTAAAAATAAAAGAAACATGTTTGTCATCCATGGAAAATGAGGACCCACCACTTATGTTGCTGAGTTAAATATAATGTCCCTAAAACGAACTAGGTGAAACTAGAGCTTCATATGTGTCTCATGAGTTAATTATGTGTTAAAATGATTAATAACTATATTTTGAGTCAGTGTTTAAAGTTTGCTGATGTTTTGAAACGGCCAAGAATGTCCATGAAGTTCGAAAGATGTGCCTTGGAATGTGCTTGTGTATCTTAGTATGTTTTGACAAGTTTTACATGTTTGTTTTGGTTGAAAATAATGTGAGGGGACCCTAGGACCTAGATGAAAATGTGTAAGGGTTTAAATCCCGGGTAAGACTTCACCTATGACCCAAAAGGGGTCTTAGAAGAGGACGCAAGACTTGGCCACAAATCTTCCAAGACTGCCTCAATCGACGCCGCTAACCTACTACTAGTAGACTGAGCGATGCCCCATCAGGATGGTCTTTCGATCAAATGACACCCAGTAGCTAGGGGTCGTGGATTGGCACCTGCGAAAGTTATCAAAAATCTACCAAGACTTGTTTTTTTTTAGTAAATTTACCCAAGTCTTTTATGAACAAGGATGATTATATTAGGGTATTTAGGGTATTTTAAGAGAGTTTATACTCATAGACCTAGGTTCGAATTTATTTTTCAAATATTCAAACCCTTCCTCAAGAAAGACCTCTCTTAAACTTGATAGAAGCTAGAACTCAAGGAAAGGCTAGGATTGAAGGTTTTGGACGTTTTATTCATCAAATTTTCGTGGGTTTATTCTCATTGAGATATGGTAGTTCATACTTGAACTTTATTTCATTCAAGAGTTACTTCAAAGAGATTTAAAAAAGTGTTTTCAAACTCTAACTTTTTCTATAATTTACTATAAGCATGGGTCTTAGCATGAAAACAATTTAATGATTCAAATACGTTGTTTTTAGTATTAGTTGATTATTTTAATGTCACTACCCCAATGAACCCATTCTTAGGCGTATTTCCAATTTTTAAATTATGTAATGGGTTTAATGAGCATGATTTGATAAAGTTAAAACTTTGGTTTTCTTTATGTTATAATATGATTTAGCTACTCCCTTAAGGGATATTTTATAATGAATGACTCGAGGAATTGAGAATAGGTGGTTAACTCATTGATGAATGTTAAGTTTAGTTTTGATTGTGAAATTCTCTTGAGTGGTATTGTTGTTACGACCCAAAGTGCTCCCTAGGCGTAACAGGCGTCGTCGTCCTCTACTAGGACTAACAGAATCACTTAGCATTCGTCATAGCACATCATAGATAAGAAAATATGGGAAAAGTTAAAAATCATTTGCTTATATAGCAAGGAGGTTTACAAAGACCTTTATATAGGAAGCATGCAT